>JAYESA010000001.1:120585482-121125031 GCA_036927795.1 Iris macrosiphon
CATCGACGACCCCTAGAGTTCCAAGTTGGAGATCATGTGTTTCTAAAAATCTCGCCTACCCGAAGGACTATCAGGTTTGGAGGCAGAGAAAAGCTGAGTCCGAGGTACATCGGATCACTCGATGTGTTGGAACACATCAGAGAGGTTGCTTATAAATTAGCCTTGCCACAGACTTTAGAAGGAGTACATGACTGTTTGTGGTAGAAAACAAAAAGAATGAAAGATGTATTCAAGACGGGGTTTATACAGGACCCGTGTTCTTTTGTTTACAAACAAACTTGTACAATGTAATCCTATACGAGGATGTGGGAGTACAATTTATTTAATTTGGGTATAAATTGCTATAGGTGTCTGATCTGCAGTCGATCACTTTAGCCCTTGGACCACACGATGGTGAAGAAGTGTCGTAGAAGACAGGAAGCAGCCTCGGAGGTTGCAGAAAAGGGTGGATGCACGATGCCCTGGTCGCCGATCCCTATCCTTTGCCTGAGCTCCGGGTTCCTCTCTCTCTCTCTCTCTCGATCTCCTCTCTTCTGGCTCGATCTTTAATTGTTCGACCTCTTCTCTGAGTCTTCAATTGTTCGATCTTTCAATTTGTCGACCTGTTCCTCTGTTGGTAGAGGTCTCTATTTATAGAGTTTTAGTGACAGTGACCACTCAGTTGGTGTAAAAACCGAGGAGTAGAATCACAGTACCCTTTTACACGACGGTTAAAATAACCAATGCCTACGTATAGATGATCTTTTGAATGAGCGTATAACGCGGGTCCAACTAAGGGACACAACACGTATTGTTGCTACGAAGATCACGGCGTAAAAGCCACGTAGGTAGGTATCCTCCGTGTAGAAGAGGTAGGCGTAAAAGCCAATGTCTGTCACCATGGCATAAAAGCCAAAATAGGCATAGAAGCCAGGTAGGCATAGAAGCCTGATGGCATAGAAGCCTAGTGAGCATAGAAGTTGAGGAGGCGTAGAAGCCGAGAGAGCATGGAAGCTGAGGAGGTGTAGAAGCCCTGAGAGCATAACAGCTGAGGGGGCGTAGAAGCCCTGAGAGCATAACCGCTGAGGAGGCGTAGAAGCCATCTGGGCACAGAAGCTGAACGGGCATAGACGCTACTGCATAATCTGCTGAACGCTGACGTAGATGTCCTTTAGCCGAAATCACGGCTTTTGAAGATATTATCAAATCCCTCGCATTAAATGCAGAGATCTGCCATCATTTTGTGCATTAATTGCGAAGGCGTGTTCTGAAGGCCTGCCATCGTTCAGGGACGTACCTCGAGCCATGTGTGGAGAATAGCTTTTGACGTGGCAGTCTGTTTGTCTTCCGTGGGGCGTATATGGTTCTCGTCCGCCTGTATGGAATAAGGCAGTGTATCCCTTTGTATGCGTAAAAACAGTTTATGCAAAGGGGATGTCACTTAACGCTAGTTTTGGTGACTCTTTATCAAATCCCTTGTATTAAATGCAGAGATCCGCCATCATTCTGTGCATTAAATGCAGAGGCATGTTCTGAAGGCCTGCCACCCTTCTGTGCATTAGTCGTGCCTCAAAAAGACCATTACCGCCTTGTGCGCCAATCGCAGAGACGTGCCTTGAGCCCTGCACAAAGTGCAGCTTTTGTCGTGGCAGGCGGTTTGTCCGCTGTGGAGTGTAAACAGCTCACGTCTGCCCGTGTAAAATAAGGCAGCATATTCCCTTGTGTATGTTACGTAAGGGAGATGGCGGTGACTGACAGCCTGGGTCGCAGTGCCGTGCTATCATTATGGCCGTCGCCTGGGTAGCCGAGCCGTATCCTTCTGTCAGAAGTCCAGACGTCAGGTTCATTGCAGGGTCTGACAGGTTCATCTCGGGGAGCACGAATCGTTCCTCGTACGCTTTAATACCGTATTTGAAAGCGGATGTGTTTTACGCCATATAGGCGACGAAGCCCTCTGCTTTACGCTCTGAGGCGGCCTGGACATACTGCACTTACGCGGATGGTCCTGAGAAGCTCTTACATTGCCTGCTTGGTGGCTCTGAGGTTACCTCTTTACGCTGCCCCGCACCAATAGGTTGCGTATAGTCATCCGGCGTATTTTTTATGCTTCTACAAGACCCCCTTCAAAGCTTTTAAATTCCTCAAAATTTGAAACTCTTTGAATGAAGCATGAACCGTCCCTCGTAACTCGGAACGCCTTCTGAAATGGAGCCCGAAACGGTCAAGTTTGACACGTTCTTTCAGGCCGGTCTTTATGGCGGATTTATTGGGGGTAGGTGTGACCTCTTTTGCCTATAAAAGGGCCGAGGAGTTAACCTATTTCTTCCCATATTTCCTTTCACCATGCTGAGATGATCGCCGGAGTTTGTCGGGTCGACCTGAGGAAGAAGAAGACCATGTTCTTCCAGCATGTAAGGAGCCGAACAAGACGGCATCTTCGAGCAAGTGTCATCTGCAACGATGAATCATGGAAGGATATCTTAGCCTCCCTTGCTCGGGATAATCAGCAACTTCATGCGGCATCTCACTCGAAGAGTGGGGAGGGGTCACATTTGACCAGGCCGCTTGCAAGTGGCGCCTTCTCTCGTTACCTCCGGTGACGAGAGGCAGACAAACCGGCTAGGGTGGCGGTGGTCTGTAGGGAAGCAGAGTTACCCTGCTTTCCTTCTGTTGGAGGATGGGTCTATGCCCAGTTGTGTATCCTCCTGCCACCGCTCATCTTCTTGGAAGAAGAGGAAGACCTTTGTAGAGGGGATTTCCCTCATATGTAATCACGAAAAAATAAAGAAAAATCCCTTGTAGACAGGATTTTCCTCATATGTAATTATGATTTTAACTTTAAATAAAGTCGTCTTTCTTCTCTGTATATGATCATTTGCCATATGTTGTTGTGAAGTCTGAATATGTGCAGCTTCAACACGTCTGATTATGTACGCCGACTCTGATAGAAAGAGTATTAGGTCCCGTCCTGTCTTTTACGCATAACTAGCGATGCGCAGCTGCTTTAGGAATGTAGGGACCGCATAGAATTCTTTGTCCCAGACATCATTTTCAAGAGTGATTTTCCGAAAGTCCCTTGGAACAGGGCAAGAAATGGCTATAAAACTGAGCCGCCGTCTTGAACTGTAGATGAAATATTCAGACTGGGTTTCTGGATAAACTTTGAGTTGACCCACGAAGAAGAGTGATTTTCAATGTTGAACTCTTGCATGCTTCGGGTACTTGGGATATTTTTGAGGTCAAGAGGGGGTATCTTCTGTGTGAACTCCTTCAATTGACTGCTTTGAGTACTGTTCGGATATGCGGAAAGTCAGAGATCCGTTAGTGTAGATGGGCCAAAAATCCTGAGTTCGTAGCCTACCGAGCGTAGAAAGCCACCGAGCGTGAGATCGTAGGTTTGTATCTGCTAAGCGTGAAGTCGTAGGTTTGTAGCCTCTCGAGCATAAAAGCTACTGAGCACAAAAGGCATCCGGGCATAAAACCATAGACTTGTAGCTTGTGAGCGTAAAACTGTAGATCTGTAGCCGTCGAGCGAAGAAAGTTCTTTAGCGTAGAACTGTAGATTTGCAGCCTGTGAAAAAGAAGTCTTTCGAGCGTGAGGTCGTGGATCTTGTTGCCTCCGAGCGTAAACTAAACACCACCGGGCGTGGGACCATAGGTTAGTATCTGCTAAGCGTGAAGTCGTAGGTTTGTAGCCTCTCGAGCATAAAAGCTACTGAGCACAAAAGGCATCCGGGCGTAAAACCATAGACTTATAGCTTGTGAGCGTAAAACCGTAGATCTGTAGCCGTCGAGCGTAGAAAGTTTTTTAGCGTAGAACCGCGAATCTGCTTTGCACGAAAAACTCTTCAAATTTGCTGACTGTCCGTCTTTCGAGAGTAGTGGGTTGCCGTAGTACCCAAACATAACCAAATATTAATTTGCAAGATTTGGTTAGGGTTTCAAGGAATCCGTCCGAGGCTTCGAGGAGTCGATCCGAACCCTATATATACCCCGAGATTTTGCGAGAAAACTTTTCATCCGTCTTCTGCGAAAGAGAGTCTTCGTCTGTTCGAGTTTTTCTCCGTTGCTTCTCCGAGCACTCAGAGTCTTCAGAAATGGCGCCGAAGCAAACCCCTTCCGCTAAGGAAAAAAGTGTAGGTTCTTCTTCCCATTCTTCCGCCCCGGCGAGGGAGTCTTCGGTCGGGCAAGGCAAACTTTATTCTGAGCAAAGTATCCCGCCGACGAGCAGCGCTCTCGGTCTTAGAGGTAGAGCCTTCGGGATGACAAAGAACGACGAAAAATCATTCGCACACGTTGAACGTGACCGCGCTAGGTCGTCTTCTGTGCTGATAGCCTCTTTGAGGAAGATGATGCACGGAGACATTTTCATCTTTTACGCTCACATTTCTAATGTGCCAGCGTAAGAGTTCCATCATTTTCCCAATTCTGGACGTAACAGCTCCGACTGCCGAAAACTAGGTGTATGCTATAAAATTTTAGTTTTATGCCTGTGGACGGAACCTCCGGCGTAATAACTAGAATTTTTGGTAGCCCGGCGTAAAGCACGGATCGTACACTGCCAGTTACGTCTCTGGATGAGACTTCCTGCGTAAAATGGCCAAATTTGTACAGTCTTGGCTTAAAGCACAGACTGTGGCTTCTAGATCCCCATGTTGCAAGATTTTGTAATGACGTGTTTTTCTCGCACTTTTGCAGTTAATTTGGGTGAGTCTCCACTGGCCGAGGTGATGGGTTCCGCTGCAGGGATGCTGCACTCGAACTATTTGGAGGATCTGTCCCACGTGGCATTTCCTATCTCCGGATCCCAGTATCCTGAGGGAAGGGAGCTTTTGATATCAGCTCAGGGCGAGCGGACGCTGCTGAATATAATTAACGGGGAGCCCCTGACATATATAGACGGGGAGCAGTACATAAAGCCAGCTTTTCTCTTTGGGGACATGATCGATAAACGGTCCCAGACGAAGCCTAAGAGAGAACCTTGGGTATTTCTTGCCGGGAACCTAGTTTTGTACCTGCCAACGATGCCGAGGGATTATCCCATCTCGGCCTTCTTCCATGCGACACACCCTAGGAGGATGTCGTGGACCCTGACGCCCGATCTTCACGGCAAACCGGGAAAGATCTTTCATCTGAAAGGAGCTGACCAGGGGTCGTTCGTCAGCCGTCCTTCTGGCCTCGTGACGTCATTCAGGGGACTGTGCCCGGGCAGTGCCCCGAGCGAAGATAGTCTAGTGATCCAGCCGGTCCAGTTGCCGACTTTCTGCAACGACTTCATGGGGCGAGGGGGAGTATATCCCAAGGAGAATCCTCGATACAACGGGTGGATCACTCCAACAAACCGTTGATGGGCTTGCCTAGTTGACTGGTCCTTGAAGCACTGTCAAAGAGAGCTGGAGTGCATTGGGCTGTATGCCGCTGTGAGCGCGACCAGTGTTGGGTTGCCTCCTAACCCTAACCTGTACTTGGCACTGATGGAGCGATACATTTTACTCACCGGGACTTTCGCCACTCCGCTGGGGGAGTTGGGATTGGCCCTCCATGAGATGGCAGTGATCTCGAGGCTGCCGATGGGGGATACCCCCTATGAAGAGTATGTCCCCACCAATCGGGAGTTGGGGGATTCGGATCCTCGGGTAGTAGAGGTGTATCAGGAGCTGATGTGCCACTACTTTGCGTGCACTGCTTTTTATGACGAGCCTTCTAATTTGGCCCATACCACCAAGTGGACGTCCTACCTCTTCTTCCACCGGGCCAGGGCCGCCAAGCCAGAGAAAGTTTCGGGGGGCAAGGATGAGCCCATAAATTGTTTGGGCGTGCTTAGTGCCCAGGTCGTCGAGGCTCTTATGGATGACGCCAAGGCTCCGGACCAGATTCTTGACGATGGGGTAGGAAAGTATCCCGAAGGCACCAAGGCCTATAGCTACTTGAGGCGTTGCCGCAGACCTCTGTCCAAGGAAGCCCAGCTGGCTGGTTTCCTCTCCATATGGCTGCGTCGAGTAGTGGTGCCCGGCACTGCATCTGTGGACCGCATTCACCGGAACATCCTGTGGCCCGCGGTGCGTCTGGTGTTTAGGACAAGACTGGGCTTGCTCCCTGCTATGGTGTGCCGTATACAGGCTGGCCTGAGAGCCATGACTGACGGGCTGCTCGCCGATGAGACTCGGCGTGAAAGCTTTCCTCGGGTGGAATTACCATACCTGTATTTGATGGGATGGTTAATTCTGCACAACCCTCGGGTGATGTCCCCTGGCTCCGGTAGTAGCCCAGGGGGTAGCTTCCTGCTGAATTATAAGGACTCTCCCTGGAATGTGAACACAGTTCTAGATTGTAGGCTGACACTGGGCCTCAGTCACGGCTGGAAGCTCCTTTGTATTGTCCCCTCTATACATCGCAATCAATCGGGGATCAGGCTGAAGGATTTAGGTGGAGAGAAGACCAATCTTTCTCTGGAGGCTTTCAAGTGGTTGATCTGTATCAGGCCTTCCCACTTGTTGTATAGAAGTGAAGATCATTGCTTCTTCGAGCCTTACTTGCCTAGTCGGTTTGCAAGGCAATTTGGGTACGACTAGTTGCACGTGGGCAATGACGTCACCAGCTTCAGGTCCAGGGGCGGACTCATCGATGGAGCCAGAGGATGGCGATATTTCATCATGGGATGCACTGGATCAATTTTTACCGTACCGGTCGTCACACCCTCCACGGAGCTGCGCATCTTACATTCGTATGCCCAGTTCTACGTGGCGGTTAACACCTTCCACCGTGATTTTGACATGCGTGGGAGTTTTAGGGTGCCGTCTTCCACGCTTGGGGGAAGAGTCGAAGTCCCTTCGGTTTCTCCTGACGAGGGTGAGGAGTTCGCTACTCCTGATGAGCCGTTGGTGTCGGTGCCGAGGTGTGAAGTGCCTCTGCCTGTGGGGGCCTTGGTAGTCTCTGGGAAGCGAAGGGCTGCTGCTCCCAAGGAGGTTTCTTCTCGCAAGAGGAAGAGGACGGTCAGTCGTTCTCTTCGAATTCCTGGTATCGAGGCTCCTAGAGAGGAACCTGCTGTTTCGCCTGTCGAGGATGTTTCCTTGATCGGAGGTTCCTCGCCTTCTAGGGAGGGACCCTCAATTTTGGCTGGCGGTGCCGGGACACTTTGCCTTAAGGATGTCGTCGCCGCTACCGCCTCCGGTAGTGGTACGAGATTGCCGGTGTGGCCGAGGCAGATGGGAGAATCTTCCCTTAGACCAGCAACGGACGAAACCCCTGCCGTGTCTGTGAGCGTGACTGGCGAGGTCCCAGCTGACAAACCTCGACCGCGCCTTGGTGGAGGCTTGGTAGAGCTCCTGGCGATGTCGGTTGGCCCACCCCCTTCTCCAGGTATGACAGTTCGTATTACGTCATTAAGGCGTAATTTAGCTATATCGGCTGCAGATGCGCCGTATATGCCGCTGGCCATGGGTAAATATCATCTTTATGTCTCTTTTTTAGAAAGAGTACCATTATATTAATATCAACTCTCTTGTCCTCTTCCCAGGGGATGGCGTCCACGGGGAATACAGCTTTGAAGCGCCTTCTGGCTCTGCTCCAACTCCTGGCGACGATACGGAGGCGTTCGACTTTGAGGAGGAAGTATCTTCGGGGGCCGGCCCGCTTGTTGAGGGGGGTCTGGCATCCCAAGAAGAAGAAGAGCCTGTCATTGCGACTACTTCGGTTGACGTGCCCCTTTAGTCGTACCACCTGTTGAGGCGACGGTTGTGACCATTTCGTCTGCAATCATTCTTGGAGGGGGACTTGCCAATGCCGCGGCTACTCCTGGCGCCCAATCGTATTTAGCTGCGCTGACCGAGCAATATACCCGTGTCTTCTACGCTACTTTGAAGGCACTGGTACCGATGGTGCTGAAGGGGAATTTGGACCTCGAGCGCCTGAAGAAGTCCTCTCAGATTCCGATAGAGGCGATCCGGGATTTTGACGGCACTGGGCTAGCTGATGCCTTGGAGGCGATGGTTAATGGTTTGGAGCAACCCATTAACGAATATTTGTAGTTAACTCGGGGCGGTATTGAAGCTGAGGTCCAGTCCAGATATGACTTCATGACTGCGCGGTTTGCCAAACAGATGGAGAGCTTGGATAAACTCGTTCAAACACGTCAGCTGGCGATGGACGAAAGAACAGCCGTCGTGGAGGAGGCCCTTGCCCTTCAACTGAAGTGCCAATCTGAGCATGAAGGGAACGTAGCGAGGGCTCGCAAGTTGAGAGAAAAGCTCGCTCAGGCGGAGGAGTGGGCTTCCCAGTCGTTGGCAGGTCTGGATGTAGCGAATGGTCGACTGAGCGCAGCACGACGGGATCTGGATCGTGCAGAAGCTGCCCGTGCGGGTGCTCGTCGGGCGAGGGCCAAATTGTCCCTCAGGGGAGACAACGAGGCACGGCTGGAACAGGCCCGCGCTGATGCCTTGGCCTGCAGGGATGAGAGGATAGCTGTACTGGCGCAGCAGATTCACGATCTGACCGCTCCCCCACAATGATGTACCCTTTCTTCTCCTTGCTTCCCAGTGTAATTCTTCTCTTTCTTGGAAATAAAGTGAACTCTTTTCTGACTTTGTGGACCCATCATTTCGGAATATAAATGACAGGTTTGGGCGAGAGTGATATCAGAGGTAGTATGGACGTGATAAACTCTCGAGAAACTCTAGCAGGACATATTTATTCAGAGGTCATACGGACATGATAGAATATACTTTGACTAAGGTTTGTAGGTAAGATACTATCAGAGGTGATATGGACATGATAGGCTCTTAAGAAACTTTAGCAGGACACATTTATTCAGAGATCATACGGACATGATAGAATATGCTTTGACTAAGGTTTGTAGGTAAGATACTATCAGAGGTGATATGGACATGATAGGCTCTCAAGAAACTTTAGCAGGACACATTTATTCAGAGGTCATACGGACATGATAGAATATGCTTTGACTAAGGTTTGTAGGCAAGATACTATCAGAGGTGATATGGACATGATAGGTATTGCATTTCCAAATTAGTCGAACGTATCTATTCAGAGGTTATATGGACATGATAGAATACGACCCAACTAGTTGTGTTTTTGGAAGTAGTTTTGTCAGAATTGAGGTTTTCGCTATATTTCAACTGAGCAGAGGAGGTTAAGCATAGTACCTTTTCAGGAATTTGCCGTTGATAGGAGCCATTAACAGGTCTCCATTAGGCTGGGCTAACCTGTAAACGCCATCTAAGAACGTTGTCTCGACCACATAAGGACCTTCCCATTTGGGCTGGAATTTGCCTTTACTCCTGTGGGTAAGAATCATCGGCCTTCTTACGGCTAGAACTAGCTCGCCGACTTTGAACACTCTTTTCTTTACTTTATGATTGAAAGCTCTGGAAATGCGTGCTTGGTAGAGCGCGATGTGCTGCTGAGCTTGGAGGCGTTTCTCGTCTAATCCTTCTAGCTCCTGAAGTCTTAAAAGGTCGTTCTTCTCTTGAGTCAGCTCGTTAGCTACGGCTATTCTGAGTGACGGGATCTGGACTTTAATGGGGAGAACTGCTTCACTCCCATAGACCAGTGAGAATGGAGTACAACCTGTTGGTGTTCGTACCGTTGTACGGTATGCCCAGAGACATTCACCCAGTCTCTCATTCCAATCTCTTTTGTTCGAAAAGACGAACTTCTTCAAGAGTTTGATAATGGTTTTGTTGAAAGCTTCCGCCAAATCATTAGCAGCTGGATAATATGCCGTAGAGGCAATATTATGTATCCAATTTTTATCGCAAAATTGATGAAATGCTTGACTGATGAACTGAAGCCCATTGTCGTGAATTATCCTCCGAGGTACCCCGAAGCGATAGATGATGTGATGCTTGATGAAGCTGATCACATTAGACGCCTTTACCTCCGCAAGAGGGATCGCCTCTGCCCACTTGGAGAAGTAATCCGTGATGGCCAGTGTGAACTGGTGACCCTTGGAAGAAGATGGGTAAATAGGACCAATGACATCCATACCCCATGCTTCGAAAGGCCAGGATGCAACCATAGGATGTAGATATTCGGATGGCTGATATATGAAGTCTGTATGGACCTGACAGGCCTTGCATTGTTTTGCATAGCTGATCGCGTCTGTGATCATAGTGGGCCAGTAGTAGCCCATTCTCCTGATACGATCCTGTAGCTTAGGGCCGGGTTGATGCACCCCGCATATGCCATCGTGAGCTTCACGGATGATCAGCTGTGCCTCTTTGTCAGAGAGGCATCTCAATAGCAGTCCGTCATAGGTCCGGCGATATAGGCATTGTGAAGATGCATCGAAGTAGAAGCGTAAGGATCGTCTCTTGACGGATACCGCTTCTTTAGGGTCTTCCGGCAAGATTCCGTATGCCACAAAATCTATAAAAGGACTCTTCCAATCTCTTCTGGGAGGATCGGCGCGTGCAGCGTAGCTGCGTTCTATGTGAGAGTTGTTTTTCACACAGAATAAATCTCTGTTAAGAAAGATTACCGAGTTCTGCCTTCTTATAGGAGCAGCCAGGTCTGCGGCTAGACTGGCTAGGGCATCAGCTTCAAGGTTCTGGGATAGAGGCACATGCTCCAGGAAAAACCCTTTGAATGTCATGGCTATTTCGACTGCTGCTTGGTGATAGGGGATGAGGTCTGGATTCTGGACTTCATATATTCCTCTAACTTGATTGACGATAAGCAGAGAATCACCAAAAGCTTCCAGGGATTCGACCCCCAGCTCTTGAGCGATTTGGAGCCCGATTAACAGAGCGTTATACTCTTCCACGTTGTTTGAACAGGGCTCGTTGAGAGAGTATGCTCGGTAGATGACGAGTTTGTCGGGAGTAACCAGGACGATTCCCACTCTTGAGACCACTTTTCCCTTGGGACCAGTCCTGGAGGCACCATCGAAGAATAGTTGCCATGCGTCACTTTCCATCGCGTAATTGTATTCTGCAACTTCGTCAGGGATGTCTCGTACAACTTGGAGGTCTCTGGGATCGGATGAACAGCTAAAAAGTCGGCCAATGCTTGGCCTTTGATGGACTTCTGAGGGACGTACACCATGTTATATGGTGTTAACAGCATCGCCCAAGTTGCGAGTCGGGAATTAAGAGCACTTGGCTTGCTCATTAGTACTCGAAGAGGGTTGATTCTGGAGATGATGTGGATAGTCTGGCCGGTGACATAGTGCCGCATCTTTTGGATAGCGAACATCAGAGCCAAGCATTCTTTCTCCACTGGGTTGTACCGGTGTTCGGCCCCGACCATCAATCTACTTAGATAGTAGATAGCCTGTTCATGCCCTACATCATTTTTCTGCGCAAGAAGAGCTCCCAGGGAGTGGTCCATTGCTCGAACGTATAGGAAGAATGGTCTTCCTACGACGGAAGGCACCAGAACTGGCGGATGAGTGAGGTAGCATTTGATATCGTTAAACGCTTGTTGACAGGCTTCATCCCATACGAAGGATACACCTTTCTTCATGAGGCGAGAAAAGGGCTAACATCTTCCGGAGAGGTTGGATATGAATCTCCGGATGTAAGCCAGACGACCTTGAAATCCCCTAAGTTCCCTCAGATTGTGAGACGATCCCCTAAGTTGCATATTCTGCCGCTTGTTTTCCCTCGCAAAGATCACAGCGCTCATCTGGGTCCCCGTAAAGGTCAGATGTCGTCTTGTGCGCGGAGCGTGACCTGTCCTTCTGATTTGGCGCTAAGTCATCATCAGAAGTTTTGTCTGTACCGCGCGTAGCAGGAGACTGGTTTCTACGCGTAGAGCACAGTGGATGCTTCTGGGTTAGCGCTGAGGCTTTGTCCGAAGTTTTGTCTGTTTCGTGCGTAGTGGGAGACTGGTTTCTACGCGTAGAGCGCAGTAGATACTTCTGGGTTAGCGTTGAGGCTTTGCCCGAAGTTTTGTCTGTACCGCGCGTAGCGGGAGACTGAATTTTACGTGCGGGGCACGGAGGGAGCGATGCTACAACCTCATTGGTCGGAGAGATCGAAGAGTCCACAGGAATGGTAGAGGATGTCTTAGGCATCCAGACCTTGCGTAGCTTCCTGTTGTCTTGGACGGAGAGAGGGTGAGAGCTACCCCCGGTTCGAAGTATGTCTTCGTAGGCAGACTGGTCGAACTGGACGACCAGTGTCTTCTTTGCGGTTCCTATAGATACCGCGTCGTGTTGAGCAATTACTTCCTCATCAGAAGAGAAAGATGTCCCCAGCAGAGTCGCCATCTTGTTTGTGATAGAAAACGAAAAGAATGAAAGATGTATTCAAGACGGGGTTTATACAGGACCCGTGTTCTTTTGTTTACAAACAAACTTGTACAATATAATCCTATACGAGGATGTGGGAGTACAATTTATTTAATCTGGGTATAAATTGCTATAGGTGTCTGATCTGCAGTCGATCACTTTAGCCCTTGGACCACACGATGGTGAAGAAGTGCCGTAGAAGACAGGAAGCAGCCTCGGAGGTTACAGAAAAGGGTGGATGCACGATGCCCTGGTCGCCGATCCCTATCCTTTGCCTGAGCTCCGGGTTCCTCTCTCTCTCTCTCTCTCGATCTTCTCTCTCCTGGCTCGATCTTCAATTGTTCGACCTCTTCTCTGAGTCTTCAATTGTTCGATCTTTCAATTTGTCGACCTGTTCCTCTGTTGGTAGAGGTCTCTATTTATAGAGTTTTAGTGACAGTGACCACTCAGTTGGTATAAAAACCGAGGAGTGGAATCACAGCACCCTTTTACACGATGGTTAAAATAACCAATGCCTACGTATAGATGATCTTTTGAATGAGCGTATAACGCGGGTCCAACTAAGGGACACAACGCGTATTGTTGCTACGAAGATCACGGAGTAAAAGCCACGTAGGTAGGTATCCTCCGTGTAGAAGAGGTAGGCGTAAAAGCCAATGTCTGTCACCATGGCATAAAAGCCAAAATAGGCATAGAAGCCAGGTAGGCATAGAAGCCTGATGGCATAGAAGCCGAGTGAGCATAGAAGCTGAGGAGGCGTAGAAGCCGAGAGAGCATGGAAACTGAGGAGGCGTAGAAGCCCTGAGAGCATAACAGCTGAGGGGGCGTAGAAGCCCTGAGAGCATAACCGCTGAGGAGGCGTAGAAGCCATCTGGGCACAGAAGCTGAACGGGCATAGACGCCACTGCATAATCTGCTGAACGCTGACGTAGATGTCCTTTAGCCGGAATCACGGCTTTTGAATATATTATCAAATCCCTCGCATTAAATGCAGAGATCTGCCATCATTTTGTGCATTAATTACAAAGGCGTATTTTGAAGGCCTGCCATCGTTCAGGGACGTGCCTCGAGCCATGTGTGGAGAACAGCTTTTGACTTGGCAGTCTGTTTGTCTTCCGCGGGGCGCAGATGGTTCTCGTCTGCCTGTATGGAATAAGGCAGTGTATCCCTTTGTATGCGTAAAAGCAGTTTATGCAAAGGGGATGTCACTAAATGCCGGTTTTGGTGACTCTTCATCAAATCCCTTGCATTAAATGCAGAGATCCGCCATCATTCTGTGCATTAAATACAGAGGCGTATTCTGAAGGCCTGCCACCCTTCTGTGCATTAGTCGTGCCTCGAGAAGACCGTTACCGCCTTGTGCGCCATTCGCAGAGACGTGCCTTGAGCCCTGTGCAAAGTGCAGCTTTTGTCGTGGCAGGCGGTTTGTCCGCTGTGGAGCGTAAACAGCTCACGTCTGCCCGTGTAAAACAAGGCAGCATATCCCCTTGTGTATGTTACGTAAGGGAGATGGTGGTGACTGACAGCCTGGGTCGCAGTGCCATGCTATCATTATGGCCGTCGCCTGGGTAGCCGAGCCGTATCCTTCTGTCAGAAGTCCAGACGTCAGGTTCATTGCAGGGTCTGACAGGTTCATCTCGGGGAGCATGAAGTGTTCCTCGTACGCTTTAATATCGCATTTGAAAGCGAATGTGTTTTACGCCATATAGGCGACGAAGCCCTCTGCTTTACGCTCTGAGGCAGCCTGGACATACTGCACTTACGCGGACGGTCCTGAGAAGCTCTTGCCTTGCCTGCTTGGTGGCTCTGAGGTCACCTCTTTACGCTGCCCCACACCAATAGGTTGCATATAGTCATCCGGCGTATTTTTCATGCTTCTACAATGACGTCTTCCATGTATCTTAACTAAGGAGATATATTCTAGATCCGAGTCATGTGCTTGACCACTCAGAGATTACTGTCGGGCCGAGTTTATTGTACCAGGAGGAGCCTGTAGAGATTCTGGACAGAAGCGAGAAGGTGTTGCGAGGTCAGACTATCCCTCTAGTTCGTATTGCATGGAGACATCATGCACCAGGCAAGTCGACCTGGGAACGAGAGGATGATATTCGACAACGTTTTTCCCATCTATTCGAAGGCCTGGGTATGTCTTAGTATTTCAATTCAATCAATAATTTTTACCATATGTCTATTTTAATTTCGAGGACGAAATGCTCTAAGGAGGGTAGATTGTAAATTCCCTCGACCAAATTTAGGTTCACTTAGCTAAGATAGAGAGATTAGGGTTAATTTAGAGCCAATTAGAAATTAATTATAGTATTTTTAAATTATTGTGCAATATTTATATTACTTAGTGCACCTTACCATTGTCTCGATATTTAGAGCACTACACTGGTTGTTACCCTCAAACAAATTTTATACACTTTTCCTAGACATGCCAGTCTACTATTGTAAACCTTGTGTAACTCACAAATACTCTGTCTTTTGCCTCATTTTAGTCGCACAAAAATTGTTACAAACATCCATGATTAAATTTAATTAATTCGAACTTTGCATTCTTTGTCCGTACCAATCGAAATTGGAGACACAACATCAACCCGTTTTGTCAAAACCAAATTATGATAATATTCTATTATAAGTATATTACGTCCATGATTCTTGTGTTCCACCCAATTTTAATCCTGTGTATTTTCAATTAATTAAAGAATACCTTGCGTATTAATTTTAATTAAATTGATGCGATGACCCAGCTTCACCCAAAACTAGACCCAACTCCTACCCAAACTCACCCTCACACCCTCAAGACTCTTACTAAATACCACACACCATTTTAGTGTATTACATCACACCAAAAATAAGGTGTTTTTCTCATCCAATTCCTTATTTGTGTAATTTCCCAATTTTTAAGGGCTTTTGTGCAATTTATGAATTGCCAAGGACTTATGTGCAAAATAGGAGGGTGGGGTATCCACCTCCCATTGGAGGAGACACATGGAGAATTCTTATCCTTTCATTTTTTTATGACTACATTCAATGCACTTACATGCATTAAATTAGCCTACAACCCTTTTATGTGTTTACACCTAACTCTAAATCCTTTCCAACCCTATAAATACCCCCCTTCACCCGACTCCTCCCTTAACCCACCACAGCTACCTCCACCTCCGGCCACCCCTGACTCAACTCCCCTTCCGACCTCCCTCCACTCAGCCACCCCCTGTCGCCACCACCCGCCGCTGCACCGCCGCCAGCACCACCCATACCACCATCACCCGCACCACCACCCTCTCTCACCAGACCCCCCCCCCCAACGTAGCCGCACCACTACAGACCACCACCACCACCAGGACCACCGCTCTCACCCTCTCCTCCACCGACCTCACCACCGCCACCATCCCCTGACCGCCTCCGTCCATCACCACCAACAGCCACATCCCCAACACCACCATCACCAACATCACCTTCACCATCATCACCATTCCCCCCGACTCCCCACGTCCTCACCACCACCACCACAGGCCACCACCACCACCTGGACCACCACCCCCAGTACCTTCACCACCCCCTGCCACCTTAGCCGCCGCCACAGCCACCCCCGGCCACAGCAGCAACCACTGCAGCTGCTGCAACTGCTGCTGCTGCTGCTGTTGTACCCGACCCCCCCCCCCCCCGCCGGAGCTACACCCCCCCCACCGGCGACAACCCGTACGGACACACCCCCCCGGACACGACACAGGTACACCCTCCCCCATACTTATACGTACATGTATATATATATATATATATATATATATATATATATATATATATATATATATATATATATACATAAAATATATGAAATATATATATATAAATATTATTATGTATATACTATTTATATGTATACGTATAGTATGTATATATGTATATTATTATATTAAGTACTATGTGTGTATATATATATATATATATATATATATATATATATATATATATATATATATATATATATATATATATATATATATATATATATATATATATATATATATATATATATATATATATATATACATATATATATATTTATGTAAATAATAATTATATATATATATAATTAGTATTTACATAAATATATATATATATATATATATATATATATATATATATATATATATATATATATATATATATATATATATATATATATATATATTTATATATATATATATGTACTATTATATATATAAAATATACGTATATATGTATATATTATGTAATATATATATATATTATTGTATATTATCATTTGTATCTATGTATATGTATTATGAATATATATATATAATATATATATATATTATATATATATATATATTATTATGTATTATGTATATATTATATATATATATATATATTATTATGTATTATGTATATATATAATATATGTATTATATATATATATATATATATATATATATATATATATATATATATATATATATATATATATATATATATATATATATATATATATAAGTATATATAAGTATATATATTATGTATATATATATATATATATATATATATGTATATATATATATATATGTATATTATGTAAATACTATATATATATATATAAATTATGTATATAAGTATGTATATATGTATACTATGTATGTATATTATTATATATATATATTAAATATATTCATATATATATTAAAGTAAATAAGTATATAATATTATGTATATATATATATATATATATATATATATATATATAAAGTATTAAATTATATCTATAAGTATATAAATATTATATATATGTATATGAGTATATAAGTATATATATGTATATTATATATATATATATATATATATGTTTATATATTATATGTAATTATGCATATAGGTATATACTATATATGTAATTACTATATATATGCATACATACATAATTAATATATTAAATTACTTTTTCATGACACGTGTACGTCTTAGCAACGTGTATACACGACGCAGTTAGTTGTCCAAGGTCACTGGACCATTCAGACAAGACTTCAGGAACAGGTTATTGGCACTCACAGCTCGAGGACATAGGCAAGTATACCTTGCCAAATTTTTACTGTTTAAATTATAAACTGTTGTATGTTATCCCGTTGCAATATACATATAACTGTGCGCGTCCGAGATTGACTCGGGTGCAGTCGACGAATATGTCGATATATAGTGTAACTGACTTAGACACTAGCAGACTCACCTATAATTGCGAAGGTATCGTGATATCTTCCTAGACCCTGATACTTATACACGCATCACGATTGCAAACTCATGTTGGGATGCGGGTTCGCGTACTCGACTAGCTACCGGTGCGTGTGACATGCATCACGGTTTAGCACGTAGTCAGGATTATCTAGTTAGTTGTAACTTGGCATATAGCTACGTGGTATACACGTCGTGTATTCGACTTATATATCTGCATTGGGCGGGGAAGACAACAAGTAGGCGTATGGGATACACACATTAGACTCCGTAGTATCCAGAGGAGCCACGGATCCAATGACTTCCTTTATTCATATACCGTGTTCTTCGGAGCGCTACGGACGTATATATTTGCAGATACCTCATTCTTCGGAATGATGGACGTTACATGTTCAGATACCACGCTCTTCGGAGAGTAGACGTTGTGCCTACGCCTACCCACACGTACCAAGGTTGTCTTCACATTGCATTCACTTAGATGGTTAGCACACCCCTTTATTTTTATTCAGTATTTATATATATGGCATGCATTTTTTATCTTGTTACGTCCCTCTGAGAACCTGGTTCCCTTCCAGATTTGGACGAGGCGTACTATCCCACGATGTACGGACCCGGGCAGGAGATGAGGTACGCATCCGAGGAGGATCTAGAGGTGCTGCCATCAGAGTTCCCCTGATCTTCGGTAGATCTATCATCACGAGCTGGAGCCTCCTTATCTAGTTAGAGGATGCTCTAGTCATACTATTTTTCAGCACTATTATATTACTTTTGTAGTAGGTTTGTTCCCACCAGACATATCTGGGTTGTACTATGACTTTTTAGATTCTACACTTATTATCCAGCATCATTTCAATAATTTTTGTTATATTATGGATGAGATTAGACATTACCTATTATATGCAAGTATTAAACTATTAGTATTTTAGGACAGCGTAGCACGTCTCATTGGGACCATTAAATTGGGTAATCCCTAAGAGACGTGTCAGCTGGCCAATGCCACGTGGCCAGGTCCCGTATACTTTGGGACTGGGGCGTGACACTCTACTATATGGAAGGAAGCACACAGGGGACACAGGAGGTTAATGCAGCTACTGATACGTCTACTGAGTTATGGCAGATGTGGCTTAGCCATATCAGGAAGAAGGAGGTGAGCTACTTGGTGAATAAAAAGTTGGAGAAGTGCACACATTGTTTGGCGAAAAAGCAAAATAGGGTGTCTTTCCAAAGTCACCCAAGTTCAAGGAAGCCGGCATTGTTCGAGTTGATTCACTCGGATGTCTGCAGTCCTATGAAGTTAAAATCCATTGGTGGTGCTTCTTATTTTGTAATATTTATTGATGACTGTTCCAGAAAGTTTTGGGTCTATACCTTGTCCATTTTTAAGGAGTTTCAGGTCTATGTTGAAAGGGGGACGGGCAAGAAGTTGCTTTATGTTCGGTCGGATAATGGCGGCGAGTATATCGGTCCCTTTGATGCTTATTGTAGAGAGCAAGGGATACGACACCAGAAGACTCCACCAAATATACTGTTTCGAATAATAAACGGAAGAGATGAAAACGAGGTTTATACGAAACCCGCTCTTTGGTTTACAAACAAGAAGTACAATTAATCCTATACGAGGATGTCGAGTACAATTTTTTAATCTGGGTAAATATTGCTATAGGAGTCTAATCTGCAGTCGATCACTTTGTCCCTTAGACCACACGATGACGAAGAAGTGCCGTAGAAGACGGAAAGCAGCTTCGAAGGTTGCAAAAGAGGGTGGATGCTCGACGCCAAAGTCGTCGATCGCTACTCTTTGCCTGAGCTCTGTGTTCTTCTCTCTCTCAAAGAATCTTCAACCCTTGGTTTTCTCGACCTTAAAGTCTTTGACCCTCGATTTCTCTTCTAGACTTTAAAGTTTTTGACCTTGGACCTCCGTCAATAGGGGTCTCTATTTATAGAGTTTTAGTGGCAGTGACCACTCAGTCGGCGTAGAAGTCGAACAGTGGAAAGTATGGCACCTTTTTACGCGATGGTTACAACAACCGTTGCCCGCGTATAAATGATCTCCTGAATGAACGTGTGACGCGTGTCCCATTGAGAGACAATGCGTATAACTGTTGCGAAGATCACGGCATAGAAGCCACATGGGTAGTTATCCTTCGCATAGAGAAGGTTGGCGTAGAAGCCAATAACTGTCACTATAGCGTAGAAGCCAAAGAGTTATCAAACCGGCATAGAGGCCGAGTAGGCGTAGAAGTCGAGTGGGCATAGAAGCCGAGTGGGCACAGAAGCCGAGTGATGATGTGGACGTCTTAGCCAAAATTACGGCTTTTGGAGATATAATCAAATCTTTTGCATTAAATGCGGAGATCTACCATCATCTTGCACATTAAATGCAGAGGCGTGTCTTGAAGAATTGCCATCATTCTGCGTATTAAATGCAGAGGCGTGTCTCGAAGGTCTGTCATCTTTCTGTGCATTAAATGCAGAGATGTGCCTCGAGCCCTGTACGAAGAGCAGCTTTTGACGTGGCAGCCTGTTTGTCTTCTGCGGAGCGTAAACAGCTCACATTTGCCTGTGTAAAACTAGGCAGCGTATTCCTTTGTATGCGTAAAAGCAGTTTACGCCGAGGAGATGTCACTAAACGACAGTTTGGTGATATTAATCAAATCTCTCGTATTAAATGCAGAGATCTGCCCCCATCCTGCACATTAAATGCAGAGACGTGCCTCGAGCATCTGCCATCATTCTGTGCATTAAGTGCAGAGACGTGCCTCGAGCCCTGTACGAAGAGCAACTTTTGACGTGGCAGTCTGTTTGTCTTCTGTGGAGCATAAACGGCTCGCATCTGCCTATGTAAAACTAGGCAGCGTAGTTCTTGGTATGTGTAAAAGCAGTTTATACCAAGGAAATGCCACTAAACGACAGTTTGGGTTGCTGTGCCGTGCCATCATCATAGCCGTCGTCTGGGTACTCATGCAGTACTCTTTGTCAGGTGTCAGACGTCAGGTTCACTGCATGATTTGACAGGTTCATTTCAGGGAATACGAAGTATTCCTCGTACACTTCAATGTTGCATTAAGAGCGGATGAGTTTTACGCCATAAAGGCGATATAGCACCCCTTTTTACGCTGAAGCAGCCTAGACATACTGCATTACGCGGATAGTCCTTGAGTTTATATTTTATGCTGTACTTAGCGAAAAAGGCTCTGTTGTACGCCGATGGCTCCGAAGTCAAGTCTTACGCTGCCCAGCACCAACATGCTGTGTATAGCTTATCCAGCATATTTTTCATGCTTCTACAAGACCCCCTTCAAAGCTTTTCAAATTTCTCGTAGTTTGAAATGCTGTGAATAAAGCATAAAATGGTCAAGTCTGACACGTTCTTCAAGGCTGACTTCTTGGCGGATTCTTAAGGATTTGTTGGGATTCGGTGTGTTCTCTTTTGCCTATATAAAGGCTGAGGAGTTAACCTGTTCCTCCCATATTTCCTTCACCACACAGGGATGATCGCCGGAGTTCGTCGGGTCGACTTGAGGAAGAAGAAGACCATGTTCTTCCATCACGTAAGGAGCCAAAAAAGAAGGCATCTTCGAGCAAGTGTCCTCTGCAACGATGGATCATGGAAGGATATCATAGCCTCCCTTACTCGGGATAATCAGCATCTTCATATGGCGATTCGTTTAGGAGAGAGGAAGGGTCCCATTAGACCACACAGTGTAACCTCCGATTTCCAATTTCCAAAATAATTAGATTTTAATTTATTTTAAAATATCAAGTTTTATAAAATATTTCTCCTTGAAAATTTTTATTTGATTTTGAAAGATGTTTGATTGTAGAAGGTAATTTATAATCTTGTATAAAAATCATTTTTCATAAATGTCGCTTTCTTAAGTACATAAATAATGATATATATATTTCTAGTTTCAAATATTTATTGGCTTGAATCATAAAAATTATTGTTTTAACTAAATATTTATTTAAAAGACTAGTTGATAAAATAAAATAAATTTTTATTTATTGGGATAGTAAATAAATAAATGTCATACTTTCTAAGATTTTGCAAAATGTATTAATTAGTAGCTAATTGGAAATTAGCTAGCTTTCCTAAAAACATTTTCTGAAATTATAATCTTTATTTTTATTTTTACAAATTGCCATTCCTATTAACTAGCCAGCATACCCTCATTTTCCCACATGAGAAACCTTTTTTTTTTATTTAATTCTGGGCCATTCATTATTGGGCCAACCCGCAACCCTTTAACCCACACCATCTCTCCCTATTTAAGTTCTCCTTCTCACCATTCCCAAGAAACCCTAATCTCCTAATTATTAGCTAGCCTCCACAATTCCCACAAGCCAAACCATCACCATGTTGTGTGCTCGTGTCCGTGTGTCCAGCATCACCGTGTCAGCCGTGATGGCCTCGGGTCCGACCCCGGGTGTCCCACCGTATCCATTCATTTCCTGTGTCCAGATTTACAGTTTACAACCAGCTTTCCGTGTCCGATACACCCGGACACGCCCACAGTACATCAGATTTCTGTGTCCTGCCGCGGACACGTCCCCACAGAGCACCACCCTCGTGTCCAACCCGGACACGTACACAACACCGTCCCCGTGTCCGGCAGACCCGGACACGACCCCCTGACACACAGAACCCAAACCCTAACCCTAGATCTAGCCGCCGAGTCCAGCAGACCGCCGCTGGAACCAGTCACCGCCATCGCGCGTCGAGCCGGACAGCCGCCAGATCCGTCGAGCGCCGCTGGAATCGAACACCGCCGCCGCTGCTCTCGAGCTCCACGCCGCCGCCTCCTCGGGACGAGGGCACCGCCGACCGCATCGAACAGAGCGTCCGCCGCCGCTGCTCCCGAGAACCGCCACCGCCGAGTTCAGAACCCCGCCGGCGAGACAAGCCGACGCCCTGCCCGGCCTGACCCCGGCGAGACCGCCTCCGCCGACGCCGGAATCCCTCGGTGAGTCCCCTTCTTCCTTCTTCCCTCTTTCCTCTTTCTTTTAATTTTCTGTGCTAACGGTTAAGTAAATTACTTATACATATAGTTAGTTTAAGTATATAATTAGTTTAAAAGTTATAATTAGATTAGTAAATTAATACTTTATCAGTTAATTAAATTTATAATTAGTAGTTAAGTATATAATCAGTAGTTAAATTTTATTAACTAATTAATTAATCATTTAGTTAAATTAAATTAGTTAATTAGTTAATGATTAATTAGTTTAGTTAATTATATAATTAGTTTAATAACATTTAATTTGTTTAGTTTAGTTCAGTTTAGTAATTAATGTAATTAGTTAGTAATTTCATGTATTAGCTTAGTTTAGTAGTAATCAGTTAATTAAATTTTATTAGTTAATTATTTTAATTAGTTTAATTATAAGTAGTTTAGTTATAATTAATTGGTTAATTATTTTTATCAGTTAATTATTTTTATCAGTAACTATATTCTTAATTAGTAATTAATTCTTAATCAGTAGTTAATTAATATAGTTTGGTTTAGTTAATTTAATTTGTTAATTAATAACCAGTTAGTAATTTCTTAATAAATTAGTAATTTGTAATTAGTTTGGAAATTTATGTAATTTGTCTATTAATTAAATATAATTAATTTAGTAATTTCCTATAATAAGTTGGTAATATATATATGCATATTAGTTTTATTGTTATAATTTAGTTATGTATTATGTATAAGGATTTTTGATTGAGATATATACAAATATGTATATTGGTGTATATGTATATATAACCGTATTTTGGTATAACTATGTGTACCTATATGTATATAAACATGTATAAACACATTTTTGGTATATATATATAGTATATATATATAAAAACTGTATTGATATATAGGTACTTGTAAAACATATTTTGGTATATTACCTGTATATAGTATAGTATTATTTTGGTATGTATGTATATCTATATAATATAAGTTAATATGTATTCTGGTACATGTATACTAGTCTATATGTATGAGTGATGTATAATTTTTCCCATAAATAAAATATATTTCCACTTATGTACATACAGTTAAACCTATTTTGTATACTTTGGAATAACTATATATATATGTATTAAATTATGGTTAATTGGTAAACCTACTAGATGACCTAGTTGACTAGAGCCATGCCTGGCAGAGCCCCTGAGTTCGTGTATTTGTGATGTGTTAGTGTAGCACCTGATGCAAATGTTGTACTTGATATATTTTTAGGACTGTTGGTTCCTCCAGACGATACTCTGGGACAGGACATTGGTTTTACCAGCTAAGGACCCAAGACAAGTACATTCTCTGATTAGTTTCTAATTTATGATATCTCCTATGTTCACTGTATCTAGTGTAAATATCTATGTTCTTGACACATTGGTTACACGGATTGGTATACACGGATCTCGTCATGAGATGTTATTCCTTATTCATGGTGTAGCTTGTACAAGACTTGCTTTCCTTGTTATCTTGTGCATGTACAGACACTGATTCCCGGGGAGATTTGCTACCTTCCTAGGGAATCCCGTGCCATAGCGTACCATGATTGGATCTACTATACCAGTCGAGGGGTTTGGGGAGTACTTTAGTGTAGATATGTGATCATACCCAACTTTATATGCACCATAGCTCACCCCACATCTCACGTCGGGTGCGGCCTGACCATTTACATGTCTCCTCACTGTTACATCGGTTAGCCCTACTAACCCATGTAATGAGTTTACATGCCTCCTCACTGTTACATCGGTTAGCCCTACTAACCCATGTAATGAGTTTACTAGTCCCAAGCCGATCACATGTTAAAGCTAGTACTCACACACTTAGTCATAGGTTTCTTGCTCATTGACATATTGTTTTTCTTCCTGCATTTACTTACAGTATTTCCAGTATATTTCTTTTCTTGTACATTCTCGTACCTATACATGCATCTGGTATGTTTTCATCTAGAACTGCTACATAGTTTATGTCATTTATATAGAACTGCTAATTAGAGATGTACTTTGCTCCTTCCTGACTGGAAAAATATTTTTCCAGACTGTGACCTTAGTAGACTGGTTCCGACACACTTGGGGATTGGAAGTTAATGATTGCAGGTATGATTATGTTGTCCTTAGACTAGTGTTGTATTCTTTTATTTCTTCAAATTCCTATCGTGCTGTAGTTGTGATTGAGTATGTTGTGAATATTTTTATAGTATTATCCGAATCTCCTTATGGAGTTGGATACTAGCGTGAGATTGTTAGATAGTACTTGACCTAGACAGCGTTCTACCGCCGATGCTGCGGCGTAGGCTGGACGTACCCACGCTCTCGTGCCCCTAAACCGGGTGCGGGTCGTGACACGTTTTTAGTGGTGGCCCATGCAGGTCAGACTTCGCAAGTTGTGCGATGTCGTGGTAGTGCGACGTCATAGTTGTACTACTGCGTACCTGCTATAGGATATAGGACATAGGATACTAGGATGAGAGAGGATACTCAATCACAAATTTTTGAGAGATTCCTGGGACGACCCCTTGAGAATCTTATTCCGATTTAAATCTTTTTCCTTGTTTTCGTTCGCTCTCGCTTGTTGTTACTGAACTTGATTCTTGTTGAGCAGTTATTAAATTAAAATCTTGGCATCATTATTGAGTTTGATTCTTGTTGACCAGTTGTTAACTTTAATTCTTGGTATCGTTGTTGAGTTGATTTCAAATTGAGATGAATTTTTACGGACTAGAATTTATGGTATCATCTGATGACATATATTGATAAGGACAGTGAGGAAGGTAAAACGTCTACTTTGGTTATGGAACCTAGAATTTATCGCAGCCATATTAGCTGTGGTGACGAGAACTTAGGAACTTGACTTGGATGTACATACTATAGTTATGAAGCTTAGAGTCTTTCGCAGCCATACCGGTTGGCGTGGCGAGGATTCTAGATAACATGATTATAGGGTTGCATACCTTAGTTACGGAACCTGTCGTTTATCGCATCTATGCTTACTGGCGTGGCGAGGATTCTGTGTGTCATGATTTCTGACAGACGTGTATGATTATCAGGTTGTATCTTAAATTGGTTCTTAAAATATCATCTCAAGACTTATTTATTTCTGTTATTCCAGGACTTTGTTCCACCGCTTCTTTCTTTACTAGCAGTAAAGATACCTTCTGTCCTCAATTCAGTCTTTGAGCTCCTATTCCTTGAGGATTTCTTGTTAAGTATGATAATTAGTGGCTTGTAATTTTGTTGTGTCTTGTATTAGTATTGACTGTGTTGCTAGTGAGTTGTAAGTGTTTCTTAGTTGGACATGTGAGCAGTAGGCTTTAATCTAGAGTTAGCCCTTAGTATAGTACCTTGTACCAATGATTCTAGGAGTAGTGTCATTTGAGACTAAGAGTTAAGGAGAGTATAGAGTATCAGTGATAGTTCTCAGAGTTAGTATCAGAGCCAATTACCCGTCCTGGATAATCATGATTATGTAATTGAGTGATCTACGTAAACGATTAAGTATTCGGGAATTGTGTTAAGGATTTATGGAGCATGATGTCCAATTGGATGATTGATATCGGAAATGTTAAAGGTAAAGAAATGTATATGTATAAAGGGTTTAATGAGATGTCATAAGTAGAGAAATATCAGGATTAGTAATGGAAGTTATGAAGCGTATCACGGATTAGCTTAATAGGCTTTAAAGGATTGAAGGAAATACATATACAACCATCGAGATGAGGAACCATACACATACCCATGAGAGTAAATAAACATGAGTGTTATAGAGGATACAGGTGATCATGAGCTTGATGAGATAATCCATTAATGCAGCTAGTGATATAATACCAAGAGTGCTAATGATTCTATATCGAGGATTAGTCAAGGATGACGTTAATAACAGTAAGCACTCTGTGTGTTGATAATTAGATGATATACCAATTGACATAAATTGGAATCATGAAAGAAAACACAGTTGATGGTAACTTTGATCATTGGAGGTAATAGTGCAAGTGATTCGGGCAGTACGAATTTAGTACACAGTTCTAGACGATAGAGGTATTGAGTGCACCTTGAGTATCAGAGACCGTGAGCACTAATATGTACATTCAGGAGTTATAAATTAAAAGGCGGAAATGAATTTTAAAATTTTCAGAATTTTTAAGGAGTTGAGATTTTATGTTGTTAAAATATTGGGGATTTAAATTTGATTCACTAAACATAGTTAAGGCTACAAAGATTTTAGAAGTGATTAAATTTTATTTCGATGTGAAGTATCTAATTTTGAGGAGGTATATGCATTTTATTTTAAGTTAATCGGGAAGTTAAACCTTGACGATTATTTTGAGGATTAATTTTTGGTAGATGAGAGAAATAAATATTAATATATGATTAGTTGATATGGGTACCAGTGTACATGAATAGGAATTTGTTAGTGTGCTAGAGTTAAGTGTTTGTTAGAGATAGTAGACACTACAAGTAATATGTTAACATGATCCTTCTTCCTTCCTAATGCTCCTTTTCTTTCGCCTTTCGATTGATTGATTGATTTTCCTAGTACTGTGGTTCACATGCATGATTTTCTTGTTAGAATATAACTAGTAGTACCCCCCTAACAGAGACTGAAATACCATGACAAAAGACACATGACCTATATTTTCTTAAATTGCATGGCTGTAGGTAGAATTTTCTTAAACCATGATCATTGGGTTTTGACCATAGCAAAGATCTATGACGAGGTTATGACTGACAAAAAGAGACAAGAGGATTAAATTTGTGGATGAGCATTACATTAAATAAAGAATTTAGGGGTTGTTATAACGGAGTTGATGGATCATTGATTTTATGAAAATCGGGGTATGATCGAAATTCGAGGACAAACATTTACTTAAAGGGAGAATTAAGAAATTCACAGAGCCAAAAATTTGAGAGATTATCATTTTATCTATTTGACTGCAAGATAGAATTTTATATAGTATGAATGTTGCATTGAAGATTCTGGAAGCATCGCATCGTTGAATATTTGAGGAAAAAAAAAATTTGGATACGATTTTTATAAATATGCATTGATTGGATTTCAATTAAAAGGATTGGATAGTAAAATTTTGTATTTAGTTATTTACTCAAAATTTGAGGAGATTGTGATACGACTGGAATTCAATTAAAATATTGAGGATTCGGGTAGTAAAAAAAAAAATAAATAAATAAATAAATTTTTGCATTGGGATAATAAATTCAGAGGATGAAAAAAAAATATATTAGTTCAAAATTCAGAAACACTATGCATATGGATAAAGAAATATGGAATGAAATGAAGCTCATGGTAAAGAAGATTATAATATAATTGATTATGGGATCATATAATTAAAGGTCGTAAGGTAAGATCATGGTATATTGAGGGTGTGATTTAAATTAAAATCTTGACCATGACAGTAACATTTGAAATCGAAGAAAATAATCGAGGTATAGTTGATGTTAAGATAAATAAACTCGAATTTGATGATAAGGATTTTGGACATGTAATAAATTTTGATTCAGAAATTCGAAGATCTAATCTAATAAAGTTTGTGGGATTTGAAACTTTTATAAATATTAGTTAGTGATGAATCACAAGATTGAGAAAAGTAAAAATGAACGAGGAAAAAGGGAGAATTATTTTCAGATGGTAGTAAAGACTACTCTTTTCCTAGAAATCAAGAAAGGCGATTGGATGTCTCTTGATTACATTCTGAAGGATGTATTTAAGTTTCTTAAATCAAATTGTCGACCGTATCTTTCGAATTAGCTATAACTTTCATGTCTATATCATTCATTATACTGGGTCTTCCTTGGTTTAGTTACTTTGAAAAGGTAACGTGCATTATTCCAATTATCTGTTTTTGTGATCGTGTCTACTTCCCAAAACCTAAACCTTCTAGAGAATTCAAGGCCGAGCCATGATTCCTTCAAGTTATTCCCGTCTTAAACCATATTTTCTTTTTCTTCATGTTTCCTTCTGTTTGGTAAATATTTTCCTTATAGAAATATTTTCTTCAAAGATATATTCATCATTATGAACAACAACAAAAATTTTCTTCTATCCTAGTCATCCCTAAAATTTCGAGGACAAAATTTTTCTAAGGTGGATAGACTTGTAACCTCCGATTTCCAATTTCCAAAATAATTAGATTTTAATTTATTTTAAAATATCAAGTTTTATAAAATATTTCTCCTTGAAAATTTTTATTTGATTTTGAAAGATGTTTGATTGTAGAAGGTAATTTATAATCTTGTATAAAAATCATTTTTCATAAATGTCGCTTTCTTAAGTACATAAATAATGATATATATATTTCTAGTTTCAAATATTTATTGGCTTGAATCATAAAAATTATTGTTTTAACTAAATATTTATTTAAAAGACTAGTTGATAAAATAAAATAAATTTTTATTTATTGGGATAGTAAATAAATAAATGTCATACTTTCTAAGATTTTGCAAAATGTATTAATTAGTAGCTAATTGGAAATTAGCTAGCTTTCCTAAAAATATTTTCTGAAATTATAATCTTTATTTTTATTTTTACAAATTGCCATTCCTATTAACTAGCCAGCACACCCTCATTTTTCCACATGAGAAACCTTTTTTTTTTTTTAATTCTGGGCCATTCATTATTGGGCCAACCCGCAACCCTTTAACCCACACCATCTCTCCCTATTTAAGTTCTCCTTCTCACCATTCCCAAGAAACCCTAATCTCCTA
Organism: Iris macrosiphon; assembly: GCA_036927795.1. Classification (NCBI taxonomy): domain Eukaryota; kingdom Viridiplantae; phylum Streptophyta; class Magnoliopsida; order Asparagales; family Iridaceae; genus Iris; species Iris macrosiphon. The sequence goes on from JAYESA010000001.1 coordinate 120,614,666, forward strand.
ATTATTAGCTAGCCTTCACAATTCCCACAAGCCAAACCATCACCATGTTGTGTGCTCGTGTCCGTGTGTCCAGCATCACCGTGTCAGCCGTGATGGCCTCGGGTCCGACCCCGGGTGTCCTACCGTATCCATTCATTTCCTGTGTCCAGATTTACAGTTTACAACCAGCTTTCCGTGTCCGATACACCCGGACACGCCCACAGTACATCAGATTTCTGTGTCCTGCCGCGGACACGTCCCCACAGAGCACCACCCTCGTGTCCAACCCGGACACGTACACAACACCGTCCCCGTGTCCGGCAGACCCGGACACGACCCCCTGACACACAGAACCCAAACCCTAACCCTAGATCTAGCCGCCGAGTCCAGCAGACCGCCGCTGGAACCAGTCACCGCCATCGCGCGTCGAGCCGGACAGCCGCCAGATCCGTCGAGCGCCGCTGGAATCGAACGCCGCCGCCGCTGCTCTCGAGCTCCACGCCGCCGCCTCCTCGGGACGAGGGCACCGCCGACCGCCTCGAACAGAGCGTCCGCCGTCGCTGCTCCCGAGAACCGCCACCGCCGAGTTCAGAACCCCGCCGGCGAGACAAGCCGACGCCCTGCCCGGCCTGACCCCGGCGAGACCGCCTCCGCCGACGCCGGAATCCCTCGGTGAGTCCCCTTCTTCCTTCTTCCCTCTTTCCTCTTTCTTTTAATTTTCTGTGCTAACGGTTAAGTAAATTACTTATACATATAGTTAGTTTAAGTATATAATTAGTTTAAAAGTTATAATTAGATTAGTAAATTAATACTTTATCAGTTAATTAAATTTATAATTAGTAGTTAAGTATATAATCAGTAGTTAAATTTTATTAACTAATTAATTAATTATTTAGTTAAATTAAATTAGTTAATTAGTTAATGATTAATTAGTTTAGTTAATTATATAATTAGTTTAATAACATTTAATTTGTTTAGTTTAGTTCAGTTTAGTAATTAATGTAATTAGTTAGTAATTTCATGTATTAGCTTAGTTTAGTAGTAATCAGTTAATTAAATTTTATCAGTTAATTATTTTAATTAGTTTAATTATAAGTAGTTTAGTTATAATTAATTGGTTAATTATTTTTATCAGTTAATTATTTTTATCAGTAACTATATTCTTAATTAGTAATTAATTCTTAATCAGTAGTTAATTAATATAGTTTGGTTTAGTTAATTTAATTTGTTAATTAATAACCAGTTAGTAATTTCTTAATAAATTAGTAATTTGTAATTAGTTTGGAAATTTATGTAATTTGTCTATTAATTAAATATAATTAATTTAGTAATTTCCTATAATAAGTTGGTAATATATATATGCATATTAGTTTTATTGTTATAATTTAGTTATGTATTATGTATAAGGATTTTTGATTGAGATATATACAAATATGTATATTGGTGTATATGTATATATAACCGTATTTTGGTATAACTATGTGTACCTATATGTATATAAACATGTATAAACACATTTTTGGTATATATATATAGTATATATATATAAAAATTGTATTGATATATAGGTACTTGTAAAACATATTTTGGTATATTACCTATATATAGTATAGTATTATTTTGGTATGTATGTATATCTATATAATATAAGTTAATATGTATTCTGGTACATGTATACTAGTCTATATGTATGAGTGATGTATAATTTTTCCCATAAATAAAATATATTTCCACTTATGTACATACAGTTAAACCTATTTTGTATACTTTGGAATAACTATATATATATGTATTAAATTATGGTTAATTGGTAAACCTACTAGATGACCTAGTTGACTAGAGCCATGCCTGGCAGAGCCCCTGAGTTCGTGTATTTGTGATGTGTTAGTGTAGCACCTGATGCAAATGTTGTACTTGATATATTTTTAGGACTGTTGGTTCCTCCAGACGATACTCTGGGACAGGACATTGGTTTTACCAGCTAAGGACCCAAGGCAAGTACATTCTCTGATTAGTTTCTAATTTATGATATCTCCTATGTTCACTGTATCTAGTGTAAATATCTATATTCTTGACACATTGGTTACACGGATTGGTATACACGGATCTCGTCATGAGATGTTATTCCTTATTCATGGTGTAGCTTGTACAAGACTTGCTTTCCTTGTTATCTTGTGCATGTACAGACACTGATTCCCGGGGAGATTTGCTACCTTCCTAGGGAATCCCGTGCCATAGCGTACCATGATTGGATCTACTATACCAGTCGAGGGGTTTGGGGAGTACTTTAGTGTAGATATGTGATCATACCCAACTTTATATGCACCATAGCTCACCCCACATCTCACGTCGGGTGCGGCCTGACCATTTATATGTCTCCTCACTGTTACATCGGTTAGCCCTACTAACCCATGTAATGAGTTTACATGCCTCCTCACTGTTACATCGGTTAGCCCTACTAACCCATGTAATGAGTTTACTAGTCCCAAGCGGATCACATGTTAAAGCTAGTACTCACACACTTAGTCATAGGTTTCTTGCTCATTGACATATTGTTTTTCTTCCTGCATTTACTTACAGTATTTCCAGTATATTTCTTTTCTTGTACATTCTCGTACCTATACATGCATCTGGTATGTTTCCATCTAGAACTGCTACATAGTTTATGTCATTTATATAGAACTGCTAATTAGAGATGTACTTTGCTCCTTCCTGACTGGAAAAATATTTTTCCAGACTGTGACCTTAGTAGACTGGTTCCGACACACTTGGGGATTGGAAGTTAATGATTGCAGGTATGATTATGTTGTCCTTAGACTAGTGTTGTATTCTTTTATTTCTTCAAATTCCTATCGTGCTGTAGTTGTGATTGAGTATGTTGTGAATATTTTTATAGTATTATCCGAATCTCCTTATGGAGTTGGATACTAGCGTGAGATTGTTAGATAGTACTTGACCTAGACAGCGTTCTACCGCCGATGCTGCGGCGTAGGCTGGACGTACCCACGCTCTCGTGCCCCTAAACCGGGTGCGGGTCGTGACACACAGCTTGCAAGCTGTATCTTCTTTCGTTGTTCGTGGACGAGGGCAGACAAACTAGCTGTCCTCCAGTATTGAGTTGGGTTTAATACCTCAACTTAATCTGTCATGGCGTAAGGAGGATGGGCTCTTGAATACAGGCCCAATTTTGTATCCTCCCGCCATTAATCATTTTCTTGTTCATCGACTGTGGAAGTCGATGAACTGCTGTAAAAGACAGACAATGAGGATGAGAAACCCTTTGTAGACGGGATTTCCCTCATATGTAATCATGAAAATGAAGAAAAATCCTTTGTAGACTGGATTTCCCTCATATGTAATCATGATTAATAAAATTGTCTTCTTTTACGCATCTGATGATTATTTGCCATTTTTTGCTGTGATGAAGTCTGAATATGTGTAGCTTCGACACATCTGGTAACTTTATGCCGACTCTGATAGAAATAGTACTAGGTCCCGTTCTGTCTTTTACGCATAACTAAGGATGCGCAGAAAGCCGCTTAGCATTTAAGTCGAGTATTCGAACTGTCCTGCTGTTAGGAATGGGGAGCCGCGTAGAATTTTGAACCGTCACTTCTGATAAAAAGAATTTTTGTTCAGACCATCATCTTCAAGAATGATTTCCCAAAAAATCCCTTGGAACAGGGCGAGAAAATGGCTGTCAAAAACTGAGTCGCCGTCTTGAACTGTAGATGAAATATTCAGACTGGGTCCTGGATAAACTTCCAATCGACCCAAGAAGAAGAGTCATTTTCAATGTTGAACTCTGTATGCTTTGAGTACTTGGGATATTTTGGGGCCAATAAGGAGTATCTTCTACGTGAACCCTTGTAATTGACCGCCTTGAGAATTGTTCAGATATACGCATACTCTGGCCTGCGTATTTCTCAGATATGCGGAAAGTCATAGATTTTTAAATGTGGATGAGCGTAAAACCGTAAGTTCGTAGCCTCTCGAGCGTAAAAGCTGCTGAGCATAAAAGCATCCGGGCGTAGAAACTGTAGATTTGTAGCTTATGAAAAGGAAATCTTTCGAGCGTGAAGTTGTGGATCTGTTGCCTCTGAGCGTAAAAGCCACCGAGCGTGAAATCATAGATTTGTAGCTTCTGAACATGAAGTCGTAGGTTTGTAGCCTCTCGAGCGTAAAAGCTACCGAGAATAAAAGCATACGGGCGTAAAACCATAGACTTATAGTCTCTAAGCGTAAAACCGTAGATCTGTAGCTGCCGAGCGTAGAAAGCTCCTTGGCGTAGGACCACGAGTCTGCTTTGCACGAAAACTTTTCGAATTCGCTGACTGTCCGCCTTCCCTGAGTAATAGGCTGACGTAGTACCCAATCATAACCGAATATTAATCGTCGAATTTGGTTCAGGATTCGAGGAGTCCATCCGACCTCTATATATACCCCAAGGCTCTCAGAGAAAAAATTTGCATCCGTCTTTTTGCAAAAGAAAGCCTTCGACTCTTCGAGTTCTCTCCTTCGTTTTCTCTCCGAGCATTCAGAGTTTTCAGCAATGGCCCTGAAACCGATCTCCTCCTCTAAAGGAAAGAAGGCCGACTCTTCTTCTCGCTCTTCTGGCCAAGCGAGAGCGACTTCCGTCGGACAAGGCGAGCTTCATTCTGAACGAAGCATCCCGGCGACGAGCAGCGCACCCGGAGTTAAAGGTAAAGCTTTTGGGACGATGAGAACGACGAAAATCCTTCGCACACATTGTACGTGAATGCGCTAGGTCGTCTTCTGTGCTGATAGCCTATTTGAGAAAGATGATGCACAGAGATGTTTCATCTTTTATGCCCACATTTCTAATGTGTCAGCGTAAAAACTCTATATTTTCGCAATTGAGCGAAAAAGCTTTGATTGTCGAAAACTTGGCGTATATTATAAAATTTGAGTTTTACGCTTCGGGATGAAAATTCTTGCGTAATAACTCAAATTTTGGCGGTCTGACGTAAAACACAGACTGTATACTGACAACCTTGAATTTTACGCTTAGGAAATGGATTCCAGCGTAAAGATCAAGTTTTTACAGTCTTGGCGTAAAGCACAGACTGTTGCCTCTTGGCATATGCTGCAAGATTGTAATGTCTAGTACAGAAACTGACATATTTTTTTGCACTTTGTAGTTAACTTGCATGCATCTCCATTGGCTGAGGTGATGGGTTCTGCTGCCGGGATGCTGCATTCCAACTACCTGGAGGATTTGTCCCACGTGACATTTCCTATCTCTGGATCCCAGTATCCTGAAGGAAGGAGAATCCTGATATCGGTTCAAGGCGAGCGAACGCTGTTGAACATGATCAACGGAGAGCCCCTGACGTACGTAGACGGGGAGCAATATATAAAGCCGGCTTTTCTCTTTGGGGACATGATTGACAAGCAATCCCAGACGAAGCCCAAGAAAGAACTCTGGGTTTTCCCTGCCATGGGCTTGGTCATGTATCTGCCCAAGATGCTGAGAGACTACCCCATCTCGGCATTCTTTCACACCACACATCCCAGGAGGATGTCGTGGATGCTGACTCCCAATCTTCACGGCCGACCGGGGAAGATATTTTACCAGAAAGGATCTGGCCAAGGGTCATTTGTCAGCCGCCCTTCCGGCTCTGTGGTGCCGTTCAGGGGATTATACCCGGGCAGTGTCCCGAGTGAAGACAGTTTACTGCTCCAGCCGGTCCAATTATCGACTTTTTGTAATGACTTCATGAGTCATGGAGGAGTATACCCCAAGGTTAATCCTCGGTGCAATGGGTGGATGACCCCAACAAATCTTCGATGGGCTCGCTTAGTTGACTGGGCCCTAAAGCATTTTCAGGCCGAGCTGGAGAGCATTGGTCTGTATGCAGCTGTGAATGCCACCAGTGTTGGGTTCTCTCAACCCCAACCTATTTCTAGCTTTGAAGGAGCAATATATCTCGCTCACCGGGACTTTCGCCACTCCACTGGGGGAGTTGGGATTGGCCCTCCATGAAATAGCAGAGATCTCGAGACTGCCAATGGGGGATACTCCTTATGAAGAGTATGTTCCCACGAACCAGGAGCTGGGGGATTCAGACCCTCGGGTAGTGGCAGTATACCAGGAGCTGATGTGTCACTACCTGGCTTGCACTACCTTCTATGATGAGCCTTCTGATTTGGCTCACACTAATAAATGGGCGTCCTACCTCTTCTTTCACCAGGCCAGGGCTGCTAAGTCGGAGAAAGTCTTGCAAGACAAGGATCAGCCTCTAAGCTTCCTGAGCGTGCTTAGTGCTCAGGTAGTCGACGATCTCATGGATGACGCTAGGGCTCCAGATCAGATTCTCGACAAAGGGATAGGGAAATATCCTGCAGGCACTAAGGCCTACAGCTATTTGAGGCACTGCCGCAGGCTTTTGTCCAAGGAAGCTTAACTGGCTGGCTTCCTCTCTATATGGCTGCACCGACTGGTGGTACCCGGCATTGCATCTGAGGACCGCATTCACCGCGACGCCTTATGGCCCGCAGTGCGTCTGGTGTTCGGGGCAAGACTGGGCTTGCTCCCTGCCATGGTGTGCCGCATACAAGCTGGCCTGAGGGCCATGACTGATGGGCTGCTTGCCGATAAAACTCGGCGTGATAGCTTTTCCAGGATAGAATTACCATACCTGTATTTGATGGGATGGTTAATTCTCCATAACCCCAGGGTGATGTCTCCGGGCTCTGGCAGTAGTTCGGGGGGTAGTTTCTTGCTGAATTACAAGAAATTCTCCTGGAATGTGACCACAGTTTTGGACTGTCGACGGGCGCTGAATTTCAGTCACAGCTGGAAGCTCTTCTGTACTGTCCCCTCTGTATACTTCAATCAACCGGGGATTAGGCTTAAGGATTCAGGTAGAGGGCAGACCGTTCTTTCTCCTGAAGCTTTTAATTGGTTGGTCTGCATTAGATCTTTCCATTTACTGTACAGAAGTGAAGACCAATGCTTCTTGGAACCCTACCTGCCTAGTCAGTTTGCCAGGCAGTTTGGGTATGACCAATTGCATATAGGCAATGTCGTTACCAGCTTCAGGTCCAGGGTGGACTCATTGATGGAGCGAGAGGATGGCGATACTTCATCATGGGTTGCACTGAAGCAGTTTTTACCGTGCCCGTCATTTCACTCTCCACGGAGCTGCGCATCCTCCACTCGTATGCCCAGTTTTATGTGGCAACTAACACCTTCCATCGCGATTTTGACATGCTTGGAAGTTTTAGGGTTCCCTCCTCCAAGTCTGCGGGAAGAGACGAAGTCTCCTCGGTCTCCTCTGACGAGGGTGAAGATTCCGTCAATCCAGATGAGCCTCTATTGGCGGTATCGAGGGGTGACATACCTCCGCCTGTAGGGGATTTGGTCATCTCTGGTAAGCGAAGGGCTCCTGTTCCAAAGGAGGCTTCCCCTCGCAAGAAGAAGAAGGTGGTTAGTCGTCCTCTCATGATTCCCGGCCACGAAGCTCCTAGAAGTGAGCCTGCTGCTTCCCCTGTCGGGGACGATTCTTTGATTGGAGAATTCCTGCTTGAGGCTGCTATCGCTGCTACCACTGCAGGTAGGCAAGATCGCCTACCAGGCCGAGCCCAATAAGGATATCTTTATCCAGACCGGCAATGGAAGAAACCCCTACCGTGTTTGTAAGTATATCCAGCGAGATTTCACCTAGTGAACCTCGATTGGATCTGGGTGAAGATTCGGAGGAGTACCTGTCGATGTCAGTTAGCGCACACCCTTCCCCAGGCCTGACAGCTCGCTTAGCAGCATTAAGAAATGACTTAGCTGTACTGGCTGCAGAAGCGACATATACACCATCGGCCATGGGTAAATGTCGTCTTTACGCCTCTTTTAGAAAAATTAACATCATGTCGATATTAACTTTCTTTGTCTTCTTTTCAGGGGAAGACATCTTCGGGGAGGGCAGTGTTGACGCACCTTTTGGCTCTGTTTTAGCTCCTGGCGATGACCTGGAGGTTCCCGACTTCGAAGAGAAAACATCCTCGGGTGCCGGCTTGCCTGAAACGGTTCCGATGTCTGAAGAGGAGGATGAGCCTGTCATTGCGACAATGCCTCCTTTGAGTGCACCGGTCACTTCATCCGTTGTTGGCGCATCTTCTTCCGTCGCACCACCTGTTGAGGCAACGGCTGTGGCAACCTCGTCTGCGGTCATTCCTGGAGGGGGTTTTGATAATATTGCAACCACTCCCAGCGTCCATTCGGGCCTAGCCCTGCTGGCTGAGCAGTATACTGGTATCTTCTACACCACTATAAAAACATTGGTATCAATGGTGTTGGAGAAGAATCTAAGCTTCGAGGCTCTGAAGAGGTCCTCCCAGTTTGCGATAGCGGCAATCAGAGATTTTGACGACACTGGGAGAGCTGATACCCTGGAGCAGATAGTTAATGGTTTGGAGTAACCCATTAACGAATATCTGCAGCTATCTCGAGGCCGCATTGAAGACCTGGTCCAGGATGAATATGACTCCCTGGCTGCGCAGCTTGCTGAACAGATGCAAGGCCTGAATAAATCCATCCAGACACATCAGCAGGAGATGGATGAAGGAAAAGCTGCCTTGGAGGAGGTCATTCCTCTTCAAACACAGTGCCGGGCCGAGCATGAAGGGAATGTAACGAGGGTCCACAGACTGGAAGCAAAACTCGCTCAGGCAAAGGAGTGGGCTTCTCAGTCGTCAGAAGCTCTCGATGTGGTGAATGGTCAGCTTGGCATAGCTCAACAGAACTTGGCGCGGGCAGGAGTCGCCTGTGCTGGTTTTGTTCAAGCTAGATCCAAACTGTCCCTTCTGAGCAATGATGAGGTACTACTGGAGTGGGCCCGTGCTACCGTTTTAAGCTCCAGGAGTGAGAAGATGGCCGCACTGGCACAGCAGATTTGCGACCTGACCGCTCCCTCCAAATGATGTAGCTTTTTGCTTTTTTGCTTTTTAATGTACTTTTGCTCTTTCTCGGAATAATAAAGAGACTCTTATCTGACTTTGTGGACCCATCATTTTGGAATATAAATGACTGATTTGGGTGAAAGTGATATCAGAGGTAATATGGACGTGATATACTCTCGGTAAGCTTTAGCAGGACATATCTATTCAGAGGTTATATGGACATGATAGAATATGCTTCGACTAAAGTTTGTACACAAAACACTATCAGAGGTAATATGGACGTGATAGGTCTTGAGGTTCCAAATTAGTTAAACATATCTATTCAGAGGTTATATGGACATGATAGAATATGATCCAACTAGGATTGTTTTGGAAGTAGTTTTGTCAGAATGAGATCTTCACCATACTCCATTTGAGCAAAGGAGGATAAGCGTAGTACCTTTTCAGGAATTTACCATTGATAGGAGCCATCAACAAGTCTCCGTTAGGCTTGGCTAACCTGTAAGCGCCGTTTGAGAATGTCGTCTCGATCACATAAGGGCCTTCCCATTTGGGCTGGAATTTACCCTTACTCCTGTGAGTAAGAATCATTGGCCTTCTCACAGCTAAAACTAGCTCGCCAACTTTGAACACTATTTTCTTTACTTTTTAATTAAAAGATCTGGAAATACGTGCCTGGTAGAACGCGATGCGCTGTTGAGCTTGAAGGCGTTTCTCGTCTAATCCTTCTAGCTCTTGAAGCCTCAACAGGTCATTCTTTTCTCTAGTCAACTCACTAGCTACTGCTATCCTGAGTGACGGAATCTAAATTTTGATGGGGAGAACTGCTTCGCTCCCGTAAACCAATGAGAATGGGGTGCAACCTGTCGGTGCTCGTACCGTTGTGCGGTATGCCCAAAGACATTCTCCTAGCTTCTCATTCCAATCTCTCTTGTTTGAAGAGACGAACTTCTTCAAGAGTTTGATAATGATTTTGTTGAAAGCTTCCGCCAAACCATTAGCAGCAGGATAATATGCCATAGAGGCCATATTTTGTATCCGATTTTTATCGTAAAATCGATGAAACGCTTGGCTGATAAATTGAGGCCCATTGTCATGAATTATTCTTTGAGGTATCCCAAAGCGATAAATGACATGATGCTTGATGAAGCTGATCACATTAGACGCCTTTACCTCAGCAAGGGGGATCGCCTTTGTCCATTTGGAGAAATAATCCGTGATGGCCAGTATGAACCGGTGACCTCTGGAAGAAGACGGGTGAATAGGACCAATGATATCCATACCCCATGCTTCGAAAGGCCAAGATGCAACTGTAGGATGTAGATGTTCAGAAGGTTGATGTATGAAGTCTGCATGAACCTGACAGGCTCTGCATTGTTTTGCATACCTTATTGCATCTGCGATCATAGTAGGCCAGTAATAGCCCATTCTCCTGATACGATCCTGTAGCTTAGGACCGGGTTGATGCGCTCTGCATATGCCGTCGTGAGCTTCACGGATAATCCGCTGTGCCTCGTCATCGGAGAGACATCTCAATAGCAGTCCATCGTAGGTCCGACGATATAGACACTGTGAAGACGCGTCAAAGTAGAAGCGTAATGATCGTCTTTTGACGGATACTGCTTCTTTAGGGTCCTCCGGTAAGGTCCCGTATACCACAAAATCTATAAAGGGACTTCTCCAGTCTCTTGTGGGAGGATCGGTGTTCACTGCGTAGCTGCGTTCTATGTGAAAGTTGTTTTTCACACAGAATAAATCTCTGTTAAGAAGGATTACCGAATTCTGCCTTCTTATAAGAATAGCTAAATCTGCAGCTAGACTGGCTAGGGCATCAGCTTCTAGATTCTGAGATCGAGGTACATGCTCTAGGAAGAACCCTTTGAACGTCATGGCTATCTCGACCGTTGCTCGGTGATAGGGGATGAGGTCTGGATTCCGGACTTCATATATTCCTCTGACTTGATTGACGATCAGCAGAGAATCACCGAAAGCTTCTAGAGATTCGACACCTAATTCTTTAGCGACTTGGAGCCCGATTAGTAGAGCGTTATATTCTGCCACATTATTGGAACAGGGCTCGCTAAGGGAGTAGGCTCGATAGATGACGAGTTTATCAGGAGTAACCAGGATAATTCCTACTCCTGAAACCATGTTTCCCCTGGGACCGGTCCTGGAGGCACCATCGAAGAATAGTTGTCATGCATCACTTTCCATTGCGGAATTACATTCTGCAACATCGTCGGGAATGTCCTCGTATAGTTTGGAGGCCTCCGAGATCGGGTGAACGGCTAGAAAATCGGCCAATGCTTGGCCTTTGATGGACTTCTGAGGGACGTACACCGTGTCATACGGTGTCAATAACATCGCCCAAGTCGTAAGTCAGGAATTAAGAACACTTGGCTTGTTCATCAGTATCCGAAGAGGATTAATCCTGGAGATGATGTGAATATTCTGGCCTGTGACATAGTGTCGCATTTTCTGAATAGCGAACATCAGAGCCAAGCATTCTTTTTCTACTGGACTGTACCGGTGTTCAGCTCCGATCATCATCCTGTTTAGATAGTAGATAGCCTGTTTATGACCCACATCATTCTTCTTTAGAGCTCCCAAAGAATGATCCATAGCTCGAACGTATAGCAAGAATGGTCTTCCTATGACGGGAGGCACCAGAACTGGCGGATGAGTGAGGTAGCGTTTGATATAATTAAACGCTTGCTGACAGGCTTCGTCCCATACGAAGGATACACCTTTCTTCATGAGACGAGAAAAAGGTTGATATTTCCCGGAGAGGTTGGATATGAATCTCCGGATATAGGCCAGACGACCTTGAAATCCCCTGAGTTCCCTCAGATTATGGGGTGATCGCATTTCTAAGATGGCCTTGACTTTATCAGGGTCCACTTGAATGCCTTTGGCGGTGATGACAAATCCCAGGAATTTGCCACTAGATACACCCAGAAATAACTTCGTGGGATTCATTTTGAGTTGATATTGGCGCATCAACTCAAATACTGTCTTCAAGTCTTGGATGTGATTATCCTTGAGGCGGCTTTTGACAGCTACATCGTCCACGTAACATTCTACTGTTTTGCGTAAATGCTTATGAAATATGTTACTCATGGCTCATTGGTACGTAGCCCCGGCATTCTTCAATCCGAAGGGCATGACCGTATAGCAATATACCCCCAATGGTGTCCGGAAGGCAGTATGCTTCTCGTCTTCAGGATGCATCTTGATTTAATTGTATCCTAAAATCCATCCATGAAAGACATACGTTCAAAACTTCATGTATTGTCGATCATGACGTCTGTAATAGGAAGAGGAAACTCATCCTTGGGGCAAGCTGCATTCAGATCTCGGTAATCGATGCAGACACGTACTTTCCCATTTATCTTCATGATCGGGACTACGTTGGCGACCCAGTCGGGATGTTGTTCTTCCCGGATGAAACTGCAGGCTATCAATTTCTTAATTTCAGATTCAATGGCGTCCATCATATCCGGGCGGAACCGGCGTTGGTGTTGCTTCACAGGCTTCGAATTGGGCAATATATTGAGTTTATGAGTAGCCACCTTTGGATCAAGACCTGGCATGTCCTTATAATTCCATGCAAAGATGTCGATATATTCTTTTATCAGCTGAATAACTTCTTCCCTTTCTTCTTTGGAAAGATTGTTACTGATAAATATCGGCTTTGGCGAAAGTTTATCCCCAACGTCAATCTTGATAACTTCATCTTCAGTGGGAGGTTCTCTCTGCTCGAACCGAAATTCCCATCGTGTATCCATTTATTGAGCCCAAGAGTCATCCTCAAACGGTTCAGATTCTTGTTCGTCTGCTTCGAAGGAATCTGTTAGCACCATATTTACCGATAATGCTCCTTTGAGATCGTTGGATGGGCCGGAGGATGATGAGCCATTTTGAAAAAAGGAAAAGATATCCTCATTTGACTCAGAAACTGCAAGGGAGGTGGTATACCCTAACCCAAAATGAGTTCGTTGATAGTAGGGACTGCCGTACAGCGGCATTCGTCTGCCTTTCCCGTAGTTGAGACCTGGTTCCAGCTTCAAGTCGTAACCCATACTTTGCATGATCTTCAAAGCTTGCAGGCTGTATCTGTGAACCTACATTTTACCAGCATCATCATCGAAGGAATCTTCTTGTACAGTCGGTTCATTGCGTATGCGGCCGAAGACTATTGAACGCTGACTGCTGCAGGCAGACAAGACAATGAAGATAGAATCCTCATGTGGTCCATATGTCGTGACGACATTGGATGGTGACGCTGCTTCCCACACATACGGATGATAGGAATCTATAGCTTTCAAGAATTTTTGTGCTATAGGTTTTATATCATCGTGGGGAGAGGATTCCTAATTTGAAATTTGAGCGTCAATATACTAGGAAAGAGGACCTTTATTATCATCTGAAATCGCGTTCTTGGTTATGTTTACATCAATCGGCTGTTTGCTGCACCGAAGGTTGATGACCAAGGGTGGAGGCTTCTTATTCAGAGTGATCACTAGAGGATTATCTCCTCTTTCTGACCTGGTTTTGTTTAGGTGGATAGCCATTGGCTCCATGGCTTTTGGACGAGTAGTTCGCCCTTTCACCTTGATTGACAGGGGTTGCTTGGCAGAGGGTTCTTCTGGCTCCCGGTGGGATTCCTTCTCTGCTTTGCCTGACACCTCTTCTATGTAGTCTTGAGAGTACAACATGGCATCAGAGTAGTAGGATTCTACTCCTTTAAACGGGTTCAGGTCAGCAACCTCCGTTTGTACTGTTCCTTGGGTATCTACATATTTAAAGCATTAATGTAGAGTGGAAGGAACGATGTTGTGGTCGTGGATCCAAGGTCTACCCAGCAGAATATTGTAGGACACTTCTGAATCGATGACATAATATGTAGCCACTGATCTGAGGTCACCGATCTGGATCCTTAGACGAATTTTCCCCAATGGCTTACTTTTCCTGGCGTTGAAACCCACGATTGTAGTGGTGGTGTAAGCCAATTCGCTGGTAGGAATCCTCAGCGGTCTGAGCAGACTATGAGGAATGATGCTGATTGATGACCCTGGATCTATGTGAATCCGGTCGACCTCCATGGAACCGACGTATCCGGTATAATAGAGGGGTCTGTCATGCCTGTTATGTTTTAATAGCATGTCATCTTGAGTGAAAGTGATATTCGGGACCACTTCCATCACACTGTGGCATTGAGGACACGCCACGGGTTCTTCGTCAGGGGACTTGAGCTGGGTCAAGTATGCATCTGCCTGCATTAATGCTTCACTCAGGGCTTGACGAGTGTCTTGAGAGAGCCTGAGTAGTTCGAAGATGGACAACCTGGTTGGTGTATTGGCCAATTGGGCCAGGATGTCAAAGTTGTATGGCTTCTCTAAACCTTTGTTTTGAATGTTTTTCACAGGTTTATCGAAATGCACTTCTTTTTGCTTCCCTTTGTCCGTCGAAGTTGGTCTCGAAGGACCGGCCTCTGGTATGGCGTGCCCTGGTTCTGAAGGCTTGGCAGCTGAAGCGTCTGCCGGTGCATCTTCCTAACTTGCTCCATAGTCATTGAGGTAAGCTTTCCCTGAACGGGTTCATGTAGCCAAAACCTCGTCTTCTGATGCCGAGTGTGTCGTAATCATGTGACACGGTTTATGCTTCGAGTTCTTCTTAGACTTAGCCTTAGCAGCTTGAGTCTCTTCCTCGATCTCTGACACCAGATCTGGATGAACCCACATAATCTTGCCCCGCTGGGTAGTTAGGGGTACCAGGTCATGATTTTGACCCCTAGCTGGAGGAAGATTAACGATGTTCATCGTTGTCCGGAAAATAGGTGTAACACCGTCCGGGACTTCTTGGGGAGATAAATTGCCAAATTGTAGAGAGATCATGTTGGCTGTGACCGTCTTCTCGCTGTTGCGCAGAGTGATGGCCTTAGCATCGATCAGCTCCTGGATCTTTCGCTTCAGTACATAACACGCTTTTGTAGGGTGGTGTATGTATCTATGGAAGATGCAGTACTTGGGGTTATTAGTACTGCCGACTTTATTAGGCCGCTTCTCCTCAGGAAGGGTAATCTTGCCGCTTTTGACGAGACACTCGAATATGCTCAGAATATCGTCGTCGTCGAAAGAGTATACTTCAATGGGCCTGGAAGTCCCAGGTTTCGTCTGTGTAGTAGCCGCAGTCTTTTGCCTGGACGTATTGATCGCCAGAGCTTCTTTTTTTTGGAACCATGAGGATGGTCGCTGTTGGGGGATGACCTCTTGCCTCTATCGGAGGCAGAGATCATGATGCCATTATCATGCGCCTTCCGACTGTTGTCCTCGACGGCTACCGCTGAGACGATGAACGAGGGCCAATCATGGAACAGATATAGTCCTATGAACACCGAGATTACGGGAAGCAGGTTCTTCCTGCAAATGTCCACCAACGTCGAGTCTGGAACTCCGGGAGGCATTTGCAAAGTGGCTTGACAAAAACGTTCGATGAAGGTGCGAACGTCCTCTTTTTTCTTCTGCTTCACTTCGATGAGAAAGGACATAGACATGTCCATCCCTCCCTCGTAGAATCGTGCGAAGAATAAAGCCTTGAAGTCTTCGAAGGAAGTAATGCAGTTGTCCGCCAAGCTACGGTACCACTGATAAGCCACTCCCGAGAGACAGCCCTTGAACACCCGAGTGAGGAGGGCGTCATTCCCTTGTAATAACACCGTCATCATACTGAAGTAGTTCATGTACTGACTTGGTGATGTTTTTCCCTCGAACAAAGCCATAGTCTGTGGTTTGTATTTAGGAGGGAAAGGGGCCTCTTCCCAGATAGCCGGGTAAGGCTGGATGATTTCTAATTTCTTGAGCTGATCTTTGTGCTTCAAGGCATCAAATTGGGCTTTCAACTCTCGTACTGCCTGCATCGGATTTTCAGCCAGAAGTGGGACCACGGAGTGGTGGGGAATCGGTTGCATCGCGACTCCAACGGGAGGTAATACATTCTCCGAGTGAGGAAGCGGAGGAACTGCTGACTCCTGGTCTAGAGCAGGATCTTGGATCGCGTTGGATGGTGGTAGGTCCACCCCCACACGTATCTGAGTTGGAGGGACCGACGCTTGAGCCATAGCAGCTGTGTGTTGGGTCAGCATCATCTGGTGCATGTTCTCCATCATGGATTGCATCTCTTTGAGAGATGTCTCTAGTACAGTAATGCGTTGCTCAGTGCTCCCCGACGGGAAAGCTTCCTCGCGTTCATCTCTGATAGCATAAACTCCCATCTCCCTGGGTATCATTAAAGGATTAGTATAGGTCTCTGTAGAAGTTGACTCTATACTTTCAGCATCTGATTCGGGAGACCGGCGACCCCCAGCATCGGAATCAGAAGAGTACGAAGCCGGTTGTCGTGACTTCAAATGGGTGTTTCGGAATACCCTAGCTTCAGTGTTCCTAAGGAGCTTGTTGAAACTCCTTCGGCTCGGAGTTCTAGGGGGAGGACGTCTTGAGCTCGACCTTCCTTTAGGTATGTGTGAAGCCATGTTCATTGATGCATGTGTGGTCTCTTCTTCCTGGAAAGACGAAGAGTAGCTCAACCGGTCAAAAACCGACCGTTTTGCTTCAGAACAGCAACAATTAACTACAATCTTATGACTATTACAATAGTGCTCGCTATGAGGCATAATAGACATGCTGGAAGATCCTCTATCCTTGCGCTTCTGGATCAGATACTCACGCAGGTCAGGAGGAGTTACAGAAGAAGAAGAAGATGGCTTGCTCCTTCTGTTCACCTCAGTAGGCATGCGAATGTTGGGAACCATAGTTTTTTCTGTGCCACTCGTATACAACAGGTTGGCCATCTGGGTAGCGGATAGTCCCCGAGGAGTGTGTCTTTCTACAAATTGAGCCATCTTTTCGCTGAGAGATTTTACCTGGCGTAATTTGGAGCTCTGCTCGGGCTGGCATAAAGCTGAGGAGGCCCTCAGTCGGCCATCAGCTCCTCGCGTAATCCGGAGGGCGGGCAGATTCTTCCTTTGCTGGCGTGAAGGCCGAGAATTTGAGCAGTCCACTACCTGCTTTCCCTTGCGTAGATTGAAGGGATCATCTGCTTCTCTGCGGAGGGCAGATGCATTTTTACGCGTGGAGTACGTTTGGAACTTCTAATTTGGCGCTGAGACATTACCAGAAATTTTGTCTGCCACGTCATCGACGGGAGACTGGATTTTATGCGCAGAGCACGGGATAGGCTTCTGGACTAGCACTGAGGCATTGCCAGAAGTTTTGTCTGCCCTGTCAGCGACAGGCGACTGAGTTTTATACACAGAGCACGGAGTGGACTTCTGGATTAGTACTGAGGCATTGCCAGAAGTTTTGTCTATTCCGCCAGTGGCGGGAGACTGAATTTTACGCGCAAGGCGCGGAGGGAGCGATGCTACAACCTCGTTGGTCGGAGAAGTCAGAGAGTCGGCAGGAATGGTAGGGGATGTCTTGGGCATCCAGACCTTACGCAGCTTCCTGTTGTCTTGGACAGAGAGAGAGTGAGAGCTACCCCCTGTTCGAAGCATATCTTCGTAGGCAGACTGGTCGAACTGGACGACCAGGGTCTTCTTCACGGATCCTACGGATACCGCATCGTGTTGAGCAATTGCTTCCTCGTCAGAAGAGAAAGATGTCCCCAGCAGAGTCGCCATCTTGTTTCGGATAATAAACGGAAGAGATGAAAATAAGGTTTATATGAAACCCGCTCTTTGGTTTACAAACAAGAAGTACAATTAATCCTATACGAGGATATCGAGTACAATTTTTTAATCTGGGTAAATATTGCTATAGGAGTCTGATCTGCAGTCGATCACTTTGTCCCTTGGACCACACGATGACGAAGAAGTACCGTAGAAGACGGAAAGCAGCTTCAAAGGTTGCAAAAGAGGGTGGATGCTCGACGCCAAAGTCGTCGATCGCTACTCTTTGCCTGAGCTCTGTGTTCTTCTCTCTCTCAAAGACTCTTCGACCCTTGGTTTTCTCGACCTTAAAGTCTTCGACCCTCGATTTCTCTTCTGGACTTTAAAGTTTTCGACCTTGGACCTCCGTCAATAGGGGTCTCTATTTATAGAGTTTTAGTGACAGTGACCACTCAGTCGGCGTAGAAGCCGAACAGTGGAAAGTATGGCACCTTTTTACGCGATGGTTACAACAACCGTTGCCCGCGTATAAATAATCTCCTGAATGAGCGTGTGACGCATGTCCCATTGAGAGACAATACGTATAACTGTTGTGAAGATCACGGCATAGAAGCCACGTGGTTAGTTATCCTTCGCGTAGAGAAGGTTGGCGTAGAAGCCAATAACTGTCACTATAGCGTAGAAGCCAAAGAGTTATCAAACCGGCATAGAGGCCGAGTAGGCGTAGAAGCCGAGTGGGCGTAGAAGCCGAGTGGGCACAGAAGCCGAGTGATGATGTGGACGTCTTAGCCGAAATTACGGCTTTTGGAGATATAATCAAATCTCTTGCATTAAATGCGGAGATCTGCCATCATCTTGCACATTAAATGCAGAGGCATATCTTGAAGAATTGCCATCATTCTGCGCATTAAATGCAGAGGCGTGTCTCGAAGGTCTGTCACCTTTCTATGCATTAAATGCAGAGACGTGCCTCGAGCCCTGTACGAAGAGTAGCTTTTGATGTGGCAGCCTGTTTGTCTTCTGCTGAGCGTAAACAGCTCACATCTGCCTGTGTAAAACTAGGCAGCGTATTCCTTTGTATGCGTAAAAGCAGTTTACGCCGAGGAGATGTAACTAAACGACAGTTTGGTGATATTAATCAATCTCTCGCATTAAATGCAGAGATCTGCCCCCATCCTGCGTATTAAATGCAGAGACGTGCCTCGAGCATCTGCCATCATTCTGCGCATTAAGTGCAGAGACGTGCCTCGAGCCCTGTACGAAGAGCAGCTTTTAACGTGGCAGTCTGTTTGTCTTCTGTGGAGCGTAAACGGCTCGCATCTGCCTGTGTAAAACTAGGCAGCGTAGTTCTTGGTATGCGTAAAAGCAGTTTACGCCAAGGAAATGCCACTAAATGACAGTCTGGGTCGCTATGCCGCGCCATCATCATAGCCGTCGTCTGGGTACTCGTGCAGTACTCTTTGTCAGGTGTCAGACGTCAGGTTCACTACATGATTTGACAGGTTCATTTCGGGGAATACAAAGCGTTCCTCGTACACTTCAATGCTGCATTAAAAGCGGATGAGTTTTACGCCATAAAGGCGATATAGCACCCCTTTTTACGCTGAAGCAGCCTGGACATACTGCATTACGCGGATAGTCCTTGAGTTTATATTTCATGCTGTACTTATTGGAAAAGGCTCTGTTGTACGCCGATGGCTCCGAAGTCAAGTCTTACGCTGCCCAGCACCAACATGCTGCGTATAGCTTATCCAGCGTATTTTTCATGCTTCTACATATACCGTATCTCAACGGTGTAGTGGAGCGGATGAATATGACGCTAATGGAGAGGGTGTGGTGTTTGCTGTCAGAAGCAAACTTTCCAGGCAGCTATTAGGGTGAGGCACTTTACACAGCTGCTTATGTTATTAATTTATCTCATAGTGCTCCTTTACAGGGTGATGTGCCTGACAAAGTATGGTACGACAAAGATCCATCATACAATCACCTACGAGTGTTTAGTTGTAAGGCCTTCGTGTATGTATCGAAGGACGAGAGATCCAAACTTGAGCCAAAGACGAGGCGGTGCGTCTTTGTCGGCTACGGTCAGGATGAGTTTAGCTATAGACTCTACGATCCAGTGGAAAGAAAGCTCTACAGAAGCAGAAACGTGGTATTCGTCGAGGATCAGACCATGACCAACACTCAGAATTCTGAGATGCCTTCTGAGGCTGAGGAATTATCTGAGTTAGAGTCATTTTGCCTCAAGCAGTTTCCAGAGGATATCACAGAGGATCCAGTTATGGGGGAGACAGAACATGGAGTTGCTTCCAACCTTGATCATCAGCCTGCTGATGGTGGTCAGGGTGACCCTCAGGAGGATGAGCATGCCGAGGAGGCAGTTTCTGGAGGGAAGGAGACTGTAGATATACAGCCAGCACCAGTGGTTCCGTTGAGGAGTAGCGATAAAGATCGTCGACCATCTACGAGATACTCACCGGGTGAGTATGTGCTACTGACTAACGGGGGAGAACCAAAAAGTTTTATAGAGGCTATGGAAGATAAACACAGACAGGAGTATATGGAGGCCATGCAGAAGGAAATGGGTTCCTTTGAGGCCAACTCTACTTATGATCTGGTACGGCTGCGAAAGAGAAAAAAGGCTTTGAAGAATCGATGGGTGTTCAGAGTGAAGCAGACAGATGATGCTACTCGCCCTCGATACAAAGCGAGGCTGGTAGTTAAAGGCTACGGTCAACGAAAAGGCATAGATTATGATGAGATCTTTTTGCCAGTCGTCAAGCAGTCGTCTATATGGGTGGTGCTAGCATTGGCATCCAGTTTCGACTTGGAGGTCGAGCAAATGGACGTGAAGACAGCATTCCTCCATGGTGATCTTGAGCAGGAGTTTTACATGGAGCAGCCAGAGAAATTCTGTGAGAAGGGCAAGTCATATTTGGTCTGTCGGTTGAGGAAGAGCTTGTATGGTCTAAAACAGGCTCCAAGGCAGTGGTACAAGAAATTTGAGTCATTTATGGGGGAGCATGGTTATGCACGGACGACGTCAGAATACTGTGTGTTTGTGAGATACTTTGTCTAGAATGATTTCATTATTTTACTGCTCTATGTTGATGATATGCTACTGGTGGGTCGGAATGCCACTAGGATAGCGGAGTTGAAGCGCCAACTGGACGCGACCTTCTCCATGAAGGATTTGGGCGCAGCGAAGACTATTCTTGGGATGGAGATTAGCCGAGAGAGAGAGTCCAAGCTGCTACACTTCTCCCAAAAGAAGTACATTCACCGGGTACTTCAGCGTTTCGGGATGGACGGGTCGAAGAAAGTGAGTAACCCTCTTGCGGCTCACTTTAAGTTCACTTAGGAGCAGTGTCCATCTACCGAGGATGAGAAGGAAGATCGTTCAGGTATTTCAGCTTACTGGAGGCGATGCAATAACTTACATGCGGGTTACCGCTAAGTGAGAATGACTTATCTATATGAACAGGAGTCGCTAGCATAGCCATAAAAGATGAGTTATAGTCTCGGGGTGATATTAGATGCGTGAGGTCAAGAATCTCTACACGTCACCTTCGTCCGGGATGGTATGGAGTGCAATGCGAGGCCAAGGGGGCGTTCACTCTATGCCGCCCACTAACAGGTGACTATTAGAAAGTTCCATCCGGATCGGATCGGTGTCGGTGCCCGACGATCATCCGCAGGAACCTGAACATGAATACCTTATGCATAAGTTATTCGCGACATGCAAGTCTTGGGTCTCAGGTTCATGGGATTCTTGACATGACATATAAATTCTTGATTCTTGTTCAGAACGAGTATGCTCCACGAGCTGTGATATTGACATGATTATCGTTCAGAGTTAAACTTGACATGGTACAATCTCCTGGTTCGGAGATGCCTTGGCGACCTAACGGTCCCAGATACTTTCAGGTTCATACTTGCACGGAACGACTATTAGATAGCCTTCCGGTGAATTGGATGAATGTAAGGCAAGATATGTTTACTTGATTATGGCATGAATTATGTGACAAGCATTGAAATGAGACAATAAGTACAAGTTAACATATAAGCAGGCAAGCATTGGATTCATATGAAACATAAGCATTTACGCTGGCATGGGTCTATGGGTAAAGCGAGGAGTAAAATCGTAAAGGACATACCGAGCGACATGATCTAGTGACATACAGTGTAAGCAAGTGAAGAAATGCACTACGAAGAGTATATATATATCGATCTACTCGAAGCATAGCGGGGTCTACTTGCACAAGGCAATGGTAGCATGCGAGGGTCCATTTATAAGCAAAGTTTTATTTCCATATTCTAACACAAGCAATACAAGTTGGGATTATTCCCTTAGCTAAGTGTGTTATATTTTTTATTAGCATGCAGGGGGTAATTCACCTAGCGACTAGCATGTATCGTCCATATTTTAAGTGTCCTAACTAAGCAAAGACAAGTTCATCGTAGCCACCCACCTTAGCGATGATTTGCCTCGGTCGAGCGATACTCCGAGTGAGCCTTTGAAAGTCAAAGTTTCGAACTCCTGAAGGGCCAAGTCTGGAAATTATTTGCCTCAAATGAATCATCTCGCTGAGAAAAGCGGATCGGGTCGTTGCACTTGCGCCATTTGAATCGGTTGTCTGCTTAAACAGAACGGGTCGTTACATTATATACCACTCAGAAAGAGTCACATCCTCGAGACTTTTTTTAGCGCAAACTGTTCTATCGTACTATCGAATCTATCCCAAATATAGCAATCGGTAACACTAGATCCGTTCAAACACAATTTCTTACTCGTTCCTTATTACCTCGCGTGTATGCTGGGTTGGTCTCGTTGGATGACTCATTTATTCAATCCAATTTCTGACCTGGTCTCTATTGCGCCTTAGCGCGAAATATGTTGCTTAACGCAGGGTCCGTTATAATCCATCTTGAATGACGATCTAAGGCTGAGGCAAACTTATACAAGTCGTTATACTTGTCCATGCGAGTCTAACATATTCACTTGCACTAGCATTCGAGATCAGCATATCGCGAGTCTGGATCGTGCACATATTCAAAGCGTCCTTCAAACATATACATGTTAACCAACTTAGCGATAGCGAAGTCTTTGCACTCGAGTTTCACATATTATTGAGTCTTGGATCGTGCACACGTTCAAGACGTCCCCCAAACATATGCATTTAACCAAACTTAGTGATAGTGAAATCGGACAAGCTACTTGCAAAAATCTCAAAGGTTCTCGTCTTACAATTCATGATGATACTTCCAACAGGGTCAATCAAAATCTAAGTCATTTTCCATTCCAACTCAAATAAAGTATTTGCACTACCGTTAAGCACGATCTATCCGACTAATCGACTAGCGTCTAAGTCCTATCGTACATTCCGTTTGTGTCATACATAGCACACGCTTACCTTTCCAAGTCTAACACTAAGTCTTGATTCCCTAGTTCTATGGCTTGCTCAAGCAATATTCTAAAGTCGGTTACACAAGTTCTTTCACTCGGCACAGGATCGTATGCCTAATTACTAGGTTAGCTCACAAGATCATAGGTACAAGTTCAAGCACACGATTCATCGTGCAAATTCGTCGCACGATACTCGTCCCAATTCCTAAGGTCAAACCATTGTTCATTTGCACGGAATATTCTACCCAAGCTCGTTTTACTCAGATTTCTAAACGTTGAGCACATATTATCCTACTCTAATAATACGTTCATTTGTACAGGGTTCGAGTTCGTTCAGTAAAATCCATGATATATCCAAGTTGCAGGATAAGCCTAGCAATTCGCATAGTCTATCTCCTTCAAACATGTTTTGATAGAATCCATATATCCAATCTAAGTCTAGACCACCAAGCCAAGATTCAATTCTAAATCTTTGATTATAACTCTAAGTCGTCCAACAAGATTCATGTATCCATTCACGAAACCATCAAGCGTGATTTACTCCAGGTTCTACGCTAACTTATCCAGGAAACACTTTTGATTCATTTGTATTTCCAAATTCCTCTTATCGTATCGAACCAAAAGTCAAGACGATCCATCAGTTGTCACGTTCCGGTCTCCCACAAGTTCGATCACCCTCGTTGGACGTGAGATCATCACGCCAACGATTCTGCTGGATAATCGTCCTAATCCGGGCGTGACGCATATACGGGCATAGAGTTATGCCCGCACAAGAAAAAAATGTTGAATAATATGGTTATCATCGAAACGATCGAGATACCTTATCATTTTTCTTCGCTTCATCCAAGTTATATATATTTATCCACCAAGTCATGTTCGTTCATACAGTGATTATAATTCATCTAGCAAAATCGTCCAACTTCAATGTTACCATTTGATAAATCCATAGTCTTACTTCTGGCATTCCTCAAGCAACTAAGTTCAAATATTCAAGCCAATGTCTATCCACTTTTGATACGTTCTATTCATCGAGTTAGTTTGGAATAATCATCGAACATGTTCCCGTGAGTTCGATCATCCCCGCCGTACGTGAAATCACCACGTCGGCGCTCCCGCAGGATAATCGTTCTCGTTGGGACAGATTTTGAAGTTTATATTTTCGAACTAGATTCAAGATCATTCTTCTAAGCTCCAAGTCAAATCTGTTGTCGCTTATCTCTTTCATCGAACCACAATATTTATTCTTAGGCTAACTAATATTCGAGCGATATTGTATTCAAGTTTAATCCGTTTATTTTAATCCGAAGTCGCTTGCACTATCCTCCAAGTTTTCAACAAGTTTTTTTTGACCAAGATATTGATTTCCATTTTCGAATCCCTATTCGATATAAGCCTTATCACTTATTCAAGACATTCTTAAATCCTTCAATCCAACTATTGTACGAGATCTATGAATCTGTTTGGACATTTTTAAATGATCCATACACCACTCAGGAATCGAGTCACCCAATCAAATCATCAATCATGTTCGCATCAATCGCTAGCATATTCACCAAGTCGTTCCTTAGAATTTTTACACGATACCTAAGCATCGCCTGATAAAATCTTAGTCTCATATATATCATGTTGATAATCATCTAAGTAAATCATATTCGATTTGTATCTTCCAACACGAAATATAGTTCAAACTATTTTCTAAAATTCAAGCACAATTCTCTATATTCGCCTTAGCGATAATCTGGTAATATTTCTATCGGTTGCCATTCTAAGTCTGACTTATCTTTTCTGAACGATAATCCAATCTCGCTTGCAACTAGCTTGCACCAAAAGGGTCTTGGCGGGGGATACTCAACACTACTTAGCCGAAAGGCTGCGTGAATAGCTAACCGTGCGAACGATATTCTATTTCGCACAATAACCAGTTGGGTAATCATGTATAGGTAATCGGGGTCACATCTAACTTGCAAATTATAGCACAAGTCTATTCCTACAAAGCCTAACACAGGTCAGCACAATGGCCTTCGTATCACAATTTCGTACAAGCAATCATATTATTTACATGCACTTTTGAAAGTATTTAGACTCATTATTTGGAACATCCCATCGGGTCAACGAGAGAGTGTAGCACATAACCCACGAACGAGCTTTCTAAACTGAAAAAATTGATACGAAGTTCAAAGGCGTAAAGCCATGCTTTGATATCAATATGTCATGCCCGATCTCCCGCAGATAATCGGCAGTCCCCACTAGGCCAGAATTACCGCGCCAGCGCTCTACAGGACGATCTCTTCCCATCTGGACGTGATGTCGCACGAGCGTAAGTCGCGCATGTACAAGGCCATGATCCGAACAGGCGATAAGATGTCTAAGCCATAGAGTCGCACAGATAGTCCAAGTGCAGCGGAATAAGTAACGCACAAGCGATTGGTAATAAGTTTACAGAGTCGTCAATAGCGAAAGCATTGAATAACACAAGTATAGAAGTAAAACAAGCTCTTTATTGATATTGAACAAGTATTACAGGCGGCGCTAGGTCGAGATTCAAGTCGCTCAAGCCTCTTTCTCTCTGAAACAGTAAAAGTGTGCTAAGTGGCTACATTTGTGGAATGATACATAGGCGATGTTCTAATATTATATCTTGTATATGTGCTTCAGTTTCGGACGCAACGCTCCAAGGCTTCAGAGTGAACTCCATGCCTTAGCACGCACGAATAGGGCATCCGCAGCGAACGAGGTTCTCCCGTACCGTGCAAGCAATATGGTTGGTTATCAGTACATGAATGCACTGGTGGGGAGGCTTCTCGCCCGCTCAATAAATCCAAATACGTTATAAAGGTTCCGTGCACCATCTATTAAGTTATCTTTCTAGTCTTGCCTTAGGATCAGTTTTACGGCATTTATGAAAAGCCTAACGTGTATGGCAGTGCATCGTGCGATATAAGAGTAACACGGCGAGACTTACCAACTTACCATTTGTTCTTTCCTGTCCAAGGTAAACTAAGTTAAACCAAGCGCAAGCATTTATAATAAAAACCAGGGGCAATAGCATAAGAAAACATAAGTGTCATGAGCGAGGTTCTGTTTTAGGAAACACGAGTCATACGGGTTACTCAGGTGTGTTGTAGAAGATATTCAAGTGTTCTATATGTACAGGTGTGTTATACTCATGATCATTCAGGTGTTTCAGCTTACTAGATGCGATGCAATGACTCACACGCGGGTTACCGTTAAGCGATGATGACTTATCTATATGAACAGGAGTCACTGGCATAGCCATAAAGGACGAGTTATAGTCTCGGGGCTATATTAGATGCGTGAGGTCAGGAATCGCTATATGCCACCTTCTTTCGGGATTGTATGGAGTGCAATGCGAGGCCAAGGGGGCGTTCATTCCATGCCTCCCACTAACAGACGACTATTGGAAAGTTTCGACCGGATCGAATCGGTGCCGGTGCCCTGACGACCGTCCGCAGGAACCTGAACATGAATACCTTGTGCACAAGTTGTCCGCAACATGCAAGTCTTGGGTCTCAGGTTCACAAAATTCTTGACATGACATATAAATTCTTGATTCTTGTTCAGAACGAGTATGCTCCATGAGCTGTGATATTGACATGATTCTCGTTCAGAGTTAAACTTGACATGGTACAATCTCTTGGTTCGGAGATGCCTTGGCGACCTAACGGTCCCGGATACTTTTAGGTTCATACTTGCACGGAACGACTATTAGATAGCCTTCCGGTGAATTGGATGAATGTAAGGCAAGATATGTTTACTTGATTGTGGCATGAATTAATTGACAAGCATTGAAACGAGAAAACAAGTACAAGTTAACATATAAGCAGGCAAGCATTGCATTCATATGAAACATAAGTATTTACGTTGGCACGGGTCTATGGGTAAAGCGAGGAGTGAAACCGTAAGGGACATACCAAGCAACATGATCTAGTGACGTGCAGTGTAAGCAAGTAAAGCAGTGCACTACGAAGAGTATATATATATATCGATCTACTCGAAGCATAGCGGGGTCTACTTGCACAAGGCAAAGGTATCATGCGAGGGTCCATTTATAAGCAAAGTTTTATTTTCATGTTCTAACACAAGCAATACAAGTTGGGATTATTCTCTTAGCTAGGTGAGTTGTATTCTTTATTAGCATGCAGGGGGTGATTCACCTAGCGACTAGTATGTATCGTCCATATTTTAAGTGTGCTGGGTAAGCAAAGACAAGTTCATCGTAGCCATCCACCTTAGCGATGATTCGCCTCGGCCGAGCGATACTCCGAGCGAGCCTTTGAAAGTCAAAGTTTCGAACACCTGAAGGGCCAAGTCTGAAAATCATTTGCCTCAAACGAGTCATCTCGTTGAGCAAAGCGGGTCGGGTCGTTGTACTTGCGCTGTTTGAATCGACTGTCCGCTTAAACGGAACGGGTCATTACAGATTCTACTTTCTTACGCCGAACCTCCTCGTTCAACAAGCTGCTTTTGACTACCTCCATCGTGACAACTACATCTGGTGCGGAGTTGCTCACCGACACCACCAACGTCTTCCAACTTTTCAGTAGAGAACTCAAAAGTAGAAGTGCCTGAAGCTCATCCTCAATCACCATCTTCATCACAGACAATTGATTGATGATTCCGTGAACCTCGTTCAGATGTTGTGCCACCGGTGCAACCTCCGTGTACTTTGAGTTGACGAGTTGGTGAATCAGAAATGCCTTGTTGTCAGCCATCTTTATTTTGTACAACGAATGTAGCTTCTCCCACAATGCTTTTACATAACTCTCCATGGACACGTGGTGAAATACCGAGTCGTCCAGCCATTGGCGGATGAATCGAACAGCCTTCCGATCTAGTCGTTTTCAGTCATCAGCACCTTTGTCCGTCGGTTTGGCGATTTCGCCCTCCAACTTACCATGCAAGTCCTTGCACTAGAGTAGATCCTCCATCCTTGGCTTCCAAATCGCCCAGTTTTCCCTGTGAGGGTGATCATACGAGTGTTCATCTGCTCCGTAGACATAGTTGCACCTTCCCTCTCGAGAAGAACCTGGTTCTGATACCACATGTTGAAAACACATGCGCTCTAGCGTTTGCCAACCCACCTGAGTTAACCAACCAATCTACGAACACCAAGCACAGATGAAGACAAGTATATGACAGTGACTACGTCACCTGGACAAATTTCAACCTTTATAACTCAGATAAAATTACAAGATTGTAAAAACTAATGTTGAAACCCTTTGCCCTAATAGGTTCAACCCCCTCACAACACTCAAGAAGAAAAACAGAAGATAACAATTGAAATCACTCAACAACCCGTAGCAATTTTCCTAACCGAAGTTGATGATTCCTCGATTATATCTCCTTCTTCCTTCTGTCTTGAATGGCGAAGTCCTAAGAGCAAAGCACGAACTTTCTCTTAGATTTCATGTGGACGAGTGCCCTGTATCTTTAACTTGTGCCTATCTCTCTTGTGTCTCCACCCTCCTCCTATATTTATAGGATGAGAAATCTATTTTAGGGCTAGAAAACCCTAAAAATAGCCAACCATAAGATCCAGCCGTCCACTAGCATCCAACGGTCCAAAATATAACCTAAAATCTCCAAAACCCGTTCAGCCTCTGCCGACACCGAACTCGGACCGAGTTCGGTTCGATCCTCACAGAACGGTTCTTGAACGAACCACACTGAGTTCGGCCCGAACTCGATCCTTTGCCAGGGATCGAGTTGGGCCCGAACTCTGCGCCCCCCCCCCCCCCCCCCCTTCAGCAGACTTGATTCCCAACAATATATATATATATATATATATATATATATATATATATATATATATATATATATATATATATAACAACACCATCATATTTTAAATTTATTGTTAAATATAAAATTTGTCGACTGAGGTGAAAATTTCTTTTATTGGAATTCGCGAACTGAGTTAGTGGATTTCAAGTTTTTTTAAAATTTTCAACTAAGTTGATGAATTGTCTCCCCATCTCCTGTCCCAAACTTTTTTTTCTACTTCCAATTCTCTCAAAGTCTCTCTCTCAAATTTTATGCTTAATATTTTACTACTTGGAAAGAGAAAACAACATTCCTTTAATATTATTTTATACATAATTACCTAACTACCAATGATAAATTTAATAAATAATTTTAATTGAAATAAATATAGATAAAAATATTTTTAGAAGCAAAATTTACACGATAGAATTTCAACTTTTCTTATTTTACTACAGATTAAGTAGAACATCTATAAGATAATCAAAAATGTTATTCACCATCCAAAAAATTTGGACGATACAATCTCCAATGATGTGGCTATACAATCTCCAATGATGTGGCAGCTGACATGATAAATTCTAATGTTAAAAATTTGTAACTGAGTCCTTAAAAAGTCTCATCCCTCCACACAATAAAACCCTCTTCTAGCTAAGAATTATACCATATAAATATCAATGGTTCGTCAATAAACACAGTGAGGATGAATCAAAGCCAAGATTTTAATATTTAGAGAATAATAGATGATGCAGACACGTTCCAAATTTTTTTTGATGATGAGTAGCATTTTTGTAGTAGAATTCCATCACTGGTCCTTATCAGAAATATTACTGTTGCTATGTTAATTGTCAGTTGGATTGCAAAATATCTCGACTCTATTAATGTGTCCAATGACTTTCATATGCTAATGTTTGTTGATTCGCACTATGCTTAAAAACTGGCTAAGTAATGACGCAAGTATTATTGAAATGATACTGATACCTTGTCGTCAAACTTAATCAACTTCAGCAGCAAATCTTTCGCAAAGTTAATAATTTCAGCAGTACACTCCAACGCAGAAGTCATTCCAGCCAGAGATTACAAGTCCAATTCATAAAGTTCTAAAACTATGTAAACAAAAGATTTAAAGTGAAAACCACTCAGAAATGACAGCAGCAAAGAATACAAAATCTGTATTTCCGTCTTGTGGAGCCTTTCATTCTACAAAATATAAGCAGGATAACTTCCAATAGTTGACGAGCAACAGGGACAACATCAATGTCATAGTTACTATGTAACTCCAAAATCATCTCAGGGCTACTACAAAATTTATCAGTTACCCGAGAATTTGATCTTACAGGTGCTACACTAGCCCTCCTAATACCTTCCATGAAAATCTTTGGCAGCTATGATGACAGACTAAAACTAGTATAAAAAAAAATTGGAAGACAACAAAAGCTTATTCGATCCTTCATTGTCCAGTCTTCACCTAGATCATGGGAAGCTCACCGCAATCGCTGATGACCACCTTCTTCTTAGGCCGATCGCCTCGGTCCGTCTCCTGAGATTCGATCAGCTTGACTACATCCATGCCCTCCAAGACCTGCCCAAATACGACATGCCTCTGGTCCAACCATGGTGTCTGCAATGTACAAAGTTAAGCAGTCATCAGATACGATCCTCAAATGAATTGTAACCAACAGCCATGAGGCCATGTGAGATTAGTTTCCTTTCCTGTGTATATTGTTTTTAGCAATTGTCATCTAGCCTAAAAGTTTTGATTTTTTAAGAATAATTTCTGACAAAGAGTTCCGACAAATTAATAATCTAGCAAGATATTGGTAATAACTTAAGGGATTTACAGTCTAATCTGAATGTTTTCATGAACTGCGACTTACCAGATTCTCAATTCTTTGGGCTCTGTTTAGATTGAGGGGGGGAAAAAACATAGTTAACTAGGGGTGAAGGGAAGTTAGGTGAGGGGGAGGGGAGTCAATACATATAACCTTGCTTGGATTGGAGCGAGTTAAGTAGGGTGTGTTTAAAACTTTTGCTTGGATTACAGGTTTTGAGTGGGAGGAGGATTAATAAAAATACAATAGCTACCAAAATATCCTTATTACATAGGGTTTTGAGTGGAAGGAGTAATAAGAGAAAGCGAGAAGTGACGACGCACCTAGACGGCAGCAGGTTAAAAGCAAGGAAGACAGAGCAACGGGTTGAAAGAAAAAAAAAATAGAGGAGAATGTCATGATATTTTATAGGACAAATAAGGGATATTTATGACTTTTTAAACAAAACCCCGAACTTCTCCTTGTTAACCCTTCCGATTGGGGGGTTAAAAATGGATAAAAGAAGACTAAACAAACCCTCACTTAACCCTCTATGACTCCTACTTCTAAACCCAACCCTCAAACAAAGTAGAATTTTTTTTTTCCTCACTAAACTATCTTCATCCTCAATCCAAGCAAACCCTTAGTGCTAGAAATTGATATTAAATATTAAATTTACAATGAATAATTATGTAAGAATATAAAATACACATGTTACCTTCTGTTATAATTTCGAACAAATTACAACATTTAACAGCTGAGAATAAGAGCACAACGAGATAAAAAGCAGTATAATTCATTTGAAGTCTACTAAGGCGGGGCCTCAAAAATAAAGTTTGGGAGTGTAGTAGATAAGTTCAGACAAGTTTGTAGTTTATGACTGATTATGTTGTGCTTTGGGAGCTCAAATTCTATACAAAATCTTGTTGCCCATACTGCATATATAAGTAAGAGACTTCAAATGACAATTGAAATGAAGTGTTCAATCAGGAAACACTAAATACTACTGGTATGGATGTTTCTAACAATAAATTAAAATTAAATACATTAAAAATGAAAGTTCAAATATGAAAATAATGAGGAAACAATTTAAAAATAATGTAGGTGAGGAACCAAGGAGAGAAACACCTTATAACTCTATAAGTCAATTGATACTGTTTACTTACAGATTTGTAATGTAAATTCAAAGGATACTCATTGAGTGGACCATACCAAGTTGCGTAGCAAAAGGCTTTTCTGATCTCATTTGAGGAACCAAGGAGAGAAACACCCTATATAAGTCAATTGATACTATTTACTTACAAATTTGTAACTTAAATTCAAGGGATACTCATCGAGTGGACCATACCAAGGTGCATAGCAAAAGGTTTTTTTGATCTCATTATGGAAGTACCTAGTAGAGATAGGCACATTATCTATGCAATAACAATCTCACTCTTCAAGACAGATTCGTAAAAGGTCAATCTACGTCATGGAAGTTTCATTGCTGAATGACTTCTCTGAATCTGGCTAGAGCTCCAATAGGGTCAATGTTAGTATTACACCAGAACCAAAACGACTTGGACTGTCAACTTTGAACCTATGAAGCATGGATACGGATAAGGGAACGGGATACGATATGGCGATACAGCGATACGAAATATTGCAAAAAATTAGGATACAATACAAAATGGATACAAAAATTAAAAATAAAAACAAAAGCATATATAGTTTAAGAGATTTTAAATAACATAATCATCCAAATATATAAACCAAATTCATTTCACTCGAAATCCAAGCATTTAAACAGAAATCCAAGCCGGTATTCACAGAGGCAAGCTCTTCGTATTCATAACTTTGAATTAAGCGTCTGTCTCCACTTAATTTCTTGAGATAAGTTTGCATCTGGATGTGGAAAGTAGTTCCATGTATCTTAATCAATGGATACACGTATCCCGTACATGCAATATGTGTATCCATCGGTCAATTACGTATCCTTTGACCCAAAAAATTTAGATGCCTGTATCGGGTAGTATCAGACGTGTATCGTATCGTTGCCATATCTCATACAGGATACGATACTAAAATCATGTGTCCGTGCTTCAGAGCTTTGAACCTACACTGAAGTAGGTTTTCCACCAGATATGAGCATCGGCGGAACAACAGTGATGATTGATTGAACATATAAATACTGTCTCATGTGATAACTTGGGAACAATATTGTTTTGCAGAAAGTTAATTGTATTTATATTAAAAAATGATAAAACATAACACTAACTGAATAACCAACCAGTTCTCTCTTCTCTCTCTTGTGGCCTCACTCATATTCTCTGTTTTAATATTTGGATAGCATGATACATACATCCGTTTTGAGCCTCCTAGTCACTGTAATCTTGTTCAATTTTTCTCCTTCAAATTACCTTCTATTCCTCTCTTTCCATACATGCTAACTGCAGCTTGTACCCAATAGCTATTCATTGTTATAAATTACAGCATTCACCAATTGTATTCTACCTCCAAAAGGAACTTTCATTGCTTGCCATCACTCTAGCCTCTTGCCGCATGCTTCAATAAGTTATTGGCAGTCTTGGTATGTGGTTTTCTGAATTGAGAGAGGGATCTCCAAATATCTTACTGGTAACACTCCCTCTTATCTCTAGGATATCCTTTTAGTGCACTTTTATTCCCACAACACCTATTGAAATAGACGTTCTCCTTGTTCGTAAGTAACCCAGTATTTGTAGCAAACTGTGCAAGTACCTCAGTTATACCTTGTAGACAGTCTGCTGTAGGCTTGAGGAACAACAGGAGATCATCAACATATGAGACGAGAAACAGTGGAAGAAAGTTGGCAAATAGGGTTTGAATGGATCCTTTAAGCTTCAGCCATTTCCAACAGATTGTTGAGATATTCCATAACAAGGGTATATAGATAGGGGATGGAGGGTCCCCTGGTCTGTCTCCTATTACTCTTAAAGTAGCCATTAGGTTCACCATCTATCAGGAGTGAGAAACTTGGAGTACTGATACACTCATTGATCATTTGAACCCATCTATCACTGAAATTCATACACTTTGAGTAGCATATGAAGTCTCTATTCACTGTATCATAGGCTTTCTGGAGATCTACCTTCATGCAACACTTGTACCCTCCTCAATAAAATTCCTTATTAACTCATGTCCTAGTAAACAGTTCTCTGCAATGTCTTTCCTTGATGAAAGCACTCTGGTTCTGAGAAATCAGTCTTATATCGTCCATTCTTCTACACATGATTTTAGTAATGATTTTATAAATCATGTTACAGCAAAAAATTGGCCTGAAATCTTAAATTCTCACAGCTCCCTCTTTCTTGTAAATCAGTATGATGAAAGTGTTGATAATCGGTTTCAACAGTTTACCACTCAAAGAAATCCTTAATAGCATTCCAGACATCTGATTTGATAACCTCCCAATGTATTCTAAAGAACTGCGCTCCAAATCCATCAATCAAGGTGTAATGTGGGCTGGTCCAGCCCGGCCCTATACTTGACCGGTTTTGATCGAGCTGGGCCAGGCTGGGCCGGTCCAGTCCGGATTGGAGAAGCAGGCCAGGCCGGGCCGGGCTTTTAGCTCCAAACCCAGCCGGACCCATGACCCTGGGTAGAATGGGTCCAAGGTTGAGAGGGGGGGGGGGGGGGGGGGGGTGGGTTAAAACCCAGTCCGACCCATGGATTATGGTGGACTAAAATGAGCCGTTGAGCGGGCTTTGGCCGACTCAGCCCGAGTTTGACTCAACCGGCCTAGGACGGGCTTCGGACCGCCCGGCCCACGTTCCATATTGATCCATCCATCAGGAAGGACTAGAGCTTTATTGATATTTGCATCCTTGATTATTGCTTCCACCTAATCTAGGTCAAGGTGTATGTAGCCCAAGCACGCCCTAAGACTCGCACGGTCAACTGTCCGACCCGGCCTAATATAATCTATAAATCTGTTGGGTTTTAAACTCCCCCCCCCCCCCTCAAAATCTAGGCCTGGGCTGGTTTTGCTTCCCTCAGGCACTACCCGCTCCAAATCCAGTATTGGTCCACTCCAAAACCGTATATATGGGTAAACGGGATATGATCCATAGTGCTCATATTCCTACATGAGCCATGCACATGTGGACCAATAGGAATAGAGTACTTCATCCCATGTGTACCCATGTGCATTAGTACACTCTATTCCTATTGGTCCACATGTGCATGACTCATGTAAGAATATGAACACTATGGCTCATATCCCGTTTACCCATATATATATATATATATATATATATATATATATATATATATATATATATCATTTTTTTTATTTCAAATTCAAAAAAATGAGTTTTAATTCCCCAAGCTGATCACAAGATGTAAAACTCCTTTTATAGAATTAAAACTCATTTTTATGAATTTGAAATATAAAAAAATGATATATATATATATATATATATATATATATATATATATATATATATAGTTTAATTTCAACTTGATACCCTCAATTATTCAAGTTTTTCAACTTGATACCTTAAAGTTTAATATCATACCAATCACTACTCTCAACTATTGAATATTTTCAAATCGATACCCTTCACCAGTCAGGAATTAATTTTCCATTTCAAAGAAAATAAATAATAATTTTTTTGACTAAATTACCACCAAACAAATATAAAGTAAGCCTAGTTTTATTGGTTTCTTTTCTTTTCCCTAAACAAACTAAAAACTTATTTTATCCCTAATTTCTCCTTCCAGCTCCGGTTCTAGTCTTCCCCATCGAAATTTCGATGGGTAAGTCTTTAATTAGGGTTTGGAGATTCACTTTTCTTGATTCTTTCTCATGGATCTTCTTCGATTTGTGATTCTAATTGGGGGAAACTGGTGGTCCAGACACTGCAAGATCTCCCTCTCTGTCTGAGCCCTAGGCAGCTTCTTCCTGGTCTACAATGCGGCCTTATCCATAACCTTCATCGTGAAGTGTCCCGCTCAGCTCTGCCAGATACACGATGTCGATGTCTCCACATCCCAACCGCTTCAGCAGCCTGAAATAGCTCAGTCCGAGGGCCCCTTCCTGAAACCTGACCACCCGGATAGCCCCCCACCTCGAATTATTCCCCTTGTGGGGCTTGTTCATTCTGCCACGACCTGCAAGGCTACTCAGACCGCTCTCGTCGCTAACTTCGCTGGTCGTGCTTCTCACGCTACTCTCTACGGGGTATTGGCTTCTTCTAAATCTCTTCTGCTGGAACACGGAAAGTCTTTTGAACCATAAGCTTCATCATCCATGACTCAATTATCAGTTTCAGAGGTATTGACTTGTTGAAAGTTTATTTTAGTATGTAGATGAATGGGCTTGTTCAGGCTGCCATCTCATTACTCAAAACACAGTTTTTTTTAGTCACATACCCCTACAAACAACAAGAAAAAGAACAAAAACATGGGTTTCTTGTAGTGGAGATATGGATGCTTTGTGTTTGTTTTTTATTTCTCTCCAATCTTTTGTTTCTAATGGGGGATATTTCTGTCATTTAAAAATTTTAGTTAACATTGTCAGGATATTAAGTTGTCTAATATTAAAGTTTAAGGTATCAAGTTGAAATTATATATATATATATATATATATATATATATATATATATATATATATATAGTGTGTGTGCGTGTGTGTCCATTGACCGACCTGGGGCCCAACCCGAACCCGTTCTACCGGGGTCATAGGTCAGGCTGGGTTTGCGGCCCACTTCTCCTAGAGACCCGGTCAAAACCAATCAACTATGGACTCTGGCTGGACCGACACACATTACACGTTGACTTCTAGTGTCACTTTCTTTCAACAATTTAGCATTTAGCATCGCCTGTCTCAATAACCAATCTTTTGGGGATGATGTTGAATGTGTCAGGATTTTGTCCTGAATGTACAACTGTTTGTAGAAGTTAAGTGCTTCTCTTTGATCATATATTTATCCTGCATAGGAACCCCTGAGTTGTTAAGAGCTAATATGATTCTGACTTTGCCTTGCTTTTATTTTAAGAAAAGAAAATTATGCTACAGCTATCCCCATCTTTGAGCTGAAGAAGTACCATTTCTCTCAGCTCATGTTGTAGCCTTGCTTCTGTCCTGCCAAGGTCATTATTAAAAGGATCCTTTGTAGATCTATTTGGATTTTATTCAATTCTGGTTGTAGTACTTTAGAATCAAGTCTTGTTGTAGTACTTTAGAGCTTGGGCTACCATGTTCCTTCCTCCTTCAGCTTCTATTTCGCAGATTTTAGTTTGATGACCACTCTATACCAATGTTTTAAAACCCAGTTCAACCATTGAAACTGTAAACTCAAACTTTACCCGGTTAGACCAGTTAGTTTAAAGAGACTCTGACGTAATGAGACATTTAAATATCTATATGTTATATTTTATAACCATAATAGCATATATTAGATTTGTATAAGGATTAGATAGGTGAATAGAGAAATATATTGTTGGAAGATATTGAGTTTGAACGGTTATTGGAATGGTTGAATATTAGTTATTTAGTCCCACATTGGGTAGAGAATAAGGAGGAGGCAAGTCCTCTCATATATATATATATATATATATATATATATATATTATATATATATATATAATCTCCCATTCAATAATAAAAATCCATTATGTTATTCCACTTCTACATGATATTAAAGCCAAAATCCTAACCCTAGACCCCATCTTCTCCTCTTTCTCTCTCTCTCTCTCTCTCCTCTCTCTCTCTCTCTTCCATCCCCAAAACTACCGTCGACATCCCCCCAGCCGATGCTACAGCTCCGGACCTCCCCCAGCCATCGCCCCGATCACCCCCTCTCCGCTGCCGACCTTCCCCGGCCTCCGCCCGACCTCCCTAAGACCTGCCCTACCCACCCACCCCCCACCCACAAACTCGACCACCCCCCCTCTACTGTCGACCTCCCCCGGCCTCCGCCCGACCTCCCTCAGCCCCGCCCAACCACCCCTATCCGCTGCCAATCTTCTTTGGCCTCCGACCGACCTCCCCCAACCCTGCCAGCACCCACCCACGACCCAGCCGCCAACTGCTAGCACCTACCCACTATAACCCTAAACCTAACCCGACCCCCCTCCTCTCTTACAGTCGCTACTGCCTCCATAACTATGAACAGCCAAATCCTAACCCTAGTCTTGTTCAGCCGCCACCCTAACCCTATCCTCTAGCCAAAGTCAAATTTGCAAAAAAAGTATTTGGATTTTTCAGAGAGTAAACAATGGTTTGTTTGCGTGAACCTCTGAACCTCGACAACGATATCACGAGTTAACAGAGAGAAAACTTGATTTGCGTGAATCTCTGTTTTTGGACCGATATCCACATCAGAATCTAACAAAGAGAGCAACATGGGTTACATTTCTGTCCTGACTTGTGTGATCCACATTCCACCTCTGCTAACCTTGCGCGAGCCAGTTCTGGCTACGTTGAATGCGCATTGACAGAGTTGATATGCATATCGGGTCGGGATGAACACTCATGAACAAGCCCCACGAGTTGGGTCGGGACGAATACTAATGCAATGACAATCGAATCGAGAACATTGAAGGATGACGAACACTGATGCAAGTAGCAGTGCTGACAACACCAGTGTCAAAAACGCAACGACGGAAACCCCGGGCACTGGCACAACGATTTCATCGATTCAACTTGTCAATCGACGACTGGACGGTCCAGATAATTACTCCACATAACGCAAAAAGTTCGAGAAGACGCTTCGGAGAATGCGGTTGTCAAAATATCTGACTGACAACCCCCAGCAGTGAATGATCCCACATACGAACAGTGGAAGACGGATGACAGTTGATTGTTTAAACAGTTGATAAATTCTATGAAACGATCAGTTGAGGACATGGTTCAGAACACGAATTCGGTAAAAGAGTTATATGAGGGCATTGTGACTGCGTTTGATGGCAAACGCGATTTGTCTCGCATCTATGACTCGGTCATTGGCGTCTACCGAGCTGATCAAAGAGACAAGTCACATAAGGACCACTTATGTGTCTTTAAGGTACTAATTGATGAGGTGGATCGCGTGCTACCCTTGACGACGGATATCAATGAGACAAGGATACAACTCCAGCAGCTTTATGTCAGGACGTATCTTGTCTCCATTCGTCCTGATGCAGACTCTGCACAGTTACAGATTATTGCTGAAACCGAGGTTCCATCTTTGATAGAAGCCTACTTTCGTATCCTACAGACAGCAAAAGTAGTTGGGACTGATACGAGTGACACACCTGTTGATCGATATGTTTTGGGTGCTGCTCGTGGTGGATTCTGTGGTGGTCGTCGTGGCAGACAAGGTGGTCGAAATGCTGGCCGAAACAGTAGACGAGGTAATAGGGGCCGTGATGGAGGCCGACTGCAGACATGTTTCAACTGTGGTCAAGGACACTTTCAGTGACAATGTTCGAAAGCACCTGCCGCTAACGTTGCATCAGATACTCCTGACAATGACAAACATCCGTGCAGATAATGACAGATACCAATGCAGAATTCGATGAATTCTAAACTCAGCGTCATAGTGAAGCTTCTACATCTGGATCCAAGCCGGATATTCAGTGGCATGAGTAGTAAGGTCGAAGCAGTGGATGATTGACTCGGGTGCGTATGTTCACATGACAGGTGACGCAGGCATGTTGCGAGATTATGTATCGATGGGTTGTGTGATTGATATTATTGTTGCTTATGACAATTCACTAAAAGTTTATGGAAAAGAAAATATCCGTCTTTCTTACGGTCTGTCACTCACTTCAGTATTACATACACATGAAAACCCATTCAGTTTACTATCAATTAGTCGGATTACTCGTGACTTGCAATGCTCGGTAACATTTTTTTCTGATAGTTATATTTTTCAGGACCTGAAGACTGGAAAGACTATCAGTAGGGGCATGTAGCTAAGGACTTGTATCTGTTTGACATGAATTCTTCCGTTGCCTGTACCGGCATGTCACTCGATCCGTTTGAGTTGCACTATCAGTTAGATCACGCACCTATCCAAGCTCTTCAGAAAATGTATCCATCTTTAGATCTTAAAGTTGCTTTTCATTATGAATCATGTAGTTTGACAAAACATCACCAGATACCCTATCCGATGAGTTTAAATAAAGCTGCCTCAACTCCTTTTGCGTTAGTGCATTCAGATATATGGGGGGCATACCCTATTGAATCAGTAATGAGTTTCTAAGTATTTTGTCTCCTTCGTTGAATACATACTACTCCCTCGTCACTTTTGTTTACTTGATGAAAAATCATTCTGAACTCTTTGATATTTAGTACATTTTTTATGCTAAAATCAAGACTCAATTTGGGGTTCCTATTAAATGTCTTCGAAGCGACAACGATCGTATCTGTCTAGTAAGTTAAATTTTCATCTGGCTAAACATGATATCATCCACCAAATTATATTCTTACACACCACAACAAAATGGTGCGACCGAACACAAGAATCGTTACCTTTTGGAAATAACTCGTGTTCTTATGTTTCATGCACGTATCCCCAAAAAAATTTGGTCGAATACGGTTCTTACAACTTGCTATCTGATCGATCGTATGTCATCTTCTGTTTTCAATGACAATACTCCATTTTCTCGATTATATCTCAATCAAGTGTCGTTTCCTCCACCTCTCAAATTTTTTTGTTGCTTGTGTTACGTTCGGAATACTCGACCTATTCTTTTTAAGTTGGATCCGAAGGCAATCAAGTGTATTTTTCTTGGATATCCGAAAGATCAAAAAGGGTACCATTGTTTTTTCTCAACTTTGAAGAAATTTTTTATGACTCGGAATGTTACATTTGTTGAAACTGAGTTTCCTCCACTCTCTCCAATTACTAATTATGTTCCAAAAGTTTACCCAAAGGAGACCTTCCTATTGTATCAAGTTCAAACTCAGCAACCCCCGTAAGGGTGTCCTCTCCTACCGAGCCAGTCTTGCGGTCCAGTGGTCCGCAAACATCAACTCTTTCAGAACCGAACCAATCTCGTCGTCCTTTAGTTCGCAAACATCAGCTCCGTCAGGCCAGACATAACCAATAGTACCCACAGCTGTAAAGTCGGTGTCATCATCAGGGTCCTCCTCCAGCTCCACTGCTTCACCACCGCATGATATATCGGCTCGTCCCCGTCGTGCATGTCGCGATCATCCTTTGTATGTTGAGAACTACAAAGAACTCGCGAGTCACATCCAGACCTTGGTGACTAGTATTGATGGAATTCAAATTTTCAATTATGTAGAGGGACTCAAAATCCTGGTTGACATGACGCTATGGAAGAGGAAATACGAGCACTTCGAAAAATCATACAGGGACCTGATGAATTTGCCTACTGGTAAGAAGGCACTAGGATGCAAATGGGTATTCACAATCAAGGTGAAACCGGATGGCACTATTGATCATCTGAAAACTCGTCTTGTGACAAAAGGTTATTCTCAGACGTACGGTAAAAGCTTATTTTGAAACATTCTTCCCAGTTTCCAGGATAACTTCTGTGCGAGTGCTCCTAGCCTTAGTTGTCCGATGTGCCTGGTCCCAACAGTTGGATGTGAAGAATATTTTTCTTCATGGGAACCTTGAAGAGAAAGTGTATACTGTGCAACATCATGGGGTTCGTTGCAAGAGAGGATAAAGTATGCTATATGTGAAAGGTCCTCTACGGTCTCAAACAATCACCTCGTGCTTAGTTTATCGATTTACACATGTCATTACTCAGTTTAGCATGTGAAAATCAAAGAATGATCAATTGGTATTCTACTGACAGATATCAGTCGAACGAATACTACTTGGTGTCTATGTTGATGCAATTGTGATAACGGGAGATGACAGTCAGGGGTGAAAAAGTTTCTGGGTGAACAGTCCCAGACTAAGGATATGGGATCGTTGAAGTACTTCTTGGACATTAAAGTCACAAGAAAAAAGCAAAACATTGCAATGTCTCAGCAAAAATACGTACTTGATATCCTGACTGAAGTAGGAATGATGCAGACTAAGGGAGCTACCTCACCCATGGATCCAGAGATAAAATTACTCCCCGAGGGGATACTGATGACCAATCATGATCAGTATCGGCGGGTGGTTGGCAAACTTAACTACTTGGCAGTCATGACTCGTCTAGACATTTCTTTTATTGTTAGTGTTGCGAGTAGATTTATGACTTCTCCACAAGTTCCACATTGGCAGACAGTTCTCAAAATCTTACGCTATCTAGCTCAAATCTGGAAAAAAAAATTTGGATAAAGAATCAGGGACAACATAATCGTCTTGAGTGTTTTATATATGTTGACTGGGGTGCTAGTCTTACAGATAGACGGTCTACATATGGTTACTTGGTATTTATTGGCAGAAACTTAGTGTCGTGGAAGAGCAAGAAGCAAAGTGTGGTCTCACGATACAATTAGGAAGTGGAAAACCGAGCTATTGCTCATGGCACAACAAAGATGTTATATCTGCAGCATCTTTTGAAAGAACTAGGAGATGAAGCAGGATCCGAAGCAGCAGACATGTGGTGCGATAACCAGTCTGTTATCCATATTGCTAACAATCTCGTATTCTATGAAAGGACGAAACACATTTAGATAGACATCCACTTTGTCCATGATGAATATCAAAAAGGGATGATAACATTTCACCACGTGAGAACCAGCAATCAGATAGCTGATATCTTTACGAAATCTCTTTTAGGTCATCGGATTCAGTTTCTTTTTAACACGCTGGGCATGATTGGCATCTATGCTCCAGCTTGAGGGAGGATGTTGAGTATTAATTATTTAGACCCACATTGGGTAGAGAATATGGAGGAGGCTAGTCATCTCCTATATATATGTAATCCCTCATTCAATAATAAAAATATATTCTATTATTCCACTTCAACAGGAATTGTAATAGTTACTTTATTGTTTAACATTTTATTCCAAATAATAATTGAAAATGTTACTACAAAATTTGAGCAAGTATTGGATACTGGATTTGAATAATACATTTACTGTTAAATTTTTAATTGTTTTTCAACTCGGATAAAAATTAAGAGAATACCAATTCAATGTGTTGTACTGTGACAATTGCAATAAAAAGTTGTAGATCAATGTACCAATTTTGTATACTAGTAAAAATACACAGTGGTCAACTAAGTGCATATAGACTAATAGTAAAAATCTCTTTATGAAGATAATATGCACAAACTTTAACATCAAACTTGACATAGCTTACTCGTTGAGACTCTAGGCTTACATATTAGTGGTCGCAGATACGAATCTTGGAGTCATACTTTTTTTTATAAAATAACAGATTATTTCCATGTTTCAGTGAACCTCCCGTTCAGGTGAACCGCGACCGGGCAGACAGTTTTTGCGATTTTAACGGTCTGATTGGTTCTGGACGGTTCACCCACTCCAGCAGTTCAACTAGTTGAACCGTTCCAACAAAGCCACCTGGTCATGGTCCAACCGGTTGA
Source organism: Iris macrosiphon (assembly GCA_036927795.1). Lineage (NCBI taxonomy): Eukaryota > Viridiplantae > Streptophyta > Magnoliopsida > Asparagales > Iridaceae > Iris > Iris macrosiphon. Next base: position 120,657,702 of record JAYESA010000001.1, read on the forward strand.
ACCGCCCGGTTCGAACCAGTTTTCAATACACTGCTCTATACATGTTGCCACTGACTGAGCTCTCCCATACTTGATGGACCAGTTCATTATACCCATGACTAAGATGCCAATGATTACTATATCTAAAAGGCACTCTCCTCTTGATATGAGTTAACCAGTGTAATCAGCAAAGCGAGTGATCACTAGATGATAAAGATAGGCAATTGGCTTTCACATTAGGGAATAAGTCACTCCATCCTTCATTGTAGAAAGCCTTGTCTAGTTGACAAGCTATTCTATTGGAACTGGATCTGTTATTCCAAGACCAGATTTATCAAATTCTACCCATTTAAAAAAGGCCTGCCTGGTTAATGCTATCCATGTCCTCTAGAATCCTTTGGAACAGCTGCCAAATATGATATATTTGGAGTCCCCAGCTACTAGCCAAGGCATTGTAGTCTTCGCACCCAAGTTAATTCTTTCTTGCCACATCAAACTCATCTCCTCCCTACTATTGCTTCCATATATGAAAGTTATATGTTCTTCTGACCCTCCTTTATTCAATAATTGAGTGGTAATACTTTGTTTGGAAATAAGAATAACAGTACCGACCACACAGCTTCATCCCACATGACATATCCAACCTTTCTCCTGATTAGTGCAGTTGCGAATCAGTTTCGAATTAGTTGGGATTCTAGTTTCCAACTTATGCAGCTGATTCATTCTCTGCTTAATCTCCAATAACCCTACTATAGAAAATTTATTAGAAAAAAAAAAGTTCTCTAACGTCCTTCCATTTATTCATAGCATTAAGCCCCCTTAAATTCCAAGTGTTTGGCTCCCCTGTTTGTGTGACCCAATCCTGGGGATAGGAGTCTTCCCTACTTCTGCTTTAAGCTTCCTTCTGTATTTTTTAGGGTTGGTTTTCCTGAGCTTCTCTAGATGTTTTTCCCATTTCGAATTAGGTATAGTGTCTTCATGTGCATCTTCCTCCTCCACTTGCTTCTTGCTTGGTTTATCAGCATCCTTGTTCACCCTCTTACCTTCTTGTTTTCTACTGACTGGAGGTTATTGCACTGTAGGCAGGTCTATACTTCCCTTGGTATTTACTTGAGGGCATGATGAACTGGAGCTTGTGGCACCGGCTTTGGCAATTGAAGGGAGCTCCTATACTATGAGACTTTGACTTGCATTGTGTATTGGTGTGATCTTCTATTATAGCCTTGTCCCTTGAAGTTCTTGTGGCAATGACTTGGGTCTCTAACTTCCTGGCTCTCTTCATCCTCCCCCTTACTTTCATCTTCCTCCCCTTAGGGACCAGATCTGTTTGCGACTCAGGAGCTATTTCATGACTAGCCCCTTCAGTCCTCTCTGCACTCATAATGGTAGGAGACCCCATACTTGACTGGTTATATTCTCTTATATTATGTTGTACACTTGAAACCCACTTTTCTTGCACGACTCCTTGAGGAGAAAGACTAGACAAGGGACCAATGGCTCGCTGGAGTGAGCCATCCTTTGACTGGTTATGGTCTCTCAAGGATGTGACCTTCTGATTGGCTACTGTCTTCCCCTTGAGCTACTGCTCTCCTTCCTTGTGGTGTCCTTCTGCAACAAGTTGCCTCCGTCCCGGTCCTCAGGGACTCTCTTTGGCCCTCAAAATATTCATGTTGCCAAGGGGACATTGTGCTAGAACATGTCAAAAATTATGGCAACGTGTGCAAGTAGGAGGCACCCATCCATACTCAACAAGTTGATCCACTAGCTCTCCTCCAGGCAGTAGGATCTGTAGCTTCTCCGGTAGAGGCTTATCTGATTTTACCTTCACAAAGCTTCTAGCATTGGATATCTCATTCTTCTTGTTAGGGCATCCATGTGGAGAGCCTTGCCTATGAGACTAACAAGTCTCCCAATAGAGTTAGGGTTCCACAATTTTATGTTTAAACCGGTCAACCTTACTAATGAGGACATCGTACCGCGCACACGAGATTTTTGACACGTGTACAGACGCAGGAAGCATCTCGGAAAAGATCCATCATTGCTCACGTGATTTTGAGTTTGAGTTGACATTTTATTAGGTTTATTTTAGTCCCACATTACTTGTGGAGAGTTTGTTTTTTTTTTTTGTTCACATCTTTAGTCCCACATTGCCTGTGGGTTAGCACTTTGCTCTTTTGTATGTCTATATATAGGCTTGTTCTTTTCATATAAGAGGAGGAAATAATCAATAAAAATTTGTAAGAAAATACTCTTGCGAGCTATTTTTTTTATATTAGAGTGTGAAACCTAATCTCCTCCCCTTCCTCTCTGGGCGTGTGAAACCCTATGATGGTCATCCGTTGAGTGTCTTCGACTTCCTCTTCGCCCCAACCTCATCGCCAAGCCGGCCGTCGTCCGACCCAGGAGGTACCAGCAGCTCCCCGCTGTACTGCCTCCCGTCTCAGTCATCTACCTTCCTCCCTTGGTGCAGCAGGTGTCATTCGCTGTCGGGCTGCACGTCGTCAGGCAGTCCGTCGTCAGGCCGCCTACCGTCAGGCCGCCCGTCCACCGTCGGTCGCAAGTCCGGCAACCAACATTCTTCTTCCTATTTAAAGATACAGGTGCATCATTCCAACTTCTCTAATATTTGTGAAATCATCATTGTTAAGATAAAAAAATCTCTTTAATATTTTCAATCATTCATGGCTGTTATCCTGCTTTGATTGTGAGGAACGGATCTGCTTGATAAAGGACATTATATTTGCTAAAGAACTGAAATTAAATTTGGAACTAAAATTGAGTATAATTTATTACATTAATTTTCTTCAGAATTTTGAATAGACATGCACTTTGTGCATGCAACTTCTTGACGGTTCCTAGAGGAAACCGTTCCGGACGAATCCGGACCATTACATAATCACCAACTTTGAATTCTTTAAACCTCATTTTTAGATCAGCACGTAATTTATAGTTGACATTATTCAGTTCGATTCGCCTGCTGATTTCTTTATGCAAATCATAGATGCGAGATGCAAATGCGGATGCCGACTCAGATACTCATAGATGCGAGATGCAAATGCGGATGCCGACTCAGATACTCTGTGAGATGCAGACGTAGGAATGAGGTCTATAGGTTGTCTCGGTTTGTAACCATAAACTATCTCAGCTGGACAGACACTGGTAGACCTACTGACAGAGTTGTTATAAGCAAATTCAGCAATGGATAAATGGAGGTCCCAATTTTCTAGCTTTTCACCAACTAATGTTCTCAACAGGTTTTCCAAACTTCTATTAACAACTTCCATTTGACCGTCGGTTTGGGATGAAAAGTCGTGAAAAAGTGCAGTTTTGTTTTCATTTTGTGCCAAAGGGTCTTCCAAAAGTAACTCGTAAACTTAACGTTCCTATCTGATACGATGGTCTTAGGTAATCCATGTAATCAAACAACCCAATCAAAGTAAGGCTTGACAATTCAGAAAGCATCGCTGGTTTTGGAACAAGGTATAAAATATGTCATTTTAAAAAATCTGTCCACAACCACAAAAATATAACCATGCTTCCTAACGGTCTTAGGAAGGCCTAATACAAAGTCCATGCTAATATCTTGCAAAGGGTGATCTAGAACATGTAATGGTGTGTAAAGACCGGTGTTTTGTTTTCGTTGCTTGGCTAGCTGATAAGTGTGACACTGACCAACAAACCTAACAACATCTCGCTTAATGCTCGGCCAAAAGAAACGACGTTCTACAGCTTCAATAGTCTTATTGCTCCCAAAATGTCCTGCAAGACCCCAGCATGAACTTCCCAAACAAGAAAATCCCTTAAAGATGTGCTAGGGATACACAACTTGCAACACTTGAACAAATACCCTTCCTGGATAAGTAAATCATCCATCTCACGAATGTTGTCATTGCTTAACAAGATAAAAAAATATCTTAAAAATCAGGACATGACGTGTATTCTCCTTGAATTCGTTCAAAACATACTACTACAGCACTCATTTCAGAAAGGAGAAATGACCTACGGCTGAGTGCATCGGCCGCCTTATTTTCAACTCCCGCTTTATGTCGAATGGTGTAAGTGTAATCCTGCAGAAACTCTACCCATCTCCCATGCCTAGCATTTAAGTTCTTTTGTGAGTTGATATACCTAAGGGCTTCATGGTCTGAAAAGATAAACGAATTCTTGTGGAAGCAAGTAATGGCGCAATAGTGAAGAGCTTGTATTATTGCGTAGAACTCCTTATCGTAGGTAGAATAACGTTGTCGAGTATCATTCAGTCTCTCACTGAAGTAGGCAATTGGCTAATCTTCTTGGGATAGAATTCCACCTATATCAATGCCAAGTGACTTCAAACACCTTCGAGAAATCAGGAAGGCACATGAGAAGAGCGTCTACCATCTTTATCTTAATCTCCTTAAAAGTCCTAGCAGCAGCTTTGGTCCACTTAAATTCATCTCCTTTTAAGCATTCAGTCATAGGTGTCATAATGGTACTAGACCCCTTAATAAATCTACGATAAAATGTGGCAAGTCCATGAAAACTTCTCACAACTCGTATGCTCTTGGGTTCAAGCCATTCCTCGATTGCCCTAATTTTTTCGGGATCAGCAGAGACTCCATCAGAAGAGACCACAAATCCCAAGAAAATTATTGTCTGTGAGAAAGGTGCACTTCTTTGGATTAGCATACAATTGCTCATTTCTCAAGACAAAACAAACTTGACGTAGATGGTCCAAATGTTGCTCACGAAATCGACTGTAAATGAGGATGTCATCAAAGTATGTACTCGCATGAACAAACTTGACGTAGATGGTCCCGTGAAAGGTCGTAAAACTTGTGTTATCACTCGCATGAATGTACTCGGAGCATTACTCAACCCGAAGGGCATAACCATTCACTCGTACAGGGCATCCTTCGTCTTGAAGGCAGTTTTCCACTTATCTCCCGGTCGAATGCGAATTTGATAATAGCCACTTTTGAGATCAATCTTGGAGAAGATCGTGGCTCTAGACATCATGTCTAGCATATTATCTAACCGAGGGATCGAAAATCGATACTTAACAATGATCTTATTGAAGGCACGACTGTCTACATACATGCGCCAAGTACCATCTTTCTTGGGTGTCAACAAGGCAGGTACTGCACAAGGGCTCAAACTCTCTCGTACAAATCCTTTTCTAAGCAACTCGTCAACTTGTCTTTTTAGTTCCGCATGTTCATTTGGGTTCATTCGATAGTGTGGCAGGTTGGGCAAACTTGCCCCAGGTAGAAGGTCAATTGTGTGTTGAATGTCATGCATCGGGGGTAAGTCATCAGGAAGGTCTTCAGGAAAGATATCAAAAAATTCCTCTATTACAGGAAAGATCTCAGTATGAGTCAGTTTGGTAGGTTCTTTAGGAATTTCACGCGCAGTGAGGATAAAGATAGGTGATCCTTTGGTAATTTCATGAGTCATTTCTTTTGCACCAATTAAATTTAACCCATTGGGTTGCTTATTTGGACTGGGTTGCGGGTCACTAGTTTTCGGCTGTATTTGGTGAATCTTGATTTTTTTTCCGTCATGCTCAAACATCACCATATTTGAACGACCGAAAATATGAACATCATTATCGTACAACCATTGTCTCCCAAGGATTATTTGACCTACGTCCATTTCCAAGGCATCACACCAAATCTTGTCTTTATAGATTACAAATTGAAGCGGAACAAGACACCGTTCTTGGACTTGGAGGACAGTGTCGTTGATCCAAAACACCTTATAAGGACTAGGATGTGGAACTGCTTTAAGGCCCACTTTAGATACTGCAGAAGCGAAAATAGCATTAATGCAACTACCACTATCTACAATTATCTTGCAGTTCTTATCTCCAATTCTTGTAAAAGTGTCAAAGATCGTGTGTCGTTTCCAGTCATCACTAACCTTAGGTTGAGACAAGGTGCACCTAACAACAGCTAATGTAGGAGACCCTATGTAACCTAAGACAGCGTCATTTTCTTCCTCAAGATATTCTGCGTTTTCATCAATGTGATGAACATAGCCCTCATCATCGGGTAGTAACACTTCTTCAAATTGTTCCTCAATCAAATTGATCTTAAAAGGACTAGAACAATTTGCAGCGACATGTCCATACCCTTGACATTTGAAACACTTTACGTTTGGGCCAATCTTTGAAAAATCCTTCTCAACACTCTTGCCTTTCGTATCTATCCTATGCTGGGGTGGATTGGAAGTAGTTCGATTAGGGTATTGATTTGTTGATGATCGTGAAGCTTGTTGACGAAAATCTTGACTCCTAAAACTCGAATGTGGCTTAACTTCGTCTAGGTCTTGAACTAAGGCATAAGCTCTCTAATGTGTCAAATGTCTCGTGCGAACAACTCAGTTTTTAAATCAATTCGTAAACCAATTCTAAACCTAGATAGGATTTGTTTAGGAGTCTCCCTTTCGATAGTGCTACATCTTACCATGAACTCATCAAATTTTGCTACATACTCTTTAGACGACATGTTTCCTTGGCGTAAGAGGTTCCACTGATCTAATAAACGGGAATAATATGAGAGAGGAAGGTATTTTTCTTGCAATTGTTTCATTTCAGTCCAAGTCTTCACGGGCAACTCACCTCTTATTTCTCTCAAGTGTTCTATATTAGACCAATATTGACTAGCTTGGCCAGTCATTCTCATTGCAGCAAATTTTACTTCTCTCCTCGGTTAAGGTATACCACTTAAAGTAGCGGTCCATACCCTTGAGCCAATCCAAAAAATATTGTGGGTTGAGTTTGCTGTCAAAGGTCGGCGCCTCAACTTTAATACTCCTCAAATATTACTCGTCAGGGTCATATCGTTATGGTCGATGATTTTGGTTTCGTCGTGGAGAGGGAGAACCCCATGGTCGTAATCAACTTGATGGTCATACTCATCCCTATGAGGTGTCTGACTACGCACTCTCACTCCGTCATTCTCCTGTAGGGTACGACTTTGTGCTCTCTCAATTCTAATGAACCTATCATTTGTTTCTTTTCGACATTCAGTTAAGGCTTCTTGGGTAGCCCTACACTCTTGAACAATGGTACCCATTTGTCCCATTAGCGCATCTAACTTTCTAACTAACTCGGGGTCCATACTGTCTTTAGCCGATTCGCGTGTCAAATGCAAAGGGTTACTTGACTCTTGGGGTGATTGACTTGTTTCTTCTAACAAATATGAATGACCAGATCGTGTAGGCATGTACTACTTAAACCTAAATGATTGTTGTTAATGCAAATGACAATTTTTTTTGCTAAATAAATGAAATGAAATACTAAACCCTAGAATGCAACTCTTTTTTTTTAATTAAATGAAATGCAACCCTAGAATGTGATTTTTTTTTAATTAGCTCCTAAACTTTTTAGGATTAAGTGAATGAACATCTTCAGTGGCACAAGACTCATTGATATCAGATCACACCACAACCGCTTCCTTCAAAGACCTAGTGAGCTCCGTCTGGTCGGCAACCCCGAGGCACAGACACCAGAAGTCCTTAAGGCCAATGTCTAAATAAATTTTAAATAAATTTTAAATTTAGTTCAATGTGGTTTTTGGGCTATGGATAGGTGATGAAATCCCAACCATATCTTGTAAAGGTTTTTCCCTTAAAATAATTTATACAAAATGATCTAAATGCACAAACCATGCTCTGATACCAAATTGGTGTAATACATGTCTTGATTAACTCTAATTTATGTCTCTACGTTGTGCAGGTTATGGAAATCAGCAGGCGAATCGAAAATAATAATGTCAACTATAAATTACGTGCTGATCTAAAAAGGAGGTTTAAAGAATTCAAAGTTGGTGATTATGTAATGGTCCGGATTCGTCCAGAACGGTTTTCTCCTGGAACCGTCAAGAAGTTGCATGCACGAAGTGCAGGTCCATTCAAAATTCTGAAGAAAATTAATGATAATACTTTTGTCCTCGACCTTCCAGAAGGGTTTAATTTTAGTTCTACATTTAATATTGAGGACTTAGTTGAATATAAAGCTTCAGATTTTAACCCAGACAACCCACTGGTTGATGGTCTTACCCCTGAACCTATTTTTGAGGGACCTCATTTACCTCCACTACCAGAAATACAACCCACTACAGCACATGATATTGAAAATATTATTGATGATTATATCATTTCTACTAGCAGCGGTGGTATTCGCAACTTAGTTCGTTGGAGAGGTCGTCCTGAGTCTGAAGACACTTGGCTAGCCCAAGATGATTTACAGAGACTTGATCCAGATGCATTGGAGTACTACGAGAGTAGTAGAGCCCCAGCTTCGACAGAGTCGAGCTCTCCTTTACCTGGAGAGAATGATGAGGACATCATACCGCACGCACGAGATTTTTGACACGTGTACAGGCGCAGGAAGCATCTCGGAAAAGGCCCATCATTGTTCATGTGGTTTTGAGTTTGAGTTGACATTTTATTAGGTTTATTTTAGTCCCACATTACTTGTGGAGAGTTTGTTTCTTTTTTTGTTCACATCTTTAGTCCCACATTGCCTGTGGGTTAGCACTTTGCTCTTTTGTATGTCTATATATAGGCTTGTTCTTTTCATATGAGATGATGAAATAATCAATGAAAAATTGTGAGAGAAAAAACTCTTGCGAGCTAATTTTTTTTAGATTAGAGTGTTAAACGTAATCTCCCCCCCCCCCCCCCCCGCTTCCTTCCTGGGCGTATGAAACTCTAGGGTAGTGGTTCGTCGAGTGTCTTCGACTTCCTCCTCGCCCCAACCTCATCACCAAGCCGGCAGCCGGCCGACCCAGGAGGTACCAGCAGCTCCCCGCTGTCCTGCCTCCCGTCTCGGTCGTCTGTCTTCCTCCTTTGGTACAGCAAGCCATTCGCCGTCGGGCTGTACGCCGTCAGGCCGTCCGTCGTCAGGTCGTCCGCCTTCCGTCTACCGTCGGTCGCAGATCTGACAACCAACATTCTTCTTCCTATCTAAAGATCCAGGTGAACTATTCCAACTTCTCTATTATTTGCGAAATCATCACTGTTAGGATAAAAAAATCTCTTTAATATTTTCAATCATTCAGGGTTGTTATCCTGCTTTAATTGTGAGGAACGGATCTGCTTGATAAAGGTGATTATATTTGCTAAAGAAATGATATTAAATTTGGAACTAAAATTAAGTATAATTTATTACATTAATTTTCTAATGAATCATGAATACAAGATTTGCAGCTATGATTGTGCTTCTTAAAAAAAAAAGCCATTGAGATCCCAACATTGAACTTTAAATCTTCTGCTTAACTAGTCGTTCTTTATAACTTGTCATTGATTCTCATTCATTCTGCTGATTTCCATAACCTGCACAACGTAGAGACATAAATTAGAGTTAATCAAGACATGTATTACATCACTTACCCATAGTGGGTTACTGGTGAGCAATCCCTCTCCATGATGGCCTCAGGTGTCCATTGCTTGAGTATAAGGAATCTTCCATCAAACATGCAAGGCCCGCCCTACAGAATTCTTCGGCACTCCTCCTTAGGCCCAAATTTGAATACGGATAAGCCATTCTCCCTAGTATAGATGTCCAGAGTGCATATAGGCTCCCATGTCCTCAGCACAAAGGCCTTTATGTGTTGATAGTATGGCTTATTACCCATCACATAGGCCATGAGAGTGTCTTCCCAGAAGGAGGGAGCGTCCTTGTTGTACTAGAGCATCCTTCTCTTTGGGTGGGAAGTAAGCTAGTTTGCAGACTTCATTAGAAAAATATATGCCCTGGCACACATCAGACCAGGATTTCCGTGTAGATGAGAGGGGCATAGCAGCCCCCCTATTTGTACCACAGTTTGCAGTATCGGTCGTTGCCGATATGGTTTGGCATGTCCCGATCCGATATTGACCACTATCGGATACCGACCGATACCGATGTTGGAGATCTCTTTTTCAGTCAATTTGGCAGAAAAAATTAAATAAAAAAGACCAACCAGTAAGGGAGTAAAGGCATAGTAAGATTGTAAAAACATGTAAATTAAGAAACTTATTTATCCTAGATATATCAATCAAATTTACTAAGAAACAATACAAAAAATACTTAAAATTATGTATAAATGTATAAAATAATTTTTTTCTAAATTTTAATAATTTATTAATAATTATTTGCTTTCTAATACCAATAAATCCAATACTCCAATCCAAAACCGTCGATACCGCAGATCCCAATACTTATAAGAAGGGTCTAATTCTGATACTGCAAACCTTGATTTATACTCGATTGGAAAAGAGGCTCTTCTCCCTTAAATGAGAGAGAGGGTTTTGGCTTCATGTTGAAACCCTAGTTTCCCTATTCTGCACTAGGGTCCATCCCTCCCCCTCAAGTGGCTCAAACAGGTCCCTAACAGTGCCTCCTCCCTCTCTTATCTCTTACAGTGTACTAGATTTGCAGCATCTGGTTTGGAAGTTAGGGTATCCTCAGAAACCTAACAAGACTCGTGACATCCGAGGAAGGAGTCATTACTCTTTATATATATATATATATATCAAGGTTCAAAGTATCGGTCAATACCGATACGTATCGGTCGTATCAGATCGGATTTGCATGTTCCCGATCCGATACTCGGACAAAAAATCAGTATCGACCGATACACATTAAAAATTTATGGTATCGGTTCATATCGGCCGATACGTAACCGATCGATTTGGACCAATACAGACACCTTAAATAAGATTTTTGGCAAAATTAAAATTTTCTTCGAATCCTCAGCAAAAAGAAAAAGAAGAAATAATTGAAGGTCTAAAGAGTGCAAAAAATCTCAATAAATTACACATAAAATCTATAAATAAGATCAAAATGTTGTAAAAGAGAAATGACCTCTTCTCTAAATCCCTGTAGAAAAAATTTCAGATAGAAGGAGATCTGGAGAATGCGGGAGAGAGGAGGGGAATTTGCCATCTCATCTCTGCTCCGGAGATCTCGAGAACGAAAGGGGGAAGAGGAGGAGATCCTCATATTAATTCAGTTAGGGTTTAGGTTTAGGTGGTGTGGCTGTTTTCTCTCTCCTCTCCAAAGTCCAAATGTTTATTAGGTTACTTGGGCAAGTGTGTCGGTGGGGTCTAGTTTGAAAAAAAATGCACGAAGGTTTGGTGACTTCATTTGGTCACTGACTTGGTATGTGGGTTTAGGTTTTAATAAAAAAATAAAAAGAACGAAAACATATGCACAAAAAAGAGAGCTCCACTTGGTCCCAGGTGGTTTGGTCTCATTTGAATTTCTTAAGAAGAGAACATCATAAACTATTTATTATATAGTTGAAGAGACCAGTGTAGTCAAAGGCGTGCCTCAGGCGCGCCTTGCTCCTAGGCGCAGGGGCAGCGCCTCAGGGCACTCCAGACGAGGCGCAATTCTTAAGGCGCACCTAAGGCGCGCCTAAGTGCGCCTTTTTCGAGCGCCTTGGAATAGCTAAGGCGCGCCTTGAAAATCTTGTGAAAAAATAACATGTTTAGACTATTTTTTGAACTGTTGTACTGTTTTTAGACTATTTTTTGAACTGATGTACTTTTTTTTATTGTTTTCTCTCTCACTCACTCAATTCAAAGTGATTGTAACCTAGACATGGGAGAATTTGAAGCACACATGTTTATCAATGTAGAAATCCGATATATATATATATATATATATATATATATATATATATATAATTTTTGCGCCTCGTGTCGCTCGGGCGCGCGCCTTAAGTGCGCCTTGCGCCTTGGGCGATTTGGACCCTTTGCGCCTTGAGTGCGCCTTGCGCCTTTGACTACCTTGGAAGAGACATAACGCTGCCCAACAAAAGCTGAAGAAACTATTTAATATATAGTTGAAGAGACTTCACTCTACCCAACAAAGCTTTCACTCTGCCCAACAAAGCTGAAAAGACCACTCCGACCAACAAAAGCAGAACCTATATTTTTTTTCCCAACAAAAGCAGATAACTATTTATTATATAAACATACATATTTTTGTATTAAAATAAATACGATTCTCAGAAACAATTGAACTAAAAAATTAAAATTTGAATTAAAATTTATATACTATTTTTATTTTTTTTTCGATACCAACAAATTCGATACTCCGATCCGATACCGATACTCATACAAAATGTCCGATACCGATATCGATACTTTGAACCTTTATATATATATATATATATATATATATATATATATATAGAGAGAGAGAGAGAGAGAGGGTCAAAGCCTTCCTAACTCAAGTGGTTAGGAGATGGAGACATAAGCATCCTGACTGGGTAGGTTCAATCACATGGAAAAGCATTATATATATATATATATATATATATATACATGGAAAAAGGTAATTATACTAATACTTGAACTCAATTACATCATACAAGTATCAAATAGATGTACTACTTGTGTAAATCCTACTAACATCATGGTCAATATTGTGAAGTATATCAATGTTAACCGTACACAAACCTTCAAATATACGGTTATTCCTCTCTTTCCAGACATGTCACATCGTCGCCGCAAGTCTAGTGCAAGCTTTCATGTACTACAAACTCCCCTTGCTTTTCACATCCCTGATTCTCCGCATGATAGCCTCCACATTCTGACCACCCCTACTCTATAGACGCAACCAGGTTTGGCCCTGAGTTCAAGTGGGGCCAGACGAACTTTCAAAATAGGGGCCCATATATAATGTAAAAAAAATCGAGATAAAAGTAAATTAAAAAAATGCTACACCAAGAATTGAACCTAGAACCTCTGTTATGCAAAGTTTAACATAATAATCACTACACAATTATTTTTTGTTAAAATATGCCTATGGTATATATTAGTTCTATTTTAGATACAAGATTATTATTATATGTTTAAACACATTTTTAGGGCCCTCCTGGTCCATGGGCCCTGGGCGGTCACCTTGGCTGCCCTGAGCCAGGGCCGACCCTGGCCGCAGCACCCTTCTCTGTTTATCCCAAATTTGCCTGGTAGACAAGCAATGAAAGAACAAATGTCTCATAGACTCATGCTCAGACCTACAAATCACGCACAGTTGGCCGTCAGTTTGAACCCCAAATCTGACTAATATATCCAATGTTAGGAGCCTACCTAATACCAGCTTGTACACATAGTTGCATCTTCCTCGCCACCCCTTTCATCCAAACAATCTTCGAATGCTCCATCCTTCCATGTGCTTCCCTGATTTGGCTGTACACGGTCTTGAACTAGAAGTCGTTTGTACTGGTGCCATCCCAGATCCATCTGTCCGACTGTAAGTTGTTGTCAATGGCAACATCACCTATCGCGTTGCTGTGAGGCCGAGCATACGTATGACCCTCTACATTCCAAGCACCATCAATCAGAATACTTCTCACGGTGCTAGTGGTGCAACTCGGGCGGGTTGAGTCGGCCTTAAGCTCACCCCGAGCCCAACCCGATGAATCATAAGCCTAGCCCGAGCCCAAGCCCGACCTGACCTCGGGTTTAACATATGTAGCCCAAGACCAAGTCCAGAGGATCAGGTAGGACAGGGGTTAGGTCGGGTCCAATCGGGTTTATCGGGCTCTAATATGATATTTAAAATAATTTTAAACAAGAATAATATTAAATACATAATCAAATAGCAATCAAGTCTCAATCATTACAAAATATAAACTAAAATGAGATTTATGATAAGAAGTTGAAGAGTTTGGGTAAAAAAATTTATGATTTAAAACTTTTTTATTTAAGTATGAAACTATATATATATATAAGGTAAACGAAATATGAGTCATAGTGCTCATTTTTCTAAATGAGCCATGCACATGTGGACCAATAGGAATAGAATGTACTAGTGCACATGGGTGCACATGGGATGTAGGAATCCATTCATATTGGTCCACATGTGCATTGCTCATTTATAAAAATGAGCACTATGACTCATATCGCGTCTATATTTTTTTTTCCTATTCTTCCCACCCCCACTCCTTAATCTACCTAGGCGCCGACGTCACACATGTGTCCCCAGGTCTTAACCACAAGACCTATAATATCGGGAGCATATCTCGCCCATATATATATATATATATATATATATATATATATATATATCAAATTTCGGGTTCTTTGGATAATCTGACACATGAACCTAAGCCCAACCTGATTTTTAATAGGGTAACTTCAAATATTTTAACCCGAATCCGAGCCTGAACCCGAATATCTTCAACCCTAACCAATGTTATAAATTGCGCTAGGCGGCCGCACAGAAAAAAAATTAAAAATTTGAATTTTCAATTTTATATTTTTTAAAAATTTTGAATTTTTTTGAAATATTGATTTTTTTTTACTGAATTTTTTGAATTTTTATTGCATTTCTTTTGAATTTTTTGAAATTCTTTTGAAATTTGAAATTTTTTTGAATATTTTTTGCAATTTCAAATCTGAAATTTCAAATTTTAAAATTTTGAAATTTGATAATTTGAATTTTTAAAATTTTTCGACTTGACCTAACAGCCCGAACAGGGCCGAATTGGCCGAACATGCCCGCCTAGGTGCCGAACAGGTCCGCCTAGGCCCGAACAGGCCCCTAGGAGGACCGAATTAGGGGTTTTCGGTACGGCGGACGGCCGCCTAGCCCGATTTTTAGAACACTGACCCTAACCAACCCATTAACGGGTTTACCCGATCGGGCTCGGGTTTAGCCCGCCCGAGTTGCACACCTATCTCACGCGCTCCCTCTTATAGGCCGCCTGAATCGGAGCCCCAACCATCTGCACTAAACTCCCATGGTTGATCCAAGAATCTAATCAAAGATCGGTAGACTCCCCATCCTGCATGATGTAGGAGATAACCACCTTGACATCTCGTCAATGGAGGAGAATTTGCTTAAATATAACAGATTCATTGTTGTTGGATCAAAGATCCCAAAAAAATTTCCCTTTCACATACCGACTCCTCATCCAGACGGCCCAAATAGTCCCCTTGTAAGAAGCGCCACGTAAGCTTCATACGTGCCACTTTTTGCACGGAGTGGAGAGAGTGAGAGAGAGATGGATTTGTGCAACATCCACACCTAAGATAGTTGTGAATGTGCACTTAATAGCAACCTGACAGTAGAAAATTTTCTTATGTCTGAAAAAAAGGGGAATTCATTTCTTTCCATTAAAAAAGGAAAACAAAACATTTGTGACCCATCTCCAAAAGACAATCAGCCAGTTTCATATGTAATTGGCATTTATGAGACTTCATTCATTCCATTAGGCATTAACTTATGACCTATCTTTAAAAGAAAATCAGCCATATTTCTACTTAATCTGGATTTGTGAGAACTTTTTATTAGCTAGATATCTTTTGAGATCAGGTTAGTATGCGAGGGAATAATGAAAATCAAGTCGCGTGTCTTTCTTTCAAATTTCCAATTGGATAAAGATAGGTAATATCATAATACATATCTTGACAAACAATAGGTAATATCATAATACATATCTTGACATTTGTTTGTCAGGAATATGATGCCATAGACAATAGATAGGATTTAAGACTGAAAAGTGTCAGCTAAAAAGATTGAATTTTAAATTGATAATTGCCAAACTGAAACCTAGTTGAAAGAAAATTTTAGTAAATATTTTCTCCTCCGTTAGTTTTGTACACAGTTTGAAACATACTATAATATTATATCAAATAGAGGTTAGAGGTTTGGCATTATGGTCCTTCAAGATGAAGTCCACCATGAACTCCCAATGTATCAAAATAAATTGTTTTAGAAACTTAGAATCGCCTTCATAGTTAATATCAAAATAGGGTTGAAGTGGATTGAAAGCTTTTAATGACTACAGTATTAATTATGGAAAATGCAAGTAAGTTTTGCGCTCAAATGTTAAGTAAAAAAAAAAAAAAGATAACCAAAGGTGAAGGTAACACACGCTATACTCCATAATAACATCCATGTGGACATTTCCATTAATTTGCTCAAACCTACTTTGTATATGAAACATATAACTCAGGTGAACCGTGGCTTCATGAGTTTTATAAAGCATATCACTAACAGGAAACTTGATAGCATTTTGAGAATTTCAGAGAGTTAATACAAAAAGAATAAATACCTTGACTGTGCATATAAAGAACTGGCTACCATTGGTATTGGGTCCAGCGTTCGCCATGCTAACAACTCCAGGTCCCACATGAGTCACTACAAGATGTTTTCATGGAGTTGAGAATACTACATACTCTAGTAATAGTAATTATACTGAATAGATACAAGGCTGCTCACTTACATTTGAAGTTCTCATCTTTAAAAGTGCGTCCATATATACTTTTACCACCAGTTCCCTGTAAAGACAATAATACTTCAGAAAAACTTGAGCTTATATGGTATTATAATAGAAACATTGCCTTAGTGATGATAAATATTTTTGTGCCTATAAGGGGTGGGGAACCAAAACGATAGTTCATGTGTTCACGGTCATTTACGTTCAAAGCCTTTCAAAATAAAAGTAAATGGTGCATGTGCGGTCACCTGAAAAATCATACCAAGAAAGACAACCTAAATCCTAATGTTAACTTACCCACAAATTTGTCCTGCTTCTACTCACTTTCCTTTCTCATCTATTTTGTTCTTAAACTTCCCTTTGCTCTTCTCCCTGTGGAGAGCGACAATTTCTACCTGCATCTATGCCTTGACAAGAACCATTCCTCCTATGTTACAAAGCACGGACCATCCAGAGATTGGTACCTTGTCCATATTGTGTTGTCGGCCACCTCAGATATGACAGACTCTGAAATACACTAGAACACTGCAAAATTGGTGATTTGTCGGTGTCACCGTGCTGTATCGTGTCATGTCATATCTATATGCATGCAACATAGCTTCTATCCCACTCGGTCTTGACTATTTTTCATCATCCACAAGAGGGCTATTGTTGATTAGTGGAAGTTCTGGTTGCAGTTTCTTGTCTCATTCTGTTCTTATTTATCAATCTCATCTTCAAGCACTACTTATTCTATAGGTTCACTATTTTGTTGCTTATTCCTCTCACTTTAGGAAAAAACAATCAAATGGAGATTCCCTTTCCCTTAGACGAAGCCACTTCCGGAGGTTGAGATCCTTAGGATGTCAAGGCACACATACCTAATCCAATATCTATTTTTTTTACTACTGTCCATCTGATCTCACTTATTTCATCTTATGTGCAATCTTCCAGCACAAATATGGTCAACTCTCCTTAGAGATCCTTAGTTCCTTGTTATATAGCTTGCACCAGCTTAGGACTTTCTCCATAACCTGGTTCTTGGTTGGTGTAACTACTATATTTTAGGTAACCCATATATGGTCATTTCATCATTATTATTTTAAAGCATACCAGTCGAGACCAAAAGAAATGGCTTCCATTGCATCTCTAATTGTCACTCCAGACAGTCACATATAAAAAAAATAAACCAATGACAATAACCAGCGACTATCTGACTTTGTATCACATTTCAACAGATACCGATATTAGCTGATTGAAATATGGTTATTATTTCCAAATGATCTGAATAACCCTCTACTAGCTACTAACTTGTCAATAGAACACTTGTGCATGTAAAAGTAGTTTCCTTAAGTTCTCAGTCTTACTTAGCAATGTACTATGTATTTTATCAGAAATTGTATCTAAATTTACTGGATGTGGACATTGATTTCGGAATTTACAAAATATCCAGATTGTATGTGTATCTGCTAAGATAAATAGCAAGTATATGCTACAGTACCTACATTTTGTTACATTTACACCCTAGTTGCTTATCATATAATCAGCCTGTAGTGATCAATTACATGATGTAGCATATTGCATTTATAGGTTATGTTTACGTCTTGAGCATCACCAAACCTCAGGTAACAGTCAGGGTAAGGGATGTTATTTAAAATTTTATAAATAAAAGTATGCATGCCATACATATGTATGTGTAACACTATAAATAAACTAAAACTACTGTATACAATACTAGTCCAAACCGTCGTGGACACTTCAGGCTCAGTCATGATATGCATGGTATGCAGTTTGTATCAATAATAGTAGAGCAAGGTATAATATGGGTGATAAGTACTTATTAGTTATGATAAACAGTTGAAACTTTGCCCATAAACGACCTCTTCAACTCATTGTTACTGGGTATCATACAAAGCCGGCAAAAACATCATATCAACCTGAATATGATTGAACACCATAATGGACAAATGTGACACAAACAAATTAACATGTGACAGAATAGTTGTTCTGTTATAGTTACATCAGCTATATCATATACAAGCTACCAACTTCATAGAAATGAGGCTAACAACAATAATGTTCAAAGTAAATAAAGAAGCACATAATACAATCAGAAAAGACAAATAGCATATAAATATCTCCCTGTTATTTACTGCATTCGAAATTGAAAAGGAGCTACAACTCCTCATTAGTGTAGCAACAAATGTAATGAACAAAAAAAAATAGTAAATGCAAAAGAGAAGAAAAATATATGAATAGAGCAGCACACACATTTCCCTTGTCGAAGTCTCCACCTTGGATCATGAACTCCTTGATGACACGATGAAATGCAGATCCCTTGAACCCAAAGCCCTTCTCCCCTGATTTTCACAATATGTACACACAAGAAATTAAGTACATAAACTTTTCCAAATTGTTACATGTATTACAAAGTATAAAATCAAAGAGCTATGAAGAGCGTCATATATAATATCTACAAGTGAATTTTATTCTCAACCTGTACTAAGAGCTCGGAAGTTCTCTGCTGTTTGGGGCACATCATCACCAAATAACCCTATCACTATCCTCCCAACAGGACTACCCACGGGATTTCCAATGCTTATGTCAAAATAGACCTTCTGTGTGACCTTAGACTGCAATGCAGGTTCCTGCATCTCCAATGGGCATCACAAATCCACCACTAAATTTACTATCAAAGAAAAACATGCACGAGTTTTCCAACAATAATTCCCCGAAAGTATTATCTACCTGTGACTAGATGAAGAGGAAACAATGTAATGTTTATTGTAAATATTGGTCATATTATATTAGTCCGCTAGTACTTCAAAATTGAGTGTCGAACTGTAAAGAAAAGCGACTTATAAAATTGAAATTTCAAAATCGAAATTGTTTCACACTCGGTACAACATTCATATGAAGAAGTTGAGGTAAAAAGAATCAAGGGACTGACATTAAGACCTGATTTTCTGAATGTGGACGAAAACAAGAATGCAGAAATATAATAAAAAGTTTCTGCAATCAGATAAAAATACTAAAGCCTAGTTATATCACAATTTCAAGTCAGTGGTATAAAGACCGAATATATGCGATCCACAATCCAAGACGACGAAAAGAAGCACTTCTATACTTCTAAGTTCCATCTCTCACAACCAAGTGAGGCCACCAACACTAGATGTCCATAACGTGTACTAATCCACAAATTCACTAAAAGAGGGAGTAGTATTAAATATTAATGTTTTAAGAGTGCAAGGACAACATCATGAAAACTCAGCATGATATGGTGGCCTTGAGCAATCCTAATATCAAGACAGAAGTATAGTTTCAGTTGTAATTCATCACCAGTCGTCATTTTCATGGGAATTAAATGGTAGATTGACTAGAGAAGGGTAGCATCGTTTAAGCTAGTCATATCAAACTAATCTTTAAATAATTGTAAAGTCGGGGGTTTTTTTTAGTCATTAATGATTGTCCCTGTCTTGGACTACTAGCACCAAGACCCCCTTCCCATTAACTAAGTTTGCCCGTGCTAGGGTCGAACCAACCAGTGCTTCATATCAAATAAACCTTTAAATCACTGAAAAGTCGAACTGTTATCTTATAGTTAAATCTGAACTTTGTCATCCTCCTTTCAACAGTGGCAATTGTCAACATAACTGCCATTGTGGCAACTGTATCAGATGATGTTTCCTACTTGTGAGGATTAATAGAGATATTTGTCATCATAATTGGCATTGCACAGTGTATTATTAGATAATACTTTATAGTGGGCTTTTATGCTCATGTAACCACGAAGAAACATTCAAAGTTCCCCTAGACTAGATATATGTAAATATAAAAGAAGATAGGCTAATTTGCAACTAAATAACAAGAACTTTCTCCGATTTGTAAATTGCTATCCTAAAGTATTACAATTTGCAACTAAATACGTAACTTTTCCTAGTTTGTAACTTGCTACCCTTCATATTCTTATATTTTACCAGTACCCTATCTAACCGACGTAGGTAGGGGTGTGCGCATATGAGTCAGACCGACCAAATCGAACCGAACCG
The DNA here is from genome assembly GCA_036927795.1 of Iris macrosiphon. NCBI lineage: Eukaryota > Viridiplantae > Streptophyta > Magnoliopsida > Asparagales > Iridaceae > Iris > Iris macrosiphon. The sequence continues at coordinate 120,677,917 of JAYESA010000001.1, forward strand.
AACCAACCGAACCGATCAATTTTTAACCGAACCGAACCAACCGAACCGATCAATTTTTAACCGAACCGATAGTCTAGTCGGATTGGTTCGGCTGGGATTTTTAGAAAACCGACCGGTTTGGTTTTGGTCATTCCAAAAACCGTTTAAAACCGAATCAAACCGAACTCACTACTAACAATGATAATTAGGGATTTAGGGTTTCCATAATATCCGGGAGAAATGGAGGCGGGCGGCTCCATCCATTTGTCTATCATTGAGTATTAATATTAACAACTTGAATATAGTAATGTTGTACTTGGCAGTTTTCTATCACTGAGAATATTTAATTTAACTGTGGAATCTGGATTGTGTTAGTGAATTTGAATCTGTGTTGGCACTTGGAATGATCATGTACGTTGAGTAAAAGGGAGCTTATGGCTTCTTACATTTCAATTGATGCTACATTTCATTTCATTCGTTGTTTTCCTCTCTTACATTTAGTTGTTATTTATTCTTCTAATCAACTTGCAATGGATTAAACTTGATAAATTAAAAGTTGAGTAAAAGGGAGCTTGTGGCTTTCCAATGGAATCTCAGTGAAACACTGTTTCTCTTCTTCTTTTCTTTTTTCTTTTTGTCTGAAATCAAAACCGATCGGTCAAACCGAACCAAGTCGGTTGGTTTTAAAATCAAATCGACCAGTTGGTTGGTTTGGTTCGACTGTGATTAAACCGATTAACTTTTGTTCGACTACGGTTGTGACCAAATACGTCGGTCACCGATCGATGCACACCCCTAGACGTAGGACAACAAGTTGCATATTGGTGAAAGTTGAAGGTACTTAGTTGCTAATAATAATATTTTTAGTATAGTAAGTTGCTAATTTTAGTAGTTTAGGGTAGCTACTTGCAAATCGGATAAAGTTAAGGGTATTTAGTTGCAAATTAGTTTGCTCTAATGAAATGCATTCATTTATGCGGCAAAAGCTAGAAAATGAAACCTAATAAAAGCGACCTAAAACCCTAATTCTTACTCATGTAACAACAAAATCGCAAAAAGTTCATAACCCTTTTTCAGATAAAATTTTATTAGCCAATAAAATGATCAAAAAAATCACAAAAAATGAAAACCCTAAGGGTCTCCTTGGCAATTTTGGGAGTAGCGGTTATGAAGTGGTTTTAGAGTACCGGTTATGAACGGTTATGAGAGGTCCGATTTTGAGTGGTTTTAAGTAGCGGCTTTTAAACCAATCCAATTCATGCTTGATAATGAATGGTTCTAGAAGGTTTTTACAAGAATAAATGAAATAAAGTAATAAAACCGCTCAAAACTCACCGATTTGGGGTGTTTATAAAGCCATACAAAATTATATTACACCGGTTTTGGGAGATTTTTGAGCCGACCAAAACCAGTGCCTCATAAAAATTACCAAGCAGAGGTTTTCATAAACGGTAGGTTCAAAAACACCCCAAAACCGGTGAAAACAACATAACCAAGCAGACCCTAAATTTTTTTCTAAAAATCCATAACTCGACTAGCACTTCAAGAGTTGCAGATGCAATCAAGCTGTCATTTTTTCACACTATATTTCCAACAAAATCTCACAATGCCGATATTAAAGAATTGCTGCAGACGAGTGCTGAAGAAGAGGAGGGAGAGAGAGAGATAGCTCGCCTGAACTTCGGATCGGGTGGTGCTGGCGAACCGGGTCCGGACCCGATAAAGGGAGGGGGAGGGGGAGAGGGAAAAGAAAGAGGAAGCGCCGGCTACGGAAGACGCGTAGGAGATTTTGTTTGCTGACTGGGGGAATTTCCGGAAGCCCTGGAGACGGGCCGAGGAGGGAACGCGGAAGGAAGGCCGCCCGTTGGATCTCGGGACGGCGATCGTCGGCCGCACGTTCGCCTGCGAAAAAGAGAATTTAGAGTGAAAAATAGTACATTTTTATATAGAGAGAGAGAGAAGAAGAAGAAGAAGAAGAAGAGAGATTACAAGTGTGGTTAAGGAAGCCGCCATTAGGAGATGGGACAGAGTTTTGAGGAGGGAGGAAGTGAGTGGCGGTTTTGTGATAGGTAGGATTTATAAAGGCAAATCGGCAAACAAAACGGACTATAAAAAAAAAAATTGAGAAAATTTGAGTAGCATTCCACGTTATTTAGCCTATTCTAAGTTGCATTTTACTGATTTACCATAAAGCATAATCTTAGTCCACTTTTGACTGTTTTCATCTGAATGGTAACAGTCAACAACTTTGACCCATAATTTGGGACCAAAATATTCTTTTCCTCCCCTCTCAAGCCACCCCCCCCCCCCCCCCTCCCCTGCCGGTGCCCATAGCCAACCGACCCCCCATCTCCTCCTCCGGCCGGCCGACGCTCGTGAGACGACCCCCCCCCCCCTCCTCCTCTGCCTCTCCTCCGCAGACCCCCCCCCCCCCCCCCTCCTCCTCTGCCTCTCCTCTACCTCTCCTCCTCGGCTCTCCCCTGCTCTTTCTCCTCTACCTGTCCTCCTCCGCCTCTCCCCCCCCCCCCCCTCTCCTCCTCCGGCGGGGGCCACGCGGCGCTGCGTGGGGGAAGAGGGGAGGATGAAGGGAGGAGGAGAGGCAGAGGGGAGGAGGATAAGAGGCAGAGGAGGAGGAGGAGGGGGGGCAGGGAAGCGCGGGGGCGTGCAACGGAGAAGAAAACGAAGGGTGGGTATTTTTGTCCAAAAAAATTGGTCAAAAGTGTTGATCGAGAGTTGGTGACGATTTTCGTCAAAAGTGGGAGGATTCGTACATTATGGTAAAGTAGTGGGGTGCACCTTGAAATAGGATAAATAATGTGGGGAGCAACTCAAAATTTTTAAATTTTTTTGAGTTATTTACAAGTTTGTCATCGAAAAATTGTTCCAGACTGTCCAAAAAAAAAATTTTAGAATTGTCACAATGTTGACAGTCCTTCCTACATAGTGATAGTCCTAAGTAGGAGGAGGACAAGAGAAGAAGAAGAAGAAGAAGAAGCAGCAGCAGCAACAGTAGGGGCGGACGGCAGCGGTGGGGTGCGGGGGCTGGGTGCGGAGGCGAGAGGCAGCGAGTGCGGGCCGGCAAGCGGTGGCGGCAGCAGCAGCAGTGGGGGCGACGAGCGGCAGCGGAGACCTCTCCTCCTCCTCCTCCTCCTCTCGTCGCCTCCTCTTCCATCCTCCGCCTCCTCCTCCTCCGGCGGGGTGGGGTTAGGGTTAGGGTTAGGGTTGGGCTGTCCTGAGTAAAATTTGGGTTGTTCTGAGTAAAAAATTTAAAAATTTGGGATGTCTTGAAATAATAGGTTGTCCTAAGTAAAATGTGGAGTGCCTATAGAATTTGCCTTTATAAACAAGGAGTATTCAAAAAATAAAGTCGCAAACAAAAGCTAGGTAAGAGCATACACAGCTAACATTCCAAACACATATTCGAAGTATATGCCATGAACCCATTTTTAACAAGAATTATGTAACTCAATACATTATAAATTTGTTTTCAATTCATGTTCATGACTAAATTTTATCTTCTAGTAACTAAAATTTGATTTTGGATTCATTTTGGACGGATTTTTAACTTTTCAAATCCATTTTAGGGTTTTGAACTTGGAGAATTCGCCCACAGTCGCGAAGGAGACGATAATGGACTGTTAATTGGTAGGACTGTCAAAAAAATTTGACAGTATTTCCAATTGGTAGGACTGTCAAAATATTTGACATCTACTAAAAATTTTGACAGTCCTACCAATTGGAATGACTGTTAAATATTTTGAGTCCAAAAAAAATATGTTGTTAATGAACAACATATTTTCTTTAGGACTGTCAAAAAATTTGACAGTCCTTCCAATTTGTAGAACTGTCAAAAAATTTGACAATCATAGCAGTTGCCTGGATTAAAAAATTTGACAGTCATAGGATACTCAATATCTGCCCATGCACAACAAATTTTTATTAGGTCTATCAAAAATTTTGACAGTCCTGACATCTTCTAGGATTGTCAAAAATTTTGACAGTCCTAAGATATTATTTCTGGTGTTAGTCATTGGTTGCTTTTTGTTTGTCGACATTGAGATTGCAACAACATGTGCGGCAGCTCTGTACCTTTACGGTTAGCTGCGAGTGACACCTTGTGGCATGGATACAACATCGATCTTTGAAGTTCCCATGCTTTTTAGATTATGAGGAACAATTTGACACGTTATGCTTGTTATGAGGAGGTTTTTATTGCATGTAAATATTACAATTTGATGTTTTGGGAGCTGTGTTTAACTTGGTGATGATTAGAAATGGTTTCTTTCTCTTTTTTTATACCCCTAAATAAAGGTGCCACTACCACATTTCTAGATGAGGATATTTTTATCATTTAGCATATTTTATATTTAGTAATTAAATATTTATATATTGTGCTACTAATTATTTATATTGTGTTGTGCTATTTATTATTAATTAGTAGGCTAGCCTAATTATTAGACTTGTCATTAATTGACCCAATTAGATTGTCATGACACATTGAGCCCAACATTGGGTTAGGCCCATTAGATTCATTTTCTTTAGTTAATTAATGAGATTAGATTAATTTTTATTAGATTAGAAGCTTCCTAATATAGCCCTCATAATTATTTTCTCATAACTAACTAGTAGGGGTGTATTAGACATTGTGAATTTCTTGGAGGAGAGGCAAGAGGGGGGCCGGCCATATGAGAGGATCTCTCTCTCTCTCTCTCTCTCTCTCTCTTTCTCTCTCTCTCATTAATTCATTTCAATTTAGATCCCCAATTGTGTTCTTCCCTAAATCACTTTATCCCTCCATCAAATTTATCCAATTCACTCTCATTCTCTCTCATTTACATCACCTAAGGATCATTGGAGCTTGGATTGCAAGGAGCACTTGGAGAATGAGTCATTGGATAGGAGCTTGTATCCTAATTGTGTCCATTTGGATTTTGCATTAGAAATCAATCTCTCAATAGGTATAATTCTAAATTTCCTCCTTAATTAGACTCTAATTTATGCATTTGACTATTAGAAAACCTTCTTTGGCTTAGGGTTATCCATAGAAACACGAACTAGATTCATATGACTTGTATTGTGACTTCTACATGGAGATTTGTGCCCAATTTGGAGGAATTTTGAGATTGGTGCATTGAGTGTTTGTCATTAGGACAATTAGATCTAATTAGACTTAGATTGATAGCGTGAGCCTTGGTGTGATGATGTCTGTGCAAGAGGTGGTCCAGGTGGATGTCTGGTCGGGTTTATTGAGTATTGCTTATTATTTTGTCCTCCACTTGGAGTTGAGATATCTTGACAGGTACATATATATTATGTGAGATGTTTAGATAGTATTGTTGACCTAGACAGTGTTCTACTGCCGATGTTGCGGCATAGGCTGGACGTACCCACGTTCTCGTACCCTTACACCGTGTGCGGGTCATGACAAAAGGATCATACAACAATAAGAAAATGGCATGGATTTTGACATGTGGTGTGGTCATAGGATTTGAATTTTATAATATCTATCTTTGAAGTATTCATGACTGTAAAAAATTACTACAGTCTTGATAACATACAAGATTGTATAAATTTTCTACAGTCCTGAGTCTTCCCAGTCGTGACTGTGGCAGAATTACTTACTTCGAAATACTAAAATGGGTTCGAAACTTCAAAAATTCGCTGAAAGTTCATCCTAAACCTATTTTATGTTACTATACTATGATATTTTGGCATTAACAAATATTGGGAAGAAGGTTTATGAAAATAAAAAATATAAATATAAAATTAGAGATGGAGAAGACGCATATGTTTTAGGGTTTTGAAGTGGAGGAAGGAAGTAAATGATGGTGAAGAAGCTTTGGATGTGATTGATGCTTGAAATTGAAGGAGATGGAGAAGAAAAAAGTTTAAGGTTTTGAAGTGAAGGAAGGAGGTAAAGCATTTTGAAGAGAGAGAGAGAGAGAGGGAGAATGAGATGGAAGTTTAGGATTTGAGGGGATTGGGTGGGGGGGCAGCCCTTTTGAAGTTTTTGGCTGCCCTGAGTAAAAGTTTCTCAAAACTGGACTAATCTCGATAATGGGCAGCCCCGAGTAGGTTTTGTAGTGCCTCGATAAAAATTCCAAACATAGAATTTGTAAAGGGGTATATGGATTATTAAACCTTTTATCAGAAAACAGGAATATGCATACTAATTTTGAAGTTATATGTCATAGTCAATATTTGTATATGTATCAGCATGACAAGATTAAGACCATCAAAAAGGAGGCTAAACAACATATTGACTTGGTTAATTGGGTAGTGTAAGAACTTAATAACCATAAGAACAATTTTTAGTTTCGATCTTTCTTCTACTCCAGAAGAAAGATCATTCATCTCATGTACTTTTACTATTTTTTATTACTCTTTTTGTTCCTTTTTATTTTTATGAAAAATTTGAGTTGCACCTAGACATTATTTTGTGCACCCCAATGCATTACCATAATGCACAACCCCCCTACTTTTGATGGAAAGCATCCATTATTAACAGTCAGCAACTTTGACCCATAATTTGAGACCAAAATACCCCCAGGGGTTTTTTAACACCCGATTTTTTCTAGGAGTAGTGAAGTCTCGTTATGAAATTCCTAAAGTATCCTCCCTTCTCAAAACGGCCCTCTCTCTTCCCTATTGATTTCGAAACCTCTCTCTCTTCCAGTCTACCTTCAAAATTGCAGCGTCACCGACCTCCCATGGCCAACCAAACACCCAAGTAATACAAAATTAGTTATAGTTTTTCGTTTCATCGTATCAAAGGTTTTGCCTATGTTGTTTTCCCCTACTCAATTCTTGACATTTTCTATTTTTTTCATATTTTTCTAAATCGAAGAGTCACCGAGCTCCCATGCCGAGCAAACACCCAGGTAGTATGAAATTGGTTAGGGTTTTTACATCGAGTTAGTAAAATTTAGAGGTTTTCCCTTGAATCTATGAAAATTGGGAAAGAAACAAAGTTTATAGGGTTTTTTCCTTGAATGTATGAAATTTGTTAGGGTTTTTACCTTGAATCTATGAAATTGGTTAGGGTTGTTCAATTACAGTTATTATATAGAGTATGCTTTTGTTGTGCTATTATTGAATGCTATTATTAAGATGAAAATATTTGTTCATAGGATTTTCCCTTCAATGTATTAAATTGGCTAGGGTTTGTGCCTTGAGTATGAGAAATTATATGTGTATTAGGAAGAAAATACAAGTAGTTTCCTATCAGAGAGGAAAAAAAGTAGACGTATATTATTAAGAAAACATTACATCTAGAGTACTATACTATATTACCGGATACTATACTATATTACTTAATGCTATCTATATTATTAAGAAGACATTATATAGAGTATACTATATTACCTGATATTATACTAAATTTGAATGCTATTATGGAATACTATATTACCTGATACTATACTATATTACCTAACATTATATAGAGTATACTATATTACCTGATACTATACTATATTTCTGAATGCTATCTATTTTATTAAGAAGACATTATATAGAGTATACTATATTACCGGATATTATACTAAATTTAAATATTATTACCTGATACTATCCTATATTTCTGAATGTTATCTATATTATTAAGAAGACATTATAGTATACTATATTACTTGATACTATATTACATGATATTATACTTAATTTGAATGTTATTACCTGATACTATCCTATATTTCTGAATGCTATCTATATTATTAAGAAGACATTATATTAAGTATACTATATTACCTGATACTATATTACCTGATACTATATAGACTATACTATATTACCTGATATTATACTATATTTTATTACTATATTAAATTACCTAATACTGTACTATAGTATTGTTGTTTTTAGATACACATTTGTTCTTAGATACTATATTATATTGAATGCTACTGCTATTACTGTTGTTCTTAGATAATATATTATATTGACAGTTATATTAAATGTTATTGTTATTGAATGTTATTACTATTGTTCTTAAATTACCTGAAATTATATTGAATGCTACTGCTATAACTGTTGTTCTTAGATATTATATTATATTGACAATTATTCTTAGATACACATTTGTAATTTTATGCAGGAAGTACATGCTTATGTTCCATATAAAGGGTAGTTCAATTCATGTTGAAGTGGACCCAGACTTGATAAATTTGTTGGATATATCCTATGTAATTCTGAGTAACCATGTGGAGGCAAATTTTAAGTACTATTGGATTAATGAATTAAAAAATAGGAAAATAGTGGAGATACTTACTGATGTCGGGTTGTTGGACATGTTTATTAAGCAATTGTCTGACAAGAAAGGAGAGTTACACATATTCTTAGAAGAGATTGATAACCCTGCTGAGCCAGAAGCTATTGAGCAACAACCTATTGAGCCACCAACATTACATAGCAAGGTGAGGATGAAGAAAGTAGCTCACAAACTATCTAGCAATCCTGTGAGAATGAGTCAGAGAAATGTACATGAGCACTATGTGGTATATGATGATATTGAACCACTATCTAGTGATAGTGATGTGGACCTTACTGAGGAGCAGTTGGATCAAATGCCATCAAGGGTCTTCTCAAGTGGGGGAGATGAAGTTGTTGGAGGGTCTGATACTGTTAGTGGGGATGCATTTGGGCTAGCAGAGTCTGACCATCTAGCAACTACATAAGATGATGCTGAAGAAGTACCTGATTGGTTGGCTGAGGGTGATGAAGAACTTGGTACACAGGCTAAGACATCCAAGATCTTCACAAGTGGGGAGATGAAGCTGTTGGAGGGTCTGATACTGTTAGTGGGGGTGCATTTGGGCTAGCAGAGTCTGAACATCTAGCAACTACACTTGATGGTGCTGAAGAAGTACCTGATTGGTTGGCCGAGGGTGATAAATAACTTGGTACACATGCTAAGACATCCAGGGTCTTCACAAATGGGGGAGATGAAGCTTTTGGAGAGGGTCAATTTGGTATACAGGCTGAGACACAACATTATGGAGATGGACCAAGGGTTGAAGAAGAAGACATAAAGATTGATGAGGATTTTGTACCATCAAGCAGTGATGATGAAACATAGCCTATCTCAAAATATGTTGTCATTCCAGAAAACAACAATGAAGAATGGGGGAAAGAAACTGAGTTTCAGAGGAAAGAGGGTCAGTGTAACCACCACTTTCCCCCATAGGGGTATTTTGATAATTTTGCATGTTGTTAAAAGAATTTATTTATTATTTTATATTTGTGGTTGCCTAGAATTATATTAGTGTTAGTTAGTGGCTAGCCAATTATAATTCGCAAGTGTTGGTTAGTGTTAATTATTGTTAGTAATGACTTTAATAATTAAAATTAATTAAGTTTAGTTGTCATGAAAGAAATATTCATTTTACTTGTAGAGATTTCTTCCTTTAGTTAATTAGATTTCATTCATGACTAATAGAGAGGGGCAAACTTGATAATTTGGCATGACCAAAACCTTACTATAAGAGATAATTTCTAATTAGGGTTCATCCATTCATTGCATTCCACTCATTAGCCTCATCTGTCACCAAAGCTTCTTCTTCCCCAAGCAAACCCAATTTCCTACTCATTTCACTCAATCCACTTCCAATTTCCCTCATTCTCATCATCATAAGGCCTAGAGCATTGGAGAGCACAAGGAGGTCCACAGGAGAGAAGCTTGCTAGGAGATCGTGTCTGACTCATCCCTTCCGTGTCCAAATTTGAAATTCTCCAAAGAGGCTACCAAAATACTAGATAATTCTCTCAATTTTATCAAATTCATGGTTAAGAACACCCATTGGTCATGTAGGAACATTCCCATGGTTAGATTTGACTTTTCAATTGTCATACCCCAGTTTCCCAGAACCGATTCGTCCTCGCATTCGGTTCCACATAACCGTTCGTCCTCACTAGGGCATGATATTGTACAAGTCTGGGGTTGCACTTGTACAAGGCAAGAACGTGCACATATGTCAAAATCTTTTGTAAACAGTTCATCCACACAGCAGCAGATTATGAAATACACATTTGTATAGAAAAAATAATTCTTTTATTGATTTATTGTAATGGAATACAATTTTCTCAGCAATGAAATTGAAATGCCTGAACGCCTTACATAGCTTTTGCATAAAAGAAAATACTGATAGGCTGACATGAAATAATGTTCTTATCCCATACATTATGACCCTTTATTAAATTTTTGAAAACTGGAAAGCAGCAACTAGAAATCTTGTAATACTTTGATGATACGAAGAATCTTTGAAAAGAACTACAACATAAAGCTTTATCTCCCTTGAGCGCTCGCGTACCTTTGTCACCTGGGTTAACCACAGAGACGTGTGTCAGTTCTTAACTTGTACCGGTGAGAAATATGGACCCACTCACCTAAACCAACACTTCTGATTTAAAGCAAGCAGTTTAATAGGCAATAGAACATAGGCAACACTTTAATAGGCAACAGTTGAGATAGGCAACATTTAAGCAGTGAAACATATAATCTTTTGTAACATATGAATCTTACCTCGGCCAATGGCCGTTCCTGTATAAATTACATAATTGTTCTTACCACCCCTATATAAGACATATTTAGCATGAACTCTCTTAGGGTCATTGGTGTTGTTCACCATATAGGAATTTTACCTTGGTATGCAGTGCACCTCCTCAGAAAGGTAGCTAGCCAACTCTGAGAATCCCACAATACCTCGTGCTTACAAGTACGTCCGAATGTTTCCCCCTAGGACGAAGCAGTCTCCGGTGCCCCGGGTCCAGATCGAGAAAACTTATTACCTTGTGCACAAGTTATCCATGACCATGTAAATGCATAAATGACTAAGTTATAAACACATTGCATGGTAAAGTAATAAAATATTTACAATAACATTATTCTTAATGGGAACTTCTTAGTTCATACTTTTCTCACTTTGAGACTTATACAATCCATACTTACTTGTCTTCCCACTTTTATTTATGGGGACTTAAATAGTCCATACATGCATTTCTTTATTGATTGTTTACAACATAGCATGATATACTCTTAATAGTTATGAAGATGTTCTCTACTTGCATCGTATTCAAGATGCAACAGTGGTATTAAACTTGTGGCTTCATCGATCATTGGACTTAGCAAGGTTACAAGAGAACTTTATGATTATTGGCATAAAAGAGTAGAGAAGAAGGGACATAATCGCTCACCAAATAGAGAATGCCGAAAGAAGATGATGCTTGCTCGCTCAGGCTCCGGTCACACGTGTATATGCATTGGAACCAATATTTGGTTAGACTACCATCTTTCTTTCTTTCAGAGTTCTCTAAAATGAATGCATGCAATCGATAAAAATGGGCTAAACAATCAATCATCGAAAACCAATCACGAAAATGCATTCATCAAAACCAAGCAGTAAAAATCTAAGAAAGCCAACCAAAAATCTAACACAAACTATTGGACTCTTCTAACAGAAGTCGATTCATCAATTGGAAAGGTTCATTGCATTGTCTGTGATCGATTCGGCCGTAAAGTTTTCCCAATACTAATTTTTGACTAAGTCAATTAAGCCACAAGCCTTACATAGTGAACTGCTAGGAGCGGGGCACTACACCAATGGTTGATCAAGGCATTAAGAGCCATCAATTTGGTAGATCTAAGTTTGTGTCATAATTATGGGTCTCAATTTGGGGGCAAACCCAATTGTGTCCATTGAGTGTATGTATTGTATCCTAATGAGAATTATTGATATTTATTTGATGGTGTGAATGTGTTCTTGTATCCAAAATTGGATACGGGGAGTGCGTATCATGATACACCATGATACAGTGGTGTAGAATTGGTATTTTCTTTGTATTTGTGCACTTGTTTATCAATTATATATATTTATTAGAATTACTCTATTATACTTAATTATAGTTTTATATATTATTAGTGTTAATAAGTTTTGGTGGTGTAGCTTGGTGATTAGAGGGTGTATCATGAGAGTATCATGGTATTGGTGTGATACTCATGTGATTCATTTTAGGTGTTTGATGAATTGCTCGTGTGGGTGTGTTGTACACTAAGTGTTGTGTTTTAATGTGGTGTTAGTGTGTGATGGTACGTATTGGTATCCATGGAGTAGTGAAGTGTATCATGTATTATGAGTATCATAAAATTGGATGGATGTATCATGAAGGTGTGGGTGTAGGTTAGAATATTAGAGTATCATGATACTAGGAGTTGCACTTTAGGTATTGAGCTATCGTGTTATGTGTTTTGTTTGAGGAAGAAGGATTTGAGGGAGAAAATACTTGTGTTAAGTGTGGTGATGAATTGAGGGTGAGTTGAGTTATCCCCATAAGTATTTAATGTGTTTTGGACTTGGTATTGTATGAGAATGGGCTTGTAGTGATGGGCTTAACTCTGCAGGATGGTGGTGGCAGTGCTAACTGGGAGCTAAGGTGCTCGGGTAACTGCAACAAAGGTGAGGAGTATGATAAGTCTAGTGCAGTCACTTACCTGCAGGAGTGGAGGGGGTACTCAGGTTCAGTTGGGAGTGTAGGGGTCCTGTTCGCATTATTAGAATTCTGTGGGAAGGATCGAGCTGCTTTGGTATCCAGTATGGGGGTCTGTTAGTTCAGCTTCGGCTTTGCACAAGTATTGTGCAATAGCAACAAGTGCTTTGAGGAGTATTTGTGCAGCAATAACATGCTGCATTCATGATTGGGTGTGTGCACCACAATAGCAGTGGGCAATAGGCTCGAACAATGCTTGCTGTCTCTGGCACTTTGAACAACAGCCTAGTGGTTCAAGCAAGTACCTGCATCTTGACAGCAAGGTGCATATTAGGGTGATCTCGGGTACATGCAATAGGACTTAGCAGAGGGGAGGTTGATGACTAATGCAGTGTCCTGGCTTGTTGCTTAAATTCAGATGAATGTAATGCCTTGCAAGCCTTAATCCTTAACCTGGCACTTAGGCCAAATTGAATATATACATTGCTGCTATTGTTGTTGTTCATCTACCTCTTTGAGGCTATGTGGAGGTGAGGTGTCTGTGGGATGAGGATATATACTCACACATCTATCCTCATCCCCCCCCCATATATATATATATATATATATATATATATATATATATATATATATAGAGAGAGAGAGAGAGAGAGAGAGAGAGAGTAAATGGGATATGAGCCGTAGGCTCATATTCTTATATGAGCCATGCATATGTGGACCAATAGGAATGGATTCATATATCCCATGTCCACCCATGTGCACTAGTATACTCCATTCCTATTGGTCCACATGTGCATTGGCTCATGTAGGAATATGAGCCTACAGCTCATATCCCTTTTCTCTCTCTCTCTCTCTCTCTCTCTCTCTCTCTCTATATATATATATATATATATATATATATATATATATATATATATATATATATATATATATATATATATATATATATGTGTGTGTGTGTGTGTGTGTGTGTATGTGTGTGTGTGTGAGAGAGAGAGAGAGAGAGTTATAGGTAGAGGTCAATATTAAGGTTAAGGTATTATAGTGGTACTTGGATACATGATAGATGGAGTATTGTATTAGAGTGATACCAAGGTTTGGAAGGGGTAATGTATAGAGGATAATTAAGTATTGTAAATACCTAGTGTCCTATGTATTAGAGATTAGTATAGGGCTATTAAGATACAAGTGTAACTAGAGGTCAATGTATTAGGATTAGACTTTGAGCTTATCTTGATACCAAGATATTGGTATCAATGTTAGAGTTATATTTTAGGTTATGTATATTAATAAGGTATGGATGAAATATACTAATGGGCTAAGGTAATAGGGATAGCTAAGATATTGCTAGATATTGATATCTTAGAGTCTATATTATATATATGATATATGTATATATATTAGCTAGTATTGACCTAGGTACCTAGGCCTAACCTAGTTTTAGCTAGAGTTGAGTAGTTTAACCCTAAAAGTCAACTCATAGGGTAATATGTGTAACACCCCGTTCCGCTCAAGCGGACTGCCGTCTCAAACGGCAAAAGTGCAACTGTCCTGACCCGCCTTGCCTCAAATGAGAAGCAAAAGATATCCAGACTTGTCCCTACAGGAATCCACATGTCACGCCCCGATCTCCCGCAGGCAATCGGCCGTTCCCGCTAGGCGGGAATCACCCTCGCCAGCGCTCCCGCGGAACGATCGCTTAATCCATCCGGGCGTGATGCCGCACGAGCGTGAACCGCGTCCGTGTAAGGCCGTGATTCATTGGCTGGCGGTAAGAGTTCTAAGCCACAGAGTCGCACAGATTGTCCGAGTGCAGCAGAGTCATAAACGCATAGGCGATCGGTAACAGGTTCTCTGAGTTGACAAATATAGCGGAAGCATTGAAACACAAGTTGAAGTAAAGCAAGCTCTTTTATTCATATTGAAATAAGTGTTACAGGCGGCGTATAGCCGAGATTACAAGTCGCTCGAGCCTCTCTCTCTGAAACATAAAATTGTGCCAAGTGGCTACAATTGTGGAATGATTGTACAGGCGATGTTCAGGCGAGTTCGGGCTATGTTCACAATATTATGTCTTGTATATGTGCTTCAGTCCCGGACACACCGTTACTTCGGAGTGATGTCCATGCCTTAGCACGCACGTTGGAGGCGTCCGCACCGAACGAGGTTCTCCCGCACCATGCACACAAACTGGTGGATTATCAGTACATTGAATGCACTGGTGGGGAAGCTACTCGCCCGTTCGACAAATCCAAATACGTAATACAGGTTTCATGCACAACTATTAAGTTGTCTTTCTAGTTGCCTTAGGATCAGTTTTATGCAAGATTTAAATAGCCTAACGTGTCGGGCAGTGCACCGTGCGATGTTTGAGGAAACACGGCGAGACTTACCAACTTACCATCTCCTTCCCTGTCCAAGGCAAACATTGAGGCAAAACATGTTATTTCAAGCACGGGCAAGTATAACATTCAGGGGCATAGCATATGCATACACGAGGGTCATCAGGTGTTCAGTTGTTCTCGATGCGATGCAGTAACTCGCACGCGGGTAGCCGCTAAGCGAGGATGACTTATCTATATGAACATGAGTCGCTGGCAAAGCCATAAAGGACACTAGTCTTAAACGAGAATAGTTTGCAACGAAAGTACAGTGGTGCTACAAGCCATCTCATTTAGTACAGTAGACTATACAGTAAGGTTCAGCCATGGAGCGGATGGTATGCAGCGAAAGAACGGTAGGTGCTGCACACTATCTTGTCCAGTACAGTTGGCTGAAACAGTGGAGTTTCATCCGGATCGGAGCGGCCCCAGTGCCCCGGAGACCGTCCGTGGAACTATGCCTCATTTCCGAGTTGTCCGCGACGTGCAGGTCAGGGTTAGTTTCCAATTCACTAGATACTCGAGTACTGTAGAACAGGAGTACAGTGGTACAGTAGTACAGTAGAACAGTAGAACAGTAGTACAGTAGTGCACGATTACAGGAGGTGCTTGAATCATAATTCTGTACAGTGATTTACTTGTCTTGATGCATTCCCCTGGTTCGGGGCTGCCTGGTGACCTAACGGTCCCGGATACTTGCAGGTTCATTCAGGCACGGAACGACTACGGGGTAGTCTCCTGGGGTTTGGATGAAAACACGATAACATTCAAGCAGACAAGCATGCGTTTCTAAGAAACATAAGCAGGCACGTTGCTCGAACCCGAAGGTAAGCCGAGAGATGAAACCGTTAAGGGACTTAGCATGCGAGGGTCTGAACATAAGCAGTATTTCATTTCCATGTTCTAGCAAACAATACAAGTTGGGATTATTCCCGTAGCTAGGTGCGTTGGATTTATTAGCATGCAGGGGGTGAATCACCTAGCGACTAGCATGAATATTTCAGATTTTAGGTGTGCTGGCTAAGCAAAGACAAGTTCACCGTAGCCACAAATCGGAAATGAGGCATAGTTCCACGGACGGTCTCCGGGGCACTGGGGCCGCTCCGATCCGGATGGAACTCCACTGTTTCAGCCAACTGTACTGGACAAGATAGTGTGCAGCGCCTACCGTTCTTTCGCTGCATACCATCCGCTCCATGGCTGAACCTTACTGTATAGTCTACTGTACTAAACGAGATGGCTTGTAGCACCACTATACTTTCGTTGCAAACTATTCTCGTTTAAGACTAGTATCCTTTATGGCTTTACCAGCGACTCATGTTCATATAGATAAGTCATCCTCGCTTAGCGGCTACCCGCGTGCGAGTTACTGCATCGCATCGAGAACAACTGAACACCTGAACGATCATGTTAAAACGACCCTCGTGTATGCATATGCTATGCCCCTGAATGTTATACTTGCCCGTGCTTGAAATAACATGTTTTGCCTCAATGTTTGCCTTGGACAGGGAAGGAGATGGTAAGTTGGTAAGTCTCGCCGTGTTTTTTCAAACATCGCACGGTGCACTGCCCGACACGTTAGGCTATTCAAATCTTGCATGAAACTGATCCTAAGGCAACTAGAAAGACAACTTAATAGTTGTGAACGAAACCTGTATTACGTGTTTGGATTTGTCGAGCGGGCGAGTAGCTTCCCCACCAGTGCATTCAATGTACTGATAATCCACCAGTTTGTGTGCAGGGTACGGGAGAACCTCGTTCGGTGCGGACGCCTCCAACGTGCGTGCTAAGGCGTGGACATCACTCCGAAGCAACGGTGCGTCCGGGACTGAAGCACATATACAAGACATAATATTGTGAACATAGTCCAAACTCGCCTGAACATCGCCTGTACAATCATTCCACAATTGTAGCCACTTGGCACGATTTTATGTTTCAGAGAGAGAGGCTCGTGCGACTTGTAATCTCGGCTATACGTCGCCTGTAACACTTATTTCAATATGAATAAAAGAGCTTGCTTTACTTCAACTTGTGTTTCAATGCTTCCGCTATATTTGTCAACTCAGAGAACCTGTTACCGATCGCCTATGCGTTCATGACTCCACTGCACTCGGACAATCTGTGCGACTCTATGGCTTAGAACTCTTACCGCCAGCTAATGAATCACGGCCTTGCACGGGCGCGGTTCACGCTCGTGCGATATCACGTCCGGATGGGTTAAGTGATCGTTCCGCGGGAGCGCTGGCGAGGGTGATTCCCGCCTAGCGGGAACGGCCGATTGCCTGCGGGAGATCGGGACGTGACAATATGAACCTTGAGTCAATGTATTGACCTTGTTTGATCTAGTTCGACCTAGTTTGACTAGTTTGACCTAGTTTTAACCTAGAAACATGGTTTAAAACTATTTAAGACTTATTTATGACTGCAAAATACTCTTTGACATGATAATTCATATATAGGTACTTGGATTCCTGTTCAGACACTATTTGATATTCATTGCTCCGGACCTCAAGCGAGTACATTCTCTGACAGTTTTTGTTATTTTGATGATTACTATGATATCATTTTTGTAGTGTTATACTTGATTCCTGACACGATATTATACATATTGGTATATCCTGGATCCCGTCATAAGATATTATTTTCCTGTGGATCCTATGCATGCCCAGTAATTTTTGTACATATATAAACACCGATTCCTGAGCAGGTTGGCCTCTTGCTATGTGAATCATGTGTCATAATATGTCATGGTTGGATATACTATACTAGTCGGGGGACGAAAGAAGTATTAGCAAGTTATGTGATCATATCCCTTACATATACCTTCATTATAGCTAACCTTACACCTCACGTATGGTTAGCCTGACCATATTACATGTCTCATAGCTTTCTATATATGATTGAGCCTGACCCTATTACACACATCATAGCTAACCTTATGTCGCATGTATGGTTAGCCTGACCTTACATGTATCATAACTAATCATATATAGCAAGCCTGATTAAGATCCCAAGCCGATCACATAACAAACTAATATTTCAAACACTTAGCTAGTTTATCTCATTTCTCTATTCCAGTTTATACTTGCTTCTACTTTCATTTACCTGCTTACTCACTGCTTATCATTTACCTGTGATATGATATATGTTCTCACATACTCCTTTATATTTATAGTATTACTTATTCCATCATGTATTATCATTACTCACTATTTTATAGTCTTTATCAATTTAATTGGAATTGTTGTTAGTTTATGTGCTTGGTTCCAATCCTGACTGGATAATATTTTTCAGTATTGATTTGGAGAGCTGGGATCCGACTTAATATGGACCCAGGAGGGTGTAATTGAGGAGTATGGTAAGGATGCTCAAGAGGAGCAAGATTTCGTGGATGAGACATAACTAGTAGCTACATAGTTAGCCTTTGGTATTCTATTGTACTGAATTTGTTTCCAACAACTTAGACTATTAAGAAGTATATCTCTAGACTTATATTTCAGATTCTCTTATTATATCACATCATACATTTTATCCTCCTTATAGTTCTCTTATGATTGAGTATTGATATTGTCACTATATTATCATCTTGTCCTCCTTTTGGAGTTGAGATATCATTGACATGTTATGATATATTATTGTGAGATATTGATAGATAGTATTGCTTGACCTAAACAGTATTCTATGTCATTGTTACGGCATAGGTCGGGCGTTGCCACGTACTCGTGTCAAATTATTCGGATGTGGGTCGTGACATATTTTTGTGGTAGCCCATGCATGTCTGGTTTCACAATTAATGTGATATCGTGGGAGTGTAACGACTTAGTTTTACTATTGCGAGCCTGCGATATGATATAGGATATAGGACGAGAGAATACTCAATCATAAAATATGATTTCTTGAGAGATTCCTGGGACGACCCTTGAGAATCTCACTATAAACTCTAATTCAAAATCTGTTTTCACTTGCTTTCGTTTACTCTCACTTGTTCATTGTTGATTTTGATTCTTGTATCGAGATAAATTTTTGGACTGAATTAAGGTATATTCTGATGACATATTCGATGAGGACAGTGAGAAAGGTAACCGTATGCTTTAGTTATGGAGTCTCTAGTTTATTGCAACCATATTAGCTGGCGTGGCGAAGACATAGAGCTAATTTGGATATACTTATCTTGGTTATGGAATCTAGAGTTCTCGCAGCCATGCTAGCTGGCAACACAAAAATTTTAGACAACATGATTAGAGAGGTATGTACCTTGGTTATGGACTCTATAGTTTATCGCAGTTATGCTTACTAGCGTGGCGAGGATTCTTGGTAACATGATTTCAGATAGACGAATATGATTATCAAATTGTAACTTAAATTGGTTCTTAACATACCATCTCTATCATTCCACTCTTGTTATCATTGAATTATGTTCCATCATAATGTTAGCCTAGGATAAGAGATATCTTTAGTGCCTCTAGTTCAGATCCTTATAGAACTTCATCTTCATTAGTTTCCGAGGTTCCTTGGATAGTACAGTAGCTTGGTAACTTGCAAATAGGTTGTGTCAAGCTTGAGTATTGGTATTGATTGTTAAAGTGTAACTTATAAGTCTGAGGGTGGTTCTTGGTTGAGTATATGAGCATTAGGCATTAGTGTATAAGTTGGAGATAACTCATAGTGTAGTACCATTTATAACAATAGTTCTATGATAAATGTCAGAGTATAATAGTAAGTGACACCAATGGTATCGTCAGGAGGAGGGAAATATACCAATTTATGATTCTAGATATTGGTATCATGTCATCATGTATTTTTAGATAAATATAAATTCATATAGTTGAGGGATCCAAGTATCAATCGAGTATTATGAATTTGTGTTGGGTATAAATGGAGCAAGATATTATATTAGTACTTGATACTTGGTCATGTCATGAGAAGAAGAATGAGTATCCATGAAATATACTAGTGAGTGTCCCATGATAGAATGGTACCCATAAGTGTATAGGTGAGTGTGATAGTTTTACAATGTGTTATGCTAAGCAATAAGACTTGTGTTATGTGGAGTGTTAAGCATTGGTGCGGGCAGAGATGAGTGCACAGGTATGTGTCTAGTATGGAGTGTATCACCTAGTACTTGAGAGTGTAGATGTAATAGTGAGTGAATGCATGAGTAGTGAAGTGAAGTAGGAGTGTAAGAGTTTCATGAGAATCATGAAGTAGGGGTCTGGGTATTAGAAATACCAATGGAGTGTCATAGGCTGAGAAGTATCAAGATTGTTTATGAAGGATATATGTTAGTGTACCACTGATTATTTTATCAGTTGGTAGGTGCAAGTATAGTAGGAAAGGAGAGAGAGAGAGAGAGAGAGAGAGAGAGAGAGAGAGAAAGAGAGAGATTATTAAGATATGGAACCCTGGGTCTGTTTGTGAGGGTGTAAGTGGGACCTCTGTAACATAGAAGTAAATAAATAGTACATTAGATGCATGTGATCAGGAGTTCTGGTAAGGGTAATGAGGGATCTAGTGAGTGAGCTAGTATCAAAAGTGGAAGTGGTAGAGTGTGTATTTGATGAGCACTATTGTGAGTGTTAAATATAGTTATGAAGTTAGTGTCCGTGTACTAGAGTGCCTAGAGAGTACAAGTATTTATAGTATATTAAGATTAGAATGAGTAACATATAATATGTGTAGTGTGCCAGTAAGTATCAGTGAGTATTATTTAAGTGATAGTATTAGTTAGGTTCATCAGTGTAATATTGGAGGAAAGTATGAAAGAGTGTCATGGGGAGTAAGGTTCAAGTGTTTCAGATAGTAAGAGAAGAGGATAACCTGAGTATGGGTAAATTTCAATGATGTGGTTATTGCTAGAGTATTGGATTATGAGGATAGTTATGTATCAGTGAACCGTAAGATGGGTATAATGGTACCACTGAGATATAATAGTGTCATAGTGGTTTAAAAGTATTTATGTATGTTATATTGATACCAAGGTACATATACTATACCGAAGTAATTTTTAAGTGTTAGTGTATTGGTTAATATCAGGATACCAAGATGAGAGGAGTATCATGTAAATTCTAACCAATTAGAATTTGTAAGTGTCGATTAGTGCTAATTATTGTTAGTCATAATTTTAGTAATTAGAATTAATTAAGTTAGTTGTCATGAAAGAAATATTTCTTTTAGTTGTAGAGATTCCTTCCTTTAGTTAATTTGATTCCATTCATGACTAATGGAGAGGAAAAAATTTGATATTTTGGCATGACCAAAACCTTACTATAAGAGATAATTTCTAATTAGGGTTCATCCATTTATTTTATTATCCTCATCTTTCCCCAAATCTTCTTCTTTCCCAAGCAAACCCAATTCCCTACTCATTTCACTCAATCCACTTCCAATTCCCTCATTCTCACCATTATGAAGGCCTAGAGCATCGGAGAGCATAAGAAGATCCATAAGAGAGGAGCTTGGTAGAAGATTATGTCCGACTCATCCCTTTCGTTTCCAAATTCAGAATTCTCTAAAGAGGCTACCAAAATACTAGGTAATTCTATTAATTTCATCAAATTCATGGTTAGGAATACCCATTGGTCATGTAGGAACCTTCCTATGGATAGATTCGACTTTCCAATGGTAGATCTAGGTACTATGAGCCCTCAATTTGGTAGATCTAAGTTGATGTCATAATTTTGGAGCTCAATTTGGAGAAAATTCTAATTGTGTCCATTGAGTGTATGCATTATGTCCTAATGGGACTATTAATATTTATTTGATAGTGTGAATGTGTTCTTGTATCCAAAATTGGATACGGTAAGTGCGTATAATGATATACCATGATACAATGGTGTAGAATTGGTATTTTCTTTGTTTTTGTGCCCTAGTGTGTCAATTTCATATATATATTTATTAGAATTACTATCACGCCCCAATTCTAAAGAATTGAAAGTAGTCATGGACATGATGCCGTACAAGCCTAGATTGTACTTGTATAAGGCAAAAAAGATAGACAAGACATGATATTTCTCAAAAACAACGACATCACAGGGGAATTAAGCAGACAAATTGAAGTCACAATGAATATAATAAAAAGCTTCTCTTTATTGATAATGATGATTGAGTACATTGCTTACAAAAGATTTACAAAGCTTTCAAATACAACTGATACTTGGCCAATTGGCTTATATTGATATTTGCCTACTTGGATAACAATCTCACTGATATAACTTAATTATACTATTTCATACATTATGCCCTTTATAACAGAAGATGCCTCCATTGGAAGAAGAGCTTCTACGTGTCTCAATAATGCTTGGATGCCTCAGAACAGTTCCAGCCACTCCCCAATGCTGAGTACCTGGGGATGCCCACAAATGTGGGTCAATACATATCGCGTACTGGTGAGCAAAAACTAGCCCACTTGCTTAAACCAATACTAAGTAATCATATAAGAAGCATACACATTAATTTAGTGATCTTTATATTAGGGACTAGGTATATTTCAGTATAATCACAATTATCCAGCAGCTTAATGGAAACATGTTATAGAATCAACAGCACAAATTGAATATAAGAAAAGTATTACATATCGCTTATCGGTGATTCTTACCAACATCTCACTCGTCGTATCCCTGCAAAACAAGGATTAATGATACAATAATCATTATGAAGAATTTTTGGGACTGATATGTTAAGCAAACATAATTGTTCTCATCAACATGAAGCCTAACTATATAAGGGTCATTGGCGTTATTTTACCATCTAGGACTTTTCCATGGTACACAGTGCACCTCCTCAAGAAGGTAGCTAGCCTCCACTGAGAATCCCGTAATACCTCATGAAAGGCACGTACAAATTATTTCCCCTTAGGATGGACGATCACGATATCCCGGTACATCTCGTTCGGGGAAACTTACTACCTTGTGCACAAGTTGTCCATGACCATGCAACGTCTATACAAATAAAATCTTAAGAATAAATGCACGGTACAAAGAATATAAATAACTGATCTCTCAATCATGCTCACAAATTTAACATTCTTATTTCTCATATGGGTTGGTGACCCGTAGGTCCCAACATACTTTTATCTTACTTTCTTTCATGTTGACTCATCAGTCCATACGTTCTTTCTTGCGTAGTTCCATTCTCGGTGTTACAAGCAGATAAAATAGATTGCACAATATTACTTCTTTCTCATGTAAGACTTACTTCATAGCATTCTTGTGTCGATAGTACTAGCAGTTATCACACATGTATTTCCTTTTTTACAACAACATTGAATATAAGGCATCATTATCTTTATATGGACT
This sequence comes from Iris macrosiphon, assembly GCA_036927795.1. Lineage (NCBI taxonomy): Eukaryota > Viridiplantae > Streptophyta > Magnoliopsida > Asparagales > Iridaceae > Iris > Iris macrosiphon. Next base: position 120,701,051 of record JAYESA010000001.1, read on the forward strand.
AGAGCAGTAGTAAGTTATGGAGCACAAAAGAGCAATACTAGCATTTATTTTATTAGGGCATGAAGGAGTAGAGGAGAAGGGACATATCTACTCACTTATACAAATATCGTTTCCATCCATGATCCCACATTCGCCAACGATTTTCCACTATTGTTCTGATGTGATGCACAATCTTCTAACTTTGGCATAACCATACCCTCGAACCATGCTCTATAAAATATTCCCTCCGGCCAAGTAGGGCAAGGTTGTACCATCACACCAAGTATCTCAAATTTTTATACAATTTGTTTCCTATCTGCCTGATCCATATCAAATTCCAGTATAATATCTCTTTGCGGAGAGGGGCATTACATAATATACCACTCAGAAAAAGTTTCGTCCTCGAAACTTAAAGAAATAACTCAATTCACCATGTCACTTAAGTCATCCAATGAAGATATTTTATGCCCAGCTATCGTTCAATATCCCATTCCAATCCCTTGACAATATCGTTCATTCGTGAATTTTGTATACTTATGCGTTCAATTCTACCATCTCATTTCTTCCAAAATAATTTGTTCATGTTCCTTGGTTCACCAATATTCTCCTGCATCTCCATTTGAATTCTGTTCACCACTTCACCTGGTTTGTACATATATTTTAGGCATTCCCGACATATAGTACACTCAGCCAATGATAATGGTTAGAGAGTCAAACGACTACAGATGTAACTTCATTCCTCATTACTTGTCACTTAATAATTTTGGCCAAGATATTCTTTATCATCGCTTTCTTCATAATTCTTTAGGTTCTCACGACATTTACTCGGTCAATCCCATTGGTACCTTTCTAACACATTGCAATCTAGTTTCAGTCTAAGCACTTCACAATATTCACCAACATCCTTTCGATCTTAGTATATGCACTATTATTTTATCTCGTTCATAGTATTCCTTTATATAACTTGTTGCCACAATCACTATCTTTCAATGCACCAAAATATAAAATCCTCAGGGACTGCCAAGGTTGAGCCATTAACCCAAGAACGATACTTTATTCATTCGACCAAACTGACCATAACATAATCCCCATTCTCTTATGAATAGTTTACCTGTCGTCACTTTATTTTGATTCATCCAAATTTGATTAATCTCATTAAGAATATCACCAGCCGTCTCTTTATTATGACCCCAAGTGTATTTATAATCATTCTGATAGTTCCTCAATATCATATTCCTTTCATTCAACTTCTAGCAACTTTTTCTAGCATTAACGACATCCAAATTCTAATGAATCCAGAGTTCTCTTTTTGATCAAATCACTATCCATGCCACCAAAATTCAATATAGTTCGATGATCATAATTCGTCCAGTACAACAGTCGTATTAGCTACATCATATGTCAAATTTCTTTTCAAACGTATAAAATTTCTATCAGAATTCTCGAGTGATGATTTCATCATTTATCCCAATTTATTACTCATCCCAACTGGATTCCAAAAGAAGCAATTTCAAGATAGTCTAGCCAACCGAACCCACTATTGATTTTCTATTCCAATCGAGGCAATCAATCCATCTTTTTATAACCAACAATTCTCGAACTTAGTCATCCACCGATTAAACCATTCCAACACGACATGCTATTCTGAAATACTCATACTCAATCCTGCAACCAACTATTCAAACACCGACTGTACATAGGCTGACTCACAACATACACTATCCTAGTCTCACACGATGTTACATTACCCATGCAACATTGATATGGTCATCCTATAGGACGCCAACAACCAACATTACTATTCGGTCAACCGGATGTAAGAAATACTTTGTATAGTGTGTCTCTGTCATAATTTCTTTTCAGAGTTCTAGATCACTAGGAATGCATAGTCTTTCTTTCACCTGTAGGGTCCCATCTTTGCCTTCTACAAAGTCAGACATCTTTTGCGTCAAGATCAGCTTACACATCTTCTTCAGAAATTGATCGTCCTTCTGAGCAGACTTGATTCTGTTACGCAAACTCGGCTCAAGATGGAGTGGGGACAGATGTATCCCTTGATGTTGAACTCAAAATTTGTTGCCCATCACCTCTAGATCCTGAAGCAGACGACTGTTTATGGATAGCGATCCTACGTGCTTTCACTCAAGCATCAACAACGATATTTTTCTTGCCTGGCGTATTTGCTTTCGTCAGGTCATAGTCCTTTAGTAGTTCTAGCCAGCGCCGCTGCCGTAGGTTCAGTTTTTGTTGGGTGAATAGGTACTTAAGGATCTTGTGGTCTGTGTAGATTTTGCATGCAACACCATATAGATAATGCCGCCACAACTTCAACGTGAACACAATTGTCGCTAATTCTAAGTAATGTATTGGATAGTTCTTATCGTGCGGCTTTAATTATCTTGAAGCGTATGATATCACCTTGTCCCTCTGCATGAGAACACACCCTAAGCGGAGTCCTGAAGCATCGCTATGTATCTAAAACTCTTCTATTCCATCAGGAAGTGCAAGTATTGGAGCTAAAATGAGTTATTACTTTAGCTCCTGAAAGCTAGCTTTGCAGTCGTTACTCTACTTTAATGCAATCCCTTTCTGAGTAAGACGAGTCAAAGGCGAGGCTAATTTAGAAAAATATTTCACGAACCTATGGTAGTAACCCACTAGGCCCAAAAAGCTAGGAACTTCACTAGCTAACATAGGTTGCCTCCAATCCACCACCGCCTCGATCCTCTTCGGTTTTATGATGACACCTTCTGATGAGATGATATGTCCAAGGAATGCCACACTGCTCAACCAGAACTCATACTTGCTGAGGTTTGCGAACAATCGATGCTCCCGTAATGTCTGTAGCACGATCTTCAAATTCCTTATGCTCCATTTCATCCTTGGAATAGATTAATATGTTGTCAATAAATACGACCACAAACTTGTCTATGAACGGCCAGAATACGCGGTTCATCAGATCCATGAAAATTGCTGGGGCATTCGTCAAGCCGAACGACATTACAAGAAATTCATAGTGCCCTTATCAGGTTCGAAATGCTGACTTGGGGACGTTACCGGATTTGATCTTTAACTGGTGGTAGCCCGACCTGAGATCAATTTTAGAGAATACTATCGCTCCCTGTAGTTGATCTAATATGTCGTTTATCCTTGGTAATGGGTACTTGTTCCACACGGTAGCCTTATTCTATTATCGGTAGTCTATGCACAGGGCATGGATCCGTCCTTCTTTTTCACGAATAGCACCGGAGCTCCCTACGGAGAAACGCTTAGGCGAATGTATCCTCAGTCTAACAGATCTTGTAACTGTACATTCAGTTCCTTCAGCTTTGCTGGGGCCATTGGGTAGGGTGCCTTCAATATCGATCGCGTATCCGATAATGTGTCAATGGCAAATTCGATCTCTCGATCAGGAGGCATTTTATGCAGCTCGTCCGGGAATACGTCAGGGAAATCTGCTATGACATCAGCTTGAGCTGCATCTGCACCTTTCTGCCGGGTGTCTCGAACAGAGGCTAAGTACCCTTCACAGCCGGAGTATAACATGCGCCTTTCCATAACTGCTGATATCACCATTGCCGTCTTCGGTGCAACGCTACACGAATAGTAAAACTCTGCCTCGCCGGGTAGACGAAATATGACTCATTTCTTTGCACACTCGATTATCGCATAACAATCACCCAACCAGTCCATCTCAAGAATAATATCGTATTCCTTAATATCTAAAACAATGACATCTACGAAAACTTTCTTGCCTCCGATACAAATGTAACCGTCCCTACAGATCGCATTGGTGGGTATGTCGACTCCCGAAGGGGTACTCACGCACAGGTTCATATTTAATGGTGTAGAAGTTAATTTATTCTCAACAATAAAATTAGCATATATGAAACTATGCGTAGCACCTAAATCGAATAACACTCTAGTGGGCAAATCTCTGAAAAGTAAGGTACTTGTCAAAACCGTGTCAGAGGCGGATGCCTCATCCCGAGTCAATGCATAGACTCGTCCTTGAGCGCCCTGGCGTTGTGGGTTCACTGGCATAGAGTTGGCGCCATGAGCTGGTGGTCCCCTATTCTGGTTCGACTGGTGTCTGATGATCGCCCTTCCGTCTCGACAGTCAAATGATTTATGGTCCAAGTGACCATATTTGAAATATCCCGCGACTCGGCACTCAGTATCACTACCATATTTTTAGATAAGGATATTTTAGTCATTTTGTATATTTTATTTTTGGTGACTTAATATTTAATTATAGTGTGATATTTATTTAAATTGTGCTTGTATTATTTATTTATAGTTAGTGGACGAGCCTATTATTTAGACTTTAACACTAGTGACCCCAATTTAACTTGTCATGACAACAATCGAGCCTAACATGGACTAGGCCCAATAGCCCCATTCCCTCTAGTTAATTAGAAGGATTAGCTTAATTGGCATTAGTTTAAGACTTCCCAAAATAGTCCTTCTTAATTATTCTTCATAATTTAACATGTAGGAGTTTGATAGACATTTGTTGTGACTTGGAGAGGGGGAAAGGAGGGGCGGCAACTTAAGGGGTCTTTCTCTCTCTTCTTCTCATTCTCTCCATTCATTTTAGATTCCCAATTTTCTAGATCCCCAATTCACTTTATCCCTCCACCAAATTCACCATAATTTCCCTCATTTTCTTTTATTTTTATCAAGCAAGGTGCATTGGAGCTTGGATTTGCAAGGAGCACTTAGAGGAGGAATATTTGGCAAGGAGCTTGTGTCCGGATCGTGTCTATTTAAGCAATTCATTGGAAATCCATCTTTCAATAGGTATAGATCTAAATTTTTCTTCATTTTAGGTTCTAAATCATGTATTTGACCATTAGGAACCCTTCCATGGCATAGGGTTACCTATAGGAAGAAGTTCTAGGCTTTGTTGACGTATATTGACACTTCTACATAAGTTTTTGTGCACAATTTAGGGGAATTACGAGATTAAAATATCAAGAGTGTGTCATGAGACCAATTTAGTCTAATTAGACTTAGATCAGAATTGTGGGACTAGATACGTGTCCACAAATTGATACAAGTAGGTCGTATCATGGTATTTTGGTATACGTTATGACACATGGTTCATTTTGGGTAATTTGTACTAATTTTCTTCAATTCTTAGTGTAACAAGTTATATTAGTTATTATTTTGAGTATTTGATACGTAGGAATTGTTATTGTGGGGAAATTAGGATTTTAGTTTCTCAATGGGATGAGTATCATGAATATTCCAGTTATACACTTAATGTGTTTGCTTAAATGATATTGTGTGTGTGTGTTGTTATATTATGTACATGATATATAAGTGTTATATATATATATATATATATATATATATATATATATATATATATATATATATATATATATATATATATATATATATATATATATATATTAGTGTGTGTGTTGTGAGCCAACTGATATCAAGTATCTGTGTGGTCAGGTAGCTGAGAGAGGTATGTGTAGGCATGCATATCAGGTAGGTGTTCAAGAGTTGGGGTTAAATATGAGTGTTGTATTATATTTGATATTGTGTTAAGTATCATATGTTTCCTATAGTGTATTCTGTAGGATAGATCAGTAGTAACTGTTATCAGTTAGTTATTAAGGAATAATTAGTTATCTTGGTGCTTACTTTACAGCAAGGTCGAGAGCGGGGTGAGCTACCAGTGAATGCAATGGGATTCATGTATCAGTTTTAGTATCATTGGAGTGTCAAATTCAACATCAATATGAGATACTTTTGTGTGAATCAGAGAAATTGGGTAAGCATACCTGGAGATTGTGTGTAAAGTTAAGAGAGGTCTAGGTAGCAGTGACTACGTAGAAGTGAGAAGAAATCAGGTTAGGCTGGTTGCTGTGGTAACTTCAAGTACTAGTCACCAACCTTAGTAGCAGTAAGTTGATTGCTGTGGGAGAAGGGGGGGGGGGGTATCCTGAGTTGTTATAAGGAAGGTTAGTTTGTTAGATGATTAAGTATATATATTAACATGTAGATATCAGCAGTTGAGAGTTACTAAGTTGTCCGTTACTAATTAATATAACGGTTAGCTAATTACTAATTAGTAGTATATATATAGTATGTTAATGATAAATTAATAACTAAGTATGTCTTGCACACTAAGGTAATGACCTAGTATAGATAGTATTAGCTATATAGTGATCAATATAGACTAATAACCTTAGCTTGGACCTAGAAATTAGTGTATGACTTAGTATGGATCTAGAACATCATGTTTTAGCTCATTTTTGTATTTTATCACTTATTACACGATTTGACATGATTTTCCTAAATATGATTTGTGTGACCCCAGTTTGGGCATCGAGATACACCTTTGCTCAAGATCAGAGGCTAGTACATCTCTCTGTTAGTTTTTATTTCATGATAGTATATAAATCGCATGTTCTAGAACTGTATACTTGATTCCGACACAGTGGTTGCACGAACTGGTACTATATGGATCATGTCAGGAGATTTTCTCTTACCGCATTCAGTGGATACTCCTTCATATGTATTTTATCATGTGCATCAGGTATTGCTTATCATATACTTCGTGTTCACACACTGTCTCGTGTACAGTGTTTCCATATTACTCGTATTCGTAACGTGTCATGATTAGATCTATGACTATTGGTTGGGGACAGGGGATTAGAAGTTGGTTATATGATCAAACCTGATTTATCTCATATATATGTCAATTATATACCCTACGTATAATCAAGTTACCCTATTTACCTCATGTTCAACCCAAGCCAGTCACATAACGAACTTGTACTCTAAGGCACATAGCTAGTATTATCTATTTCCATTACTTGCAGTTATTTCATATTGCTTGTTCTTTCCTTTCCAGTACTTTACATGCTTATTCTAGTTTATTTCCATTTCCTAGTTACTTGTATATCTTGTATTCTTTTCTATTACCTGTCATATATGCTTTACCATGTATTTGGAACTACTTTCAAAGTTTTGTACTTCGCACCATTCCTGATTGGATATATTTTTCAGATGACTGGTTAGTGGAGATGCATCCCACATATTACGGGGCATAAGATGGTGAGCCAGTAGGAGAGATAGCACCTCCAGTACAGAAGAACGTAGCACTAGCCACAGAGGAGACTTAACTTTTATTATTGCTTTGTATTTGACCCTTTAGAGCCTTGGCATGTATTATTATTTTGGAGACTATTATGTTGTGACTAGATGTTAGACTTGGACTTGTATTTGTGACTCTTGTACTTCTTTCCTTTATTTCATATCATGCTATTTCTTCCTCTAGTTTGATATTGTAATTGAGTATTAGTTTCATTATCATATATCATATTGTTCCTCCATTTGGAGTTGAGATAATATGACAGGTATCTTATATATTGTGTGAGATATTTAGATAGTATTGTGGACCTGGACAGCGTTCTACGTTGTTACTATGATATAGGCTGGACGTTGTTCACGTACTCGTGCCCTTACACCGGGTGCGGGTAATAACATCAGCTGCCCGATGTCCACCCTTGTCGCACCTATGGTACTGCAGTCCCGGAGGGGGAACCATGTACTCAGACGTGTGCAGACGCTTTGGAGCTCTAGACCCTCCCGCTTTATGAGGTCGCTTGTTGAAATTGGTGCGGGTAGTCTGTCCATTTTTCTTTTGAGAATTGTGTCCAAAGATCCGTTTGCTATTCATAGCAGCTTTATAACACTCCCGGTAGGTTTGTTACTTCTGATTTATGACATTCCTACGTAGGTCATCATTCAGCCCTTCTAAAAATGATAGCACCACGTCTGCTGGTTAGGCAAGAAGTGTTTGACAAACTTGGCAAGTCGTGCGAACAATGAATCATAGTCATCAACATACATACTTTCTTGTACCAGATTGCTAAAGTCATCTTCTTTTTATTGTCGCACTGTCCTAGGAATGTATTGTTCAATAAAGGCAGATTTGAACATCTCCCAAGTAATTTTATAGTTGGGATTGGCGTCATAAATCCCTTATTTGGGGGCTTCCTACCAATCATGCGCCCGAAATACTAGTTGTACCGATGCATACACCACTCGTTTGGACCCTTTAATGCCAAAAAGATTGAAGAGTCCTTCGAGTTTCGTGATCCATCCCATCACCATGTCCGGTTCCACTCACCCGTTGAACGTGGGTGGGTGCATCTTGGTGAACTCAGCTGCCCTGTAGGAAGTCTTAGCGGAAGGCTACACTTCCTCTGATTCTTTCTCTACCGCCACGGCTGGCGGTGTAACAGGCGTCACCGTAGCTGCGCCGTTGCTGGGCACCAAAGATGAAATCAATTACATCATGGTGTCCATCTACTTTTGTTGCACAATGAACTGTACCTGAATCTGCGCCAGTTGAGTGGCAGCCTGCTGTTGCTGCACCTCCATTAACTATATGAGCCTCTCCGCCATATCGTTTGAACTCGCTCCTCCGGATTCTCCAGAACTTGCCGGATCATTCTGGACAGGCTGAGCACTGCTTACAGCGGCAACATTCTTCTTTGTCAGTGCTACAAAATATAGTAGCTTGTCATCACTCAAAAAATGATAATTTTTATCTATGGGCTCATTGTATAGGGCAATTTATCTCATGCAGTGGACACCAAATGCATTCAATCGAGAGGCACATCAAACTTCAAGAATATCTTTTTGAAAACCCAAGGAAGTGAAGCCGTGTTCTGATACCAACTTGTCACGCCCCGATCCCATAAGGGTCGATCGTCCTCTCTTGGATCCTTTGTGGAACCAAACGTCCTTGCTTGGACATGATGCCGTGCGAGCCTGGAGTTGCGCTCACACAAGGCAAGAACGTCCAGTAATAGTAATCTATTTGAAACACAAGTTAGAAAACACATTCACAGAGAGTTAAACACAGTATAAAAAGAAAACATGATTTTCAATGATAATTCAGAGTAATTTACATAGAGTTTACATTTGATGTGCCTCTCGGCTACATTGATTGCATTATAAAAGAAAACTCAAAAGATGTGGCACGCTCTATCAGATTAGCTTTGTCATCCGTACATTACACCCTTTCATAGATTGAAAATTCATGCCTCCAAAATGAACTGGCTTCAACTATACTTTAAAATAGAAGAGCTTCTAACGCCTCCTCGTCTATCCACAAGCATTGCACACCATGAGTGCCTGAAATATTTTTCCACAAACGTGGGTCAGTACTCAACTATACTGGTGAGCGGGACGAACCCACTCTCCTAAATCAAAACTTGCTTATTAGGGACAGGCATGCATTAAAATTGGAACCTCCATATTATAAAATTCTAGCTTAAATATTATTATTAGGTTAATTTGGGGCTATTACAGTTTTTCCACAATTTTTGGTTAATTAAAACTAGTAACACTAATTTTCTAGGACTTTCAAGAATTTATTTTAGTGCCAAACCTAATTAAAATCATCTCAAACATTGATTTTGGATTTTAAATAACTAAATATATTTTCTAGAATTTTTGGAAATTTTTTGATTATTTTTAGTATTTATTTTGAGTTATTTAGTCAAAAAATGCATTTAAAATTATTTCTGATTATAAACTAAAAGGTTTACCCAGTCACCAGCCGCCGGCCCCATGCGTCAGCCACCGCAGATAGACCGATGCAGATATTATACTATGTGGGAGTGTCTTTTCTTTCTTATGGTCTTTCATGGTACCATCAAGACAGAGCTGTGACGTCAACTTCGCACAGAGCCAGCAAGGCGGGGCCCACCTCTCAGTGACCCACGAACGCGGGTGCAAGTGCAGCTCGGGCTCCCGAGCCGAGCCGAGCCGAGTCCGAATTAACTCGGACTCGACCGAGCCAAGTCGCACCGAATCGAGACCGTTCGATCCTGAGCGGGATTGCTCGGATGCTCGACACATGGAACAGAGAGTCGCAGCTTCTCCCCCTATTGTATATATATATATATATATATATATATATATATATATATATATATATATATGTAGTTATAGTTTAGGTTTTCGTCTTTTCTGTCGAATTAATTTTAGAGAGAGGGAGAGAGAAGGGGTTGGGAGATTGTTATCTAGGGTTCTTCGATATTCTATAAGCCATTGCGGATAGCTCCAGATTCCAAATGCATCTTAGTTTCTTGCTTTAGAACCGTATTGAGGTTAGGTTTCTGAATATGTAATTTTTCCAAAAAATTTAGAGTATTAAATTCTAGAAAATTCGTAGAGCACAATATGTCCGAAAATAGATGTGTCTTGGTGTTTTTGTGATTCTGGGAGAACCAGGGATCCGAATTATGAACCGTTTGAAGTTTCAGAAAGATAACGTCAAGACTTTCGACATATGTTTTTTTCCAAATTTAATTCAAATTATTTCTATGCTTTTAGTTCTGTAGAACTTCTAGGTTAGCAATCAACCACCGTTGCACAATACAATTTTGTATGTGCAATAGTTTCCAAATAAATTTGAATCTGGATGGGCCTTAAATTCTAGCATGTTTGTGACGCTAAAATCTATAGAAAATCATGCATAAAAGTTGAGTTTGTATCTATTTACTTTTTGGTCAACATATCGCCTCGATTTGCGTGCCATGAGTCTCGAGTTGATAAAATTATATTCTTTGGACAAAATTTAGGAATTTACCTAAAATTTTAGAATAAAAAATTAAAATAAGATTTAGAGTAATTATTCAAGAATTAAATAAATTAAAATAAATTATCTCTTGACATGGTAACATATCATACGTAGGATTTGGACTCTGAATTGGGACCAGATCCAACCACAGCTAAGGACACAGGCGAGTACATTTCCGTGATTACTTTCTGTAAACTCCCTCACCCAAAATAGGTATTTGTGTATATTTTATATTATTATATTTATTATAGATGTTGAATTTATTTAGAGTATTCTTTTAGTTAATTAGAAAATAATTTTTTTATTTAGTATATTTACTTATATAAATATTCATTTAGAATTATTTTAGGTTATTTTAGATTTTTGGAGATTTTTCTAGAATTTTTGGTAATTAAAACTTAGAAAACATAAATTTCTAGGACTTCTATGATTTACTATACGACCATACTTGCATGTCGTTCCTACCAAATATTTATTTTAGTTTAAAATATTTAATTATATTTTTTTGTAATTTATTTAGAATTTTAAGAAATTTATTTAGATTTTAAAATTATTTAGGATTTATTTGGATATATATAGTCTTAATATTAGATAGATGCTAATTTAGTGTTAATAGATATTAATAAGATTTTATAAATTATTTGTATTATCTTTAATTATATTTAAGATTATAAATTATTGAGATAAATTCAAACTCTATTTTAAATTAATTCAAATCCTGAACCTACTAGGAAATCAACTTCATGCATATCCTATCCTTATTTAAATTCATCATAATTCTATCCAAATTAACCAATCCTAGTCCTATTTAATTAAGTAGTGTCCACCATTATAAATACCTCATCCTTCATATTTTTCTTCCCCAAATTCCTCTCTTTTTCGTCCAAAAAATAGTCAAAATTCGTCATAAATTCAGCCTCATTTTCTACTAGTTATGATGAATTAAAAAGACTTGTTAAAACGATAATGAGGTTAGCTTTCTGATTATATAAATTATTTTTCTAAATTATGAGTATTAAATTCTGTAAAATTCGTAGAGCACAGCATGTCCGAAAATAGATGTGTTTCGATGTTTTTGTGATTTTGGGAGAACCAGGAGTCAGAATCATGAACCGTTTAAAGTTTCGGAAAGCTAATGTCGAGATCATCGACATAAATTTTTTCCAGAATTTAATTCGAATTATTTAAATACTGTTAATTCTATAGAACTTCTAGGTTAGAATTTAACCATCGGTGCACAATACAAAATTTGTATGTGCCATAATTTCCAAACGAATTTGAATTCGAATGAGCCGTAAATTCTAGCATATTTTTGACGCTGAAATCTACAGGAAATCATACATGAAAGTTGAGTTTGTGTCGGTTGACTTTTTGGTCAACATATCGCCTCGATTTGCGTGCCATGAGACTCGAGTTGATAAAATTCAGTTTCTTTGGACAAAATTTAAGAATTAACATAAAAATAAGAATAATAAGATTAAAATAGGATTTTAGAGTAATTATTCCAGAATTAAATAAATTAAAATAAATTATCTTTTGACGTGATAAATTTGTAATACATAGGCTATTTGGACTGTGACTTGGACTCTGATTCATACCAGCAGCAGGACCCCAGGCAAGATACCTTGCCAAATTGTTTACAGTACTTTGCATGCTATTTATATTTTTGTTTATTTATTTCATTTCTGTATAGTTCTTGCATGTGTAGTTTTTTTCTCCAGTCATTACTATGTATTAGATATGTTGACACACACATGGCACCTAGTATCATAGAGGACAATCATTAGGCGTATAGGCTTTAACCACTCTGGTAACACCGTAGTCACTAGCACGCACTATGGTGGGTCGTGTCCGATGGTCGCTACCCCCGAGGTATGTCGATTGATGGAGTCCGATGGTCGCTACCCCCGAGGTATGACGGCTGATGATGTTCATGGACGAGTGCATGAGTTGTGAGGCTTAGATCGAGTAGACTACCCTTGCCCATACGTCGAAAAGTTGTCCTCATTTGCATTCATATATATTGTCTTGTACAGCGTACTTATTTATTTTCAAACCATATGCATGTTTACTGTATTTAAATTGGCTCATATTTTCTGTATCTTGTTACGTCCCTCTGAGGACCTGGTCCGCTGCCAGGTGTATCTTTTCTTGAGTATTTACAGGAGCGCAGATTTGGATGGTTACATGTGATCCGAGGATGTCTTCTCTTCGAGCTGTGATGGATAGTTGGTATTCTTATATTGTGTTGTGGTGTTGTACTCATATTGTATTTGCTCTTATATTCGAGTTGGTAGTGGATTTGTTTCCATCCAACTATCATCCTTAGATACTTCTTATTGAGATCTAGTTTCATAGATACTGGTTATTTATTTCTATATGATTTTGGTGGATGAGATTTAGATTTTACCCTGTGACTTGTATTACATTTTATACCACTTGTGGATTTTATATTCATATTACAGCGTACGTATGGATTTGGTTTCCATATATTGGAGTTGTCATATCCATGCGGCTGGCATGCTTACGTGTCCTAGTCCTACGTATTTTTAGGACTGGGGCGTGACATGTTTTTGTGGTGGCCCATGCAGGTCAAGAGCATATTGTCTCGGTTACGTTACTGTACCGAACAAGCCTGCACCTAGGAGTAGAGTATAAGATCTCATCTACAATTGACTATGATTTATCTTCCTCCTCTCTGTTCTATTCGAACAATTGTATCCTGCTTGATTCCTATACTTTCCTAATAAGTTCCTTGAGTATATATAGCCTTCTGCTAGAATATAGGAACCCATGTTATTAGGATGATAATTAGAGTAGCACACCTATTAAGAATACAACGAGAATATAGACACCACTAAGTTTAGAATATCTAGTGAACCCTAGAATTCCTTAGCTATAGATTGGTTTACCATTACCCCTGATATATTATGAAGACTGGAGGGTAGTATAGACACTACTAGAGTAGTTAGAAGTTTTACCATAATGTTTGACACCTAGTATCACATAGTCTTTTGACCTATTAATGGAGTGTGATTGAACAACATTAATTGTATGCTAGCTTAGGAGACAGTGTTTATTCAGACAATAGAATTTAGAGGTCCTTGCCCCCATTTGGTCGACTAGCGACACAGACAAGGAGGTTGTATTATAACTATAGAGATTTGTAGAGTCTTTATTATTATTGCTTATTCTATTTTTTTTTGTTTTGTTTTTGTGAACTTGAATTGACTTGTACCTCCTTTCATCATCATCTAGCGTACCTATAATTGTTGTACCACCTTGACTTATGCCGCTATTATAGCCTAGTTTTGCAAGCTTATTCTTTCATCAAGCTTGTTCACTATATATGTATTAGTGGATGCATACATTAATACATTTCAGAATCAGTGTACTATGGTCTGATCAACCATAGTGCGCGTGGTTCGCCCTTCGTATAACTACTTTACGTGGATTGAGATATCTAGTAATTAGTAGATGAACGAACTTGCCGTCTAGATATGTCTAAGCATATCGTATCCGTTACATAACTGTACCGATACGAGCATGTGGATAGGCATTACCAAAATAGGACTTCAATCCACAACTGCTTTGACAATTCTTATTTGAATTCTTTAAACGTCTTGATCCCGATACTTCTATTCTATTACCTCGCCCTTGAACTCTTTATTATTGATCTCCGTCTTCCCTTATTTCGGAAAGACGAAACCTCATGCTTGGTATAAGTTTGATACACAAAGAGTACTAGATATACCCCATAGGCCGATCACATACTTGAGGATTATTCTTTCGTAATTAAGGACATATCATAAATGATATAATCGGCGTTGAAGTTTTGAGGATTGAATGACATGAGTAAATAAATTAAGAAATATTTTTCTTAAAGTATATAGCCTTCTGTGATAGATTGGTAAATTCTAAGTTGGGTAGCAGTGCATTGGCAACTCGAGAGGAATTTCTTTTAGATTGTGATCGAGTAAGATTAGATTGGGAGAGGTTCAAGCTATTCAATTTTGAGAATTTTAGAAGAATGACTAAGATGATGAGGATTAATGAATTTTAAAAAATCTTGATATTGAGGACCCAATATTTATACCTTAAGTACATAATTTAAATTTTTGGGTATTGAAGGTAAAATCATCAATTTGAATTTGAAGGATAAATATATAATTTCAGACTTGAACATTAGTGGACTGCAATTAAATTATTTTTCAATTTGATGATTTAAATTAAGAATTAAAATTTGATGGTTGGACTACCTATTTGAAATATTGAGGATGTGAATGGAATTTAAAAAGTTGAAGAATACAAAAAAAAAAAAAATTTATAAGTGAAAATAGGAATAATATTAGACTCAAATTACTTCTAGAGGAGATTATGATACTTGGAGATCGTGAGGTAAAATTTGATATGGGTTATTTAAATCTTGAAGATATTATATGGATTCAATTTAAATTTGGATATTGATGACTTGGAAAAGTGAGAAGAGATTACAATAGGTTGAATTTTGATTTAAACAATGATTATCTTAATTTTGAAATGATCGCGATAGATTTGAATAGATTTTGTTATTTAAATTTTTGGAAGAGATTGCGATTGACGTACCTTATGTATGAATGTGAAGGATTTAACAAATTATGTCTTATTTTAATTTTGAGGACGAAATTGTTTTAAGTTGGGTAGATTATAAACTCCCTCACCCAAAATAGGTATTTGTGTATATTTTATATTATTATATTTATTATAGATGTTGAATTTATTTAGAGTATTCTCTTAGTTAATTAGAAAATAAATTTTTTATTTAGTATATTTACTTATATAAATATTCATTTAGAATTATTTTAGGTTATTTTAGATTTTTGGATATTTTTCTAGAATTTTTGGTAATTAAAACTTAGAAAACATAAATTTTTAGGACTTCTATGATTTACTATACGACCATACTTGCATGTCGTTCCTACCAAATATTTATTTTAGTTTAAAATATTTAATTATATTTTTTTGTAATTTATTTAGAATTTTAAGAAATTTATTTAGATTTTAAAATTATTTAGGATTTATTTGGATATATATAGTCTTAATATTAGATAGATGCTAATTTAGTGTTAATAGATATTAATAAGATTTTATAAATTATTTGTATTATCTTTAATTATATTTAATATTATAAATTATTGAGATAAATTTAAACTCTATTTTAAATTAATTCAAATCCTGAACCTACTAGGAAATCAACTTCATGCATATCCTATCCTTATTTAAATTCATCATAATCCTATCCAAATTAACCAATCCTAGTCCTATTTAATTAAGTAGTGTCCACCATTATAAATACCTCATCCTTCATATTTTTCTTCCCCAAATTCCTCTCTTTTTCGTCCAAAAAATAGTCAAAATTTGTCATAAATTTAGCCTCATTTTCCACTAGTTATGACGAATTAAAAAGACGATATCTCCTAGCTCCGGACTCCAAACACGCTCCAGTTTTTTTATTAGAACGATAATGAGGTTAGCTTTCTGATTGTATAAATTGTTTTTCTAAATTATGAGTATTAAATTCTGTAAAATTCGTAGAGCACAGCATGTCCAAAAATAGATGTGTTTCGATGTTTTCGTGATTTCGGGAGAACCAGGAGTCAGAATCATGAACCGTTTAAAGTTTCGGAAAGCTAATGTCGAGATCATCGACATAAATTTTTCCCAGAATTTAATTCTAATTATTTACATACTGTTAATTCTGTAGAACTTCTAGGTTAGAATTTAACCATCGGTGCACAATCCAAAATTTGTATGTGCCATAATTCCCAAACGAATTTGAATTCGAATGAGCCGTAAATTCTAGCATATTTTTGACGCTGAAATCTACAGAAAATCATACATGAAAGTTGAGTTTGTGTCGGTTGACTTTTTGGTCAACAGATCGCCTCGATTTGCGTGCCATGAGACTCGAGTTGATAAAATTTAGTTTCTTTGGACAAAATTTAGGAATTAACATAAAAATAAGAATAATAAGATTAAAATAGGATTTTAGAGTAATTATTCCAGAATTAAATAAATTAAAATAAATTATCTTTTGACGTGATAAATTTGTAATACATAGGCTATTTGGACTGTGACTTGGACTCTGATTTATACCAGCAGCAGGACCCCAGGCAAGATACCTTGCCAAATTGTTTACAGTACTTTACATGCTATTTATATTTCTGTTTATTTATTTCATTTCTGTATAGTTCTTGCATGTGTAGTTTTTTTCTCCAGTCATTACTATGTATTAGATATGTTGACACACACATGACACATAGTATCATAGAGGACAATCATTAGGCGTATGGGCTTTAACCACTCTGGTAACACCGTAGTCACCAGCACGCACTATGGTGGGTCGTGTCCGATGGTCGCTACCCCCGAGGTATGTCGATTGATGGAGTCCGAGGGTGGCTACCCCCGAGGTATGACAGCTGATGATGTTCATGGACGAGTGCATGAGTTGTGAGACTTAGATCGAGTAGACTACCCTTGCCCATACGTCGAAAAGTTGTCCTTATTTGCATTCATATAGATTGTCTTGTACAGCGTACTTATTTATTTTCAAACCATATGCATGTTTACTGTATTCAAATTGGCTTATATTTTTTGTATCTTGTTACGTCCCTCTGAGGACCTGGTCCGCTGCCAGGTGTATCTTTTCTTGAGTATTTACAGGAGCGCAGATTTGGATGGTTACATGTGATCCGAGGATGTCTTCTCTTCGAGCTGTGATGGATAGTTGGTATTCTTATATTGTGTTGTGGTGTTGTACTCATATTGTATTTGCTCTTATATTCGAGTTGGTAGTGGATTTGTTTCCATCCAACTATCATCCTTAGATACTTCTTATTGAGATCTAGTTTCATAGATACTAGTTATTTATTTCTATATGATTTTGGTGGATGAGATTTAGATTTTACCCTGTGACTTGTATTACATTTTATACCACTTGTGGATTTTATATTCATATTACAGCGTACGTATGGATTTGGTTTCCATATATTGGAGTTGCCATATCCATGCGGCTGGCATGCTTACGTGTCCTAGTCCTACGTATTTTTGGGACTGGGCGTAACACTTTCAATGCTTGATAATCTTTATAATGTATGCTTAGTATTGATTATTTAATTCTCGACACTTGTTACACGGATTAGTATGATGGATTCTTGTTATGAGATACGTGACTATTCTGGATTATTGTTATTTTTTCGTGATTTGTTCGGAATTCGTATTATACTCGTGGGGAGGGAAAATACTTAATGGATGTGTGAACTACACTTTCCATTCTATGGTCTTACTGGAATAATAGCAGCCATGCACGACACGTATGGTTTGCTAGATTTTAGCCTTAGCTTTTCACATATCAACAAGGTATTTCAAATCACGTAGAGTAGTTTGTTCCTATCTGTTCTTCTATATATTAAAGTTATTTCCTATGTTGCTTGGAGATATTGTACTACATTCTTGCCATGACAGGACTTCAACATTTTGTTATTCTGGTTGCCTTATTGTGATTTCAGTTTTGTTGTTATTATATATTCTTTTTTATTTATTGTCATATAGCTTCTACCATGTATTGGAACTATTTTTACTGTGATGTACTCATTCCTTTCCTGACTGGATAACCATATTTTAGGTGACTACGATGAGGATACGATCCCTACATATTATGGACCGTTTGCTAGCGACATAACTGAGCCTAATCTTGCCCTTCAGGAGGATCAGGGAGAGTTAGCAGCTTAGACACCGTCTGTGATGGAGTAGTTTAGTAAAGTAGTGGTTTTGTTAGTTATTTTGGACCTGATTATTCTCCGACAATTTTTCTAGAGTGTTTTGAATATTGTTTCTTGGATATTTAGTCATTTCTGGGAGAGTTCTTGGACCCGCATCGAGACTATTATTTCTTTATTATCTCTGGTGTATTCATTTAATCTAATGCCTGTGATTGAGTATAGTATGGATATGTATATATATATTGTGGGTTGTAGATTATACTTATGGCTTATTGTATAGCGTTCTACCACCGATACTGCGGCGTAGGCTGGACGTATTCATGACTCATGCCCAAGTCCAGGGTGCGGGTCAGGAAAAAAATGATCTTTCTATTAAGAACTAAGTAAATTCAGTTCATACCAGTTGTAAGTTTTTAGAGAAAAATAACATAGAAACTATATAGCACATCGGTCGCTTACTCAACCGATGTGCCCCTTCCCTGTACAAAAACACAAGTATACTTACTATTTGCACAATATAATAGATTAGCATGTGTTCTATTTATATTCGGTCATTGGTATGATCGACACCCTGGAGACTTATCCAAGGCACTGCGACGCGCCTTATCAGCCCAGGTACCAAGCCCTGCCGAAGGTCCCGCAATGCATCACGCAAATAACGATCAAATATTTACCCCGGGTCGATACGGTTCCCGTGCCCCAGAATACCATTTCGAGGAAATGCCAAACCTTGTGCACAATTTGTCCCAGACCATGCAAATGCATGAACAACTCAACTATCATACAATGCATGAGATAAAACAGAAGAAAATAAAGCAGCTATATATATATATATATACTTATTCAACAGTTTATATTTTCTCAAAGTCGTGTTCCAATTTTGGTGTTCCGTGGGTCCAAACTCTCCGAGGCACCAGGCCACAACTAATATTTTAGATGCAGCATTCCATCAAGCAGTTCCTTATTTTTGAACCATAACTGTTTGCTTTATTGTGAAGATTGTGTTATAGATGGTGTACATTCATATACAAGTTAGTCTATAATTATCCATGTGTCACTCCCCGTTTCCAGTATACGTATTGGAAGCGTATTATTTTTTGCTGGCATGTTATTTATTTGGTTGCATGAGACTAGACCCATTCTTTGGTTTGTCTTAGTTCTTGGTTTATGGTTTTGGTTGGTTTGGTCATGCATTGAACCTATGGTCTAAACCTCAAACCCTAGCTATATAACCCAACTTCTTTCTCTCTCCCTCTTCATTCTTTCTTTTTCTTCTCTCTCTTAGGTTTTTTTCTCCCTCCACAGGCAAGTACACCTTGCATGAGAAATGAAAAAACCCTCCATATTGTTGGTCTATTATATTTATTGTGTGATTCTAAGCATGTTTAGAACTTGGATATTCAGATTTGGTGGATGAAATAATGTAGATCTAGAATTTTATGAGTGTGTATTTTTGTATTTTTATTGGTTTTGATCTTTAAAAAACTTATTATTTTTGAAAACTTATTGTTTTATATGATGGAGAACTTTATTTCATGCAATTTGGCTTTTGAACCACTTGATTTTGAGTTGAGGTAAGGATTTTATTGCAAAACAAGTTTTTCGGATTCTTGGAGTTTTTCTATGGCCGAACTTGCTGTTATGGGATGATAGAGAACTATGCGGCCTAACAATATGTGTCCCTCCAGCATGCACCCATCTTGTTGGATGTATGTCTGCTTTGTGCATGCTTTCAAAAGTCGAACGCACAGTACCATGAACGCATAAAAATTCAATAAGGCCTGACTCCATGCGTCCAAGAGATTATACGGCCACGAGCCATGCGTCTCTTCTTTTGGGCGCATGTCTCTGTATGAATTTTGTGTCTCTGCACGACTTTATGTGCTTTTGTCTTTTCTCTTTGACACTTATACCTTGTCACATCAATCACCTTTATGTCACTTTCCTAACACTTCATTTATTGCCCATCAATTCGGTACTTGTTCCAAGTAGTAGAATTTTGCCCGAGCATGCGGCCTGGAGGAGCATATGGCCATGTTAGAATATGCGGCCGGTTGGTTCATGCGGCTTGACCTTTTTGTGCACGACTTAGACACGTATTATACTTAGTGACTCCCTGGGTACATGTAGTACTTTCTTGTAGGGATCATTTATTTTATTTGGAATATTTTTTATCATCCTCTATGTGGTTGATCCTGGTTATTGTCATAACCCAGATTTTTCAGAATATTTTTTTAACATTTTCTCACAATTTTCTGGAATAAAAACTAAGGTATTTTTTGATTAAAGGATTTTTAAATGAAGTTAATTGATATTACAATATTATGAAAATAATATTTTTGGGTGTGAAATGAAAAACTACACATAGGGTAATTTTACGGGAATTTATTGGACCCCAGAAGCATTTTTAAAGCCCTAAAAACTAATGTATATTTAAACCAAAATAAACCCTGAAATAAATCCGGTTTATTTCCAAAATAAACCAAACCAACCCAGACCTGGTTCAATTGAACCAAACCCAGCCCTTAGCGGGCCGGGTCGGATCTAAACCCGACCCGAAACCCGTAGACCCAAACCCGCACTTAAACGCTAGCGGGTCGGGCCGGATTCATGTTGAACCCGACCCGCGGACCCGGACCCGTAACCCAAATCCTTATCTGAACCCTAACCCTAATTCTAGTCGGAACACTGTTCCGACAACCCTATAAATCATTCCTTCGCAGCGAAACCCTAATCCCCTTTACCTCCTCCCCGCTCCGTCGAAGCCCAGCACCACCACCGTCTTTCTCGACGACCCCCGCCGCTGCATCGAGACCCGCAGCCCCTTCGTCCCCAACCCGCTCTCCCCTCTCTCCACGATCGAACCCTCCACCATCTCCACCACCTTCCTCCGCCTAGCCGCTGCTCCTCCGCCCTTAGTCCCCGCCGTCTCACCACCACCCTCTCCCCTCTCAGCCCCCTCAGCCGACGACTCGACAATCCCCTACTGCCGACACCCCTCACCACTCTGCCGACCAGAACGCCCACTCCCAGCCGGCCGCCCGCAGCCCCAGCCTCGAACCTCGCCATCTCAGCCGGACCCAGCCCCGAGCCGCCTTCCTCCGGCGAGTCTTCCCAGCAGCACCCGGACACAGCCCGGACACAGATACTGTGTCGAGTCGACACGAGGACACGAAAACCCAGTTTCGTGCAGCCCTGTTCAGGTAACCCGTTCTCTCTCCACGCTGCCCCATTTTCTGTTTTGTCAGTTGTGACACGTAGACCGTGTGACCCCCTCGATGCCCGTACAACCCGCTCGGTGCGTCGCATCCTTTGGCGATCGCAAATCGCGATCCAAAAACAGGAAAAACCAATACCCCGTTTTACCCCGGAACTGAGTGCGCCCCGCCAAACGGGATGACTTGGTCACGCGCGGTCTTCACCGAAACATGCGCGCCGTCGATACGGACGTGCAAAATTTTACAGAAGTTGATTTGGATGTGCGTGCACACCGGAATCAACGCGTATCCGTCGACAACGTCCCGTATCCGCCCGTTCTGGAATACGTCATAACTTTGTGTACACACGTCGGATCGAAATAAAACTTGTGTCATCGGACTCGTAGCAATACGCTGGTCCTGTGACCCAAGTTTGGTTCGATTCTGAGAACGTTGACAAAATTGCGTATCGTGGGCCCCACGACTCCACTTGACGGACGATTTTGTGATCGGCTCATCGGAATCCAATTCTGGAAGTTTCGTTGGGTTCGTATCATCGTTCTGGACCTGTTGACACTAAGTTTGACAAATTTGGAGACCTTTGGTCCTGACACATTTTTTGGTGCAAAGCAGCCCACATGTGGACCCCGCTTTGGCCTGAAACTGTAATTTTTGCCCCTGTGTCCAAATTGGACTCAAGGACAGGTGTTTCTAGCTATTTGATATTTTCTGAATCTAATGGTGATGTTTATTTCAGCAACCGGAGTAGTACATGCAGATCACACTGAGACCAGAGCTACAGTTGGAGCCAAAACCACAGGCAAGTGTACCTTGCCAACCTTGCAGTCTTATTACATATTTTCTTGCTTTATTTATATTGTTGTGCATGCTTGACCTAAGACCGTGTGACTTACTTAGCGTTCGATTAATAGTCGGGTGCCAACACCGTACGCGGAGTTGTGTAACGTCAGCTAGACATGGATACCGAGACCCTATACTTCTCGTGCTTGCATTATCAAGTACATCATAACCCAGGACACTTGACACTATTCATGAGATAGAATCTTCCTGAGATATTCATGGTGATTCTGTATAGGATACATGTTACATGACATATTCTTTTGCTTAGATATTACATGACTGGTTGCATTAGATATGATCCTGCGTGGCATGGACATGATGCATCGTGGACATGAGACGTATGATTACATTGGGTGGGGAGAGACACATAGGCTACAGGTTGATTATATTATGACGGTGTCGTAGTCTCCCTTTGAGCTAGACAAACCACATGATATCACTGCTATCGGCTCCCCGACACAGAGCTTGTAGTGGGTTCAGCCTGAGTTTCTAGTGCTGCTCTCATCTTGTATATCACTTAGCTGGTTATATAGTATTACCCTATTGTTTCATTTATTTTCTGTACTGCATGTATTTTGGCTTGAGTTATTTTGTACCTTGCTATGTCCCCTGAGGACCTGGATCCGGATTATGTTCCCAGGATTAGCTGATGAGATCTATCCCGAGGTATACGGGACCGGAGCATTAGCATTAGCAGAAGCAGGTGCCTACATTGGAGCAGTACCAGATCCCGAGGACGAGATCGTGCCAGAGGACTTCTCCTGAGTATTGGCTTGAGATACTCATTTATTTCTATTTCTGGTTACTTTATTTCCTGTCTATTGCAGTGATGTATCAGACTTATTCTCGGATTGTTCTCCGAGACACTTTTATTGAGATATGTCAGTTTATTTTTTTTTGCATTTATTCTGGCATTTGATCTGTGATTATCTGTTGTGGATGAGATTAGAATAGACTGTGACTTGTATCATTGGACCTATTTATTATTGTATTACAGCTTAAGTACGCTTCGATGGATCCATTAAATTGGGTTTGTCCATCGGTGTGTGCTGCTGGCCATTGCCACGTGTCCAGTCCCTCGGTATTTTGGGACTGAGGCGTGACATGGTTTTTGTGGTGGCCCATGCAGGTGAACGACTAAATTATTCAGTTTCAACTTAGGGACCGAGCAAGCCTGCAATAAGAATAGAATAAGTTTTTAGGATCTCATCCACTTGCTTGAAACGTTCTTGATATCTATATCGGACTCAAATTTATTTCTTGACTTGTATCTTGCCTTGATTCCTGTGTGCCTCTTATTGTTTATTTTGGTTGCAGAGTTATGGATTCACGAACAAATGACAAGACTCCTGTAAGAATACCACGGGATGCTTTGGTAACCAATGAAGAGGAAGTAACACCAGTTGATGAAGGTCAAGCAGCTCAACAACGCAATCAAGCAAGTCAGCACGCCTCGAGAATCCAGCGAGATAACGTTCCACCATCGACGCAGTTTACTCCACCGATGCCTACCGTTCCACAAGGGCAAGCTATGAACGTGCAACAGATGTTTTAAATGTACTACACGATGATGCAAGCCTATCAGAAGGATTAGCAAAGCCAAACAGAGGAGTTCATTTACAGACTTAGCTCGGAGCTATGGAAGTTAATCAGCTCCGTTGCAACGAACGTTCTTGCTACAGCATGGGCCATGGAGTACATCAACAGGATAGAGTCCAGCCAGAAGCGGCCGCATGCACCAGACCAAGCATAACAGAAAAGAGCTGCAAAGCGACCACAGATGAATCCACCACCGAGGGCAGCACTAAGAGCCTTAGTTCTTCCTACTTGTCACTACTGTGGCAAGATAGGCCATATTAATAAGGAGTGCAGACGCAAGTTAGGATTATGCTTGATTTGCGGAACCAATCAACACTTAGCCAAGGACTGTTCTCAGCATCGAGAGAAAGCATTGATGATTCATCAACCAGCCACATCAGCACCAGCCGGAGCACCACAGGAAGAAATTGCAAAGAGTTCTCGCCTGCACCAGCCATCAGAAGCATCTTCACAGGCGCTACCTATCTGTCAATATTGTCGCAAGCGAGGCCATATTGAGAACGAGTGCAGACGAAAAATGAGAGTATGTTTAGCTTGCGGATCCAGTCAGCATTCATTGAGGGAATGCCCTGAGCGTCGAGAAAGAGCACCAAGGGTAAACCAACAAGCGTTACCAGTACCGAGGCCATCCTGTCCAGCTTTGGGAGCACCATAAACGGAAGTTGAAGGAGTCCTACCACCAGCTCCAGGAGGGTATCAGGCGAGGCCACCTTTGATACCCCAGGCACTACTCTTCCAGTAGGCTCAGCAGCAGCAGAGGAATCGACTGCAAGGACGCGGACAAGCCCTGGCAATGACCTTAGAGAACACGCAGACTCATGGAGTAGCTAATGCGCGTAAGTGATTCATAGTTATCTGTTTCTAGATTTGCTTTAGTTCGTGCCTGTTGCTTCGTGACCTTAGCCTTGACCTAGTAATTTGAACTTGCTAAAAACCTAGAATATTTTAATTGATAACCTAGTATGTTTTTAAGTGATACCCTAGTTTTTCTAAACTGTAGTCTTCTAGATTTTCATCCAGAAAATTGCATAACTTCCATTACTTAGGGAAATAATTCCCTATGTGATTTTTCTTAACCCTCACCATTTGATTCTCCTTAATCGTGATGTGCTTCGAACAATATTTTACAACCGTGTCATCTCTGTTGATCGGTTATTCTTTGATTGCGAGGACGCAATCCTCTTAAGGAGGGTAGATTGTCATAACCCAGATTTTTCAGAATATTTTTTTTAACATTTTCTCATAATTTTCTGGAATTAAAACTAAGGTATTTTGTGATTAAAGGATTTTTAAATGAAGTTAATTGATATTAAAATATTATGAAAATAATATTTTCGGGTGTGAAATAAAAAATTAGACATAGGGTAATTTTCCGGGAATTTGTTGGACCTCAGAAGCATTTTTAAAGCCCTAAAAACTAATGTATATTTAAACCAAAATAAACCCTAAAATAAACCCGGTTTATTTCCAAAATAAACCAAACCAACCCAGACCCGGTTCAATTGAACCAAACCCAGCCCTTAGTGGGTCGGGTCGGATCTAAACCCGACCCGAAACCCGCAGACCCAAACCCGCACTTAAACGCTAGCGGGTCGGGCCGGATCCATGTTGAACCCGACCCGCGGACCCGGACCCGTAACCCAAATCCTTATCTGAACCCTAACCCTAATTCTAGTCAGAACACTGTTCCGACAACCCTATAAATCATCCCTCTACCGCGAAACCCTAATCCCCTTTACCTCCTCCTCGCTCCGTCGAAGCCCAGCACCACCACCGTCTTCCCCGACGACCCCCGCCGCTGCATCGAGACCCGCAGCCCCTTCGTCCCCGACCCGCTCTCCCCTCTCTCCACGATCGAACCCTCCGCCATCTCCACCACCTTTCTCCGCCTAGCCGCTGTTCCTCCGCCCTGAGTCCCCGCCGTCTCACCACCACCCTCTCCCCTCTCAGCCCCCTCAACCGATGACTCGACAATCCCCCGCTGCCGACACCCCTCACCGCTCCGCCGACCAGAACGCCCACTCCCAGCCGGCCGCCCGCAGCCCCAGCCTCGAACCTCGCCGTCTCAGCGGGACCCAGCCCCGAGCCGCCTTCCTCCGGCGAGTCTTCCCAGCATCACCCGGACACAGCCCGGACACAGATACTGTGTCGAGTCGACACGAGGACACGAAAACCCGGTTTTGCACAGTCCAGTTCAGGTAACCCGTTCTCTCTCCTCGCTGCCCCATTTTCCATTCCGTCAGTTATGACGCGTAGACTGTGTGACCCCCTCGATGCCCGTGCAACCCGCTCGGTGCGTCGCGTCCTTTGGCGATCGCAAACCGCGATCCAAAAATAGGAAAAACCAACACCCTGTTTCACCCCGAAACTGAGTGCGCCCCGCCAAACGGGACAACTTGGTCGCGCACGGTCTTTACCGAAACGTGCGCGCCGTCGATACGGACGTACGGGATTTCACAGAAGTTGATTTGGATGTGCGTGCACACCGGAATCAACGCGTATCCGTCGACAACGTCCCGTATCCGCCTATTCTGGAACAAGTCATAACTTTGTGTACACACGTCGGATCAAAATGAAACTTGCGCCATCGGACTCGTTGCAATACGCTGGTCTCGTGATCCAAGTTTGGTTCGATTCTGAGAACGTTGACAAAATCGCGTATCGTGGGCCCCACGGCTCCACTTGACGGGCGATTTTGTGATCGGCTCATCAGAATCCAGTTCTGGAAGTTCCGTTGGGTTCATATCATCGTTCTGGACCTGTTGACACTAAGTTTGATGAATTTGGAGACCTTTGGTCCTGACACATTTTTTGGTGCAAAGCGGCCCACATGTGGACCCCGCTTTGGCCTGAAACTGTAATTTTTGCCCCTGTGTCCAAATTGGACTCAAGGATAGGCATTTTTAGCTATTTGATATTTTCTGAATCTAATGATGATGTTTATTTTAGCAACCGGAGTAGTACCTGCAGATCACACTGAGACCAGAGCTATTGTTGGAGCCAGAACCACAGGCAAGTATACCTTGCCAACCTTGCAGTCTTGTTACATATTTCCTTGCTTTATTTATATTGTTGTGCATGCTTGACCTAGGACCGTGTGACTTACTTAGCATCCGATTAATAGTCGGGTGCCAACACCGTACGCGGAGTTGTGTAACGTCAGCTAGACATGGATACTGAGACCCTATACTTCTCGTGCTTGCATTATCAAGTACATCATAACCCAGGACACTTGACACTATTCATGAGACAGAATCTTCCTGAGATATTCATGGTGATTCTGTATAGGATACATGTTACATGACATATTCTTTTGCTTAGATATTACATGACTGGTTGCATTAGATATGATCCTGTGTGGCATGGACATGATGCATCGTGGATATGAGACGTATGATTACATTGGATGGGGAGAGACACACAGGCTACAGGTTGATTATATTATGACGGTGTCGTAGTCTCCCTTTGAGCTAGACAAACTACATGATATCACTGCTACCCGGCTCCCTGACACAGAGCTTGTAGTGGGTTCAGCCTGAGTTTCTAGTGCTGCTCTCATCTTGCATATCACTTAGCTGGTTATATAGTATTACCCTATTATTTCATTTATTTTCTACACTGCATGTATTTTAGCTTGAGTTATTTTGTACCCTGCTATGTCCCCTGAGGACCTGGATCCTGATTATGTCCCCAGGATTAGCTGACGAGATCTATTCTGAGATATACGGGACCGGAGCATTAGCATTAGCAGAAGCAGGTGCCTACATTGGAGCAGTACCAGATCCCGAGGACGAGATCGTGCCAGAGGACTTCTCTTGAGTATTGGCTTGAGATACTCATTTATTTCTATTTCTGGTTACTTTATTTCCTGTCTATTGCAGTGATGTATCAGACTTATTCTCGGATTGTTCTCCGAGACACTTTTATTGAGATATGTCAGTTTATTTTATTTGTATTTATTCTGGCATTTGATCTGTAATTATCTGTTGTGGATGAGATTAGAATAGACTGTGACTTGTATCATTGGACCTATTTATTGTTGTATTACAGCTTCAGTACGCCCTGATGGATCCATTAAATTGGGTTTGTCCATCGGTGTGTGCTGCTGGCCATTGTCACGTGTCCAGTCCCTCGGTATTTTGGGACTGGGGCGTGACAGTTATTGCTTGTGTTATGATTCTAAGGGAGAATGGACTCAGCAACCCGACCTTGTTCTAGAACTCATGCTTATAATCTTGGTAATTGGACTCGAATACTCTATCAATGCTGATATAATTATTGCCTGATATTGTTTATGATCTATACACCGAGGTACGACATACCATGTTACATGTTAAGTAATTTATATTTGAGTTGTGCATCGAGAATATCTCCAAATTCCTGAATGCGTGATACTATATATATACTTTTCTTCCAGCAAGGGCATGATATACGAGTCAAGTACCAAAGTATGGCTAGGATTTTGATTGTTGAATGTTGCATACATGCTCGGATGAATCCAAATTGAACTTCCATGGATTCGTATCTAGCATGCCCGTACTTTGTACGATATCTTAAGGATAATTCTCATATGGGCATGTTTGAGATTTCAAAATAATATGGGGTTAATTAGGCAACTAAAAGTGGAAGTAACATTGGAAGAAAATGGTATCCCGAGATCATGCCAACGAACATTCCTATATAAATTTATTCTAAGTGCGTGGTGGGCCGACCACCACAGATATTGTATATCATCCGCCTTAGTGGAGTACAATATCTGACCTATTATAAATAATGTCGGGCCACTGTTTCACTATAGAAATAATGTAACCGCTAATACCGTGATCTAGCGCAGTGGCCCTATGGAGAACTGGTATAATTCATGAAATGCCTATATAATCATCTATTATCTCGGTTAGCTCATGTTTGGCAATGGCGTGATCTGAGGATACCTATTATGCATTATTCTGAGATAACCTCAGACTCCACAATTAGCAAGCCATAAAAGTGATTGGCCGATCTTATTAATTGGACTTGATTGTGATTGTATTATTCTGTTAGTAGCCTAGGAAAATAGACTATCATAGTGTGATCTATTCAATCCTTATCCTTATTTGGTTGTAGGGTTGGTCCTTTGTGCTAGGATATGCCATGGACCTAAGTTACGACACAGAACCTATATTATATATATTTATTGCTTGGATTTTTGTTTCTCTATTTCGTGCTTCCTTTGTGGTACTTGCTATTTGGGGTCTAATCCCATTGGTTTTGTATTTCCAGGTTTTGAGCCAGCACCTGAGGATCCAACATACTTTCCCCTGACTCATGGCACATACCCAGAACATGGCCGTCGAGGATAACGTGTGGTTTTTTTCTTCCCTGCTCGTCATTGTATATTTCATATTTTGGGCATTTAGCCACCGACACTTGTTACCCGACACATTTGGACATTTAGTTTCCTTACATAATTGTATATAAATCTGACTGCAGTTAATCACTGTAATGTACTTTTGTTATTTCACCAGCTTCTTATTTTGTACAGCTGGTCTCCAGAATATTTTGTTGAAAGCGTTTGGGACACCTTATTGCTTTATCATATATGCTCTATGATTACTATTCTTGTTTGGTTGATTGAGACATAGATGTTCATATGACCCTAAGTGACCTGATTGTAGCATGTACCCCTTGTCTAGTTACAATCGTGATGGCCGTTCGACATATAGTATCTTATATGGGATAGCTGGCCAAGTCTGTCTCCATATTCTAGTATCGGGGCATGACAAGATTTTAGTGGTGGTCCATGCAGGTATATTCTACAGGCTTATGAGGTATCATGGTCATAGGAGTCTCAATCAAATATGATCCTTCTTAAAATTCTGAATTCGTCCTCTTCGATACTTAGCTTGAAATTTCCCAGATTAATTGCTTCCTTGTTCCTTCTTGTCATGTACTTGATATTTCTTGTGCTTTTCTTTAGAATTTCCCCTCCTCCAGATATTGCAGTAACAAGAGAGGTAGAGTTGCCAGTGGAATGAGGTCCTGTAGAAACCCAACCAGGGATCTTAGTTGAACCCATAAAAAATGCGGCTGAGCAGCAGGCTCCAGATGTTCCCGTACCTCCCGCTGTACCGACAATACTAGATTGCCCGACCTTGCTAGAGATTATCCAGTAAATATTAGCTGCCTAATAATATCATATGGTGGTTTAACAACAACAACATTAGGAACATCAACGTCAACAGCTTAAACATCAAGAAAAGAATGTCCCGTTGAACCAAGGGTTGTAGATGGCCCTGGAACGAGGCGAGAGAGTAGATTCTGGGGCATCTGTTAGGTTTTATAGAATGAATCCTAAATATTTTGATTGCACGGAGGACACCATTATGACAGATGATTGGCTCCAGGATATTAAGACCATTCTAGCAGCAGTTAAAGTTTTAACTAAGGAACAGGTTTACCTGGTTCGCTTGCAGCTCCAGGATCTTGTAAGAGATTCATGGGCTACGATGGTGGTAGGATTGAGGCATCATATTTTGTGGGATAATTTTAGGACCCAGTTCAGGATGAAGTACTTTGGGATTGTAGCTTAGTGCAAGCTACAACAGAGATTCACCAACCTCATACAGGTTGGAAGGACAGTAGATAGTTATGCGATAGAGTTTTGTCGACTGATCAGGTTTGCTCCAACCATGGTGGCAACCGAGTTAGAGAGAGCGATGAGGTTCCAGCATGGACTTCACTTGGAGATCTTAAAAATGGTAGAGGTGCATGGCTACTAGACCTTCGAGGCAATATTGATAGCAGCCAAGAGGGTTGAGCTTATCTTTCAGAGGATGGCATCATGATGAGTTGACTAGAAGAGGCCTCATGGACAGAGCAGCGAGGGAGGACCAGTACCGAGAATGTCACCACCATCCTCTGACATTTGCATCTGTGATGTGACACAGAAGAGGCCGTAACATCGATAATGATAGCATCTACTATGCCGCAGCAGCCGAGGCAGTAGCAGCAACAACAGCAACAACACCGGGGAGCGCCGACAGGTTGTACGTATTATGGCAAGGAAGGTCATAACTAGGATGTCTGTCGGGCAGCGAATAGACTATGCTTAAGATATAGAAGCCCCGATTATAGGGTTGCAACTTGTCCAATGATACAGAGGCCAGGAGGGCCAGTACAATAGTTTCCTGCATTGACGTTTCTAAGGGCAGTGCAGCATGGAGGACCAACAATAGCGGTGTAGCCTATAACTCAGCGTCCGTTGCATACACAGGCTCAATTATACCGACAACAACAATAGTACGAAGAACAAATACTGCAACAACGACACCAGGGAAGGCATCAACAGGGAGTTGGACAAGTCCAAGGGCATGCGTTCACATTATCCCGGGAAGAAGCTATGGCGTCAGGTGGCGTAGTGGTAGGTAACATTTTTATTACAACATTTCCTGCCATAGCATTATTTGATTCTAGAGCTTCGCCCTCATTTATATCTGCATAATATACGACACGTATTGGATTAAAGTTTTAGGTATTGCCCGAGAGGCTGAATATACTCACTAGCAATGGGATCGTGGGAGTTAGTAGGGTATGTCTAGTGTGTCCAGTCGTAGTATGTGTGCATTTATTACCTGCGAAGTTGATCGAGTTTCCTATGGGTAACTTTGACATTATCTTAGGCATGGACTGGTTGAGAGACAGTCTTGCGACGATAGATTATCATGAAGGTAGAGTGTTATTTAGAGTCCCTGGTCTAGAAGAGTTTGTTCTTAGCAGAATAGTAGAAGACCATCATAAAAGAATCACAACAATAAGAATAGAAGAGGACCCAATACCCAAAATAGATAAAGAATTCATGGACGTCTTTTCCGACGAGCTTCCCGGATTACCCCCAGTTAGAGAAGTAGAGTTCTATATAAAGTTGATGCTAGGAGCAGAACCAATATCCCAGAAGGTATACCCAATGTCACCATCAGAGCTTGATCAGTTATATCGACACATAGAAGAACTAAAGGCAAAAAAGTTTATTCGGACCAGTGGATCACCGTGGGGAGCACCAACGGTATTGGCGAAGAAGAAAGATGGATCGACGCGGTTGTGCATGGATTACAAGCGATTAAATGCGGTGACAGTGAAGAACAAGTATCCATTTCCTAGGATTGATGACTTGTTTGACCAATTAAGTGGGGCAAGAGTCTTCTCCAAAATAGATCTACGATCAGGATATCATCATGTGCGAGTTCGGGAGCAGGATATGTCACTCCCCAGTCCCAAAATACGTAGGACTAGGAATACGTAACACGCCAGCCGTATGTATACGAACTCCAATATATGGAAACCATATACACACGTACGCTGTACATGAATATCCAATCCACAGTGGTAAATATATGTCACAACAAGTCGCACGCAGTTCTATATCTCATCCACAGCACAAATAATAGAATAATGGAAATCAATAACTGAATATCAAAGAAGTAGTCTCAAATAGTAATCTCAAAGTGCAATAGTCGGGTGGAAACAAATCCACTGCAAATCGACTATAATAAACTACTAAAGAGAGAAGAGAATAAACTCTAATATAAGAATAAATGTCTCGAAAAGAATAGCAACTAAAATCTCTAAACTGCTATAATGAATCACATGTAATCAGAAGATAAGATCGTCTCAGACTGATAGGTAGCGTCAGGTCCAGGTCCATACTCCTGCGGGTACTCCTGCTCACCTATATCTGGAAGGGACCAGGTCCTCAGAGGGACGTAACAAGATACAAAAAACACATGCCAATAAAGTACTGAAAGTAAACATCCATTGGGGTCGCCTAACCATCTATGTGAATGCAGTTAAGAACACCTTTTCCCACAAGTGAGCTATCTGGCTGAAAATTGGGATTTGGCATGGTTCTCTATTGGAGATCCAGGGGCCTAAAAGGCACGTCGTCTTTTGAACGCCGGTGGCCCGCCTGATAGTACATAATATATAGTGGTCATCATGACCCGTATCTCCAGCGGAGAATCCGGGCGTACAGGAGAAAGTGCAAAGGAGCTCAAATGCGGTACTTGTTGTTCTCCCCACCCAATGCTCTAAGCATGTCATGTCCATGACACAATAAACCTCTAATAACCGCCAGGTCTACTAGCATGCAAAGTTTCTATTGGCAGTTATCCCTATCCGTCGTACGACCTATACGTACCGGGGGCCAGCCGAGTACGCAAGTCCGTGTCCTACATGTGACTCACACTCGTGTATGAATAGTGTCATGGCCAATAAAACATAAATGCCTCATGAAAATGGGGTAGTCTCATAAAGTAGGTCCAATGCATATACATAAATAAAAATATAGTACGACGACACCGTCGTTGCACCCAAGTTTCCTTGGACGCTCAGTTTATATAGCAGTTAAAATAAATGAACTAAATAAACAGAAAATAAACATGCATGCCTCATATGGAATGTAAATACAGTACAATGGCAAGTTATACTTGCCTGGCAAGAAATCTGTAAAGTGTACGCGCCCAAATGTCAAGGACACTGATCCTGGAACTAAGGACTCCGAACAAACGTCTTCGGATGCTGAAATAAATATCACCAACGTTTCCGGAATGAGCAAAATAGCTAAAAAGCACATCCCTTTCGTCCAATTTGGACACAGGGACAAAACGATAATTTCGGGCAAAAGTGGGGTCCACGTGTGGCCCACTTTGCACCAAAAAATGTGTCGAGGGTAACAGTCTCTAAATGGGACAAACTATAGGTCAAACAATTCTAAATGTCAATACGAACCCAACGGTATGTCCAAATTTGAATTCCGATGAGCCGAACAAAATTTGGTCCAAAAAGTCAACTGTAGGGCCCTCCAATTGGCGATCCGGTCAACCGTCTCAGAAATGCGTGAAAATTGGGTCACAGGACCAGCACGTTTCCACGAGTCTAGTGGCACAAGTTTCGTCGCAATCTGACAAGCGTGCACAAAATACATACGAGTTCCACAAAAGTTGCGACACGGGATGTGTCCGCGGATACGGTCTGATTCCGGCGCGCACACGCGTCCGAATCAGTCCTCACGAATTTTCACGTGTTTCGTTATGTTGCATGCACCATTCGGTACACTTGGCACATGGCGGGACGGTCCCGTTTGGCGGGGCGCTCTCCGATCTCCAACTTTTAGAAAATCGGAAAAAGTGGGTGCGTACAGTTTTGTGACGACTACAATTTTGTCCACAGCAACTAATGGCACAAAGTTATTATACAGAAAATAAACTAGGTCATGTAATCTACAGGTATCAAAAAGAATCACTGAATTCGGATCTCTGTGGTGGGAGATACGAACTCGGCAATATGGGCGGTCATTCTGGAATTCTGCGATTGCAGAATTCTATCTGCTCGCGCTGACTTGGGCGCTATTTTTCACCTAGGGGCACACGTTTTCCGAGGTTGACTATAAAACCAATATTGGAGAGGGTTGAGGGAAGATCATACCTATGAAAACGGAACAGCGTTTGGTCGAGCGAGTCAACGGAAAATCACGCTGGAGCAAAGGTGCCTCGAGTGGGAGACTGCAGTTCGCGATGTCGACGTCGACGGGATGGTTGGATGGCTTGGGGAGGCTTCTCTGGCTGCGGTGACGGCTCTAGATGGGAAGAGGAAGTCTGGAGTTTCTAGGTTAGGGTTTTTTTGAGAGCTATTATATATATATATTATATATATTAGGAGAGAGAGGGGTGGATGAGCGGTCCGCGGGTGAAGAAAAAAGGCTAAAGGTAATTAAATGGGCAGGCTCTCTATTGCCTATGTCCAAGTTGTTGCTGTGACAGCAAGGTGTCCGCGGAAGAAAGACTTTAGCAAAAAGCTAAAGTTGGATTGAAGAGTAGTTATCAATATTATGAATATTATTATATTAATATACTTAGTTACTTTATTTAATAAATTATTTTTCCTTTCTTTTCCTTTCTTTCTTTAAATATATATATATACATATATATATATTCGTATATACATATATATATATATATATATACTCATAAGAAAATTTATAGATTAGGGTATTGCACATCGTTAGGCTAGCAACAGCTCAAGGAGTCTCCTACATGGAATAAATTCTGAAAAATTCCTGATGGTCCCATAAGTCATCTAAGTGCCCGAACACCTAACATAAAAATTATTAAAAATCTATTTCTCCTGTTTAGACCTAATTACTACAATTTAATTAATAAATAAAAAGGTATATACGATTTTCTACGAAGGGGGTTTTATATTCTACCCAACTTATAAAAATTTCGTCCTCGAAATTAAAATTAAGCCACGAT
Organism: Iris macrosiphon; assembly: GCA_036927795.1. Classification (NCBI taxonomy): domain Eukaryota; kingdom Viridiplantae; phylum Streptophyta; class Magnoliopsida; order Asparagales; family Iridaceae; genus Iris; species Iris macrosiphon. The sequence goes on from JAYESA010000001.1 coordinate 120,736,356, forward strand.
AGAATGCAAGGATGGTATAAGATATAAATTAACAATGTAAATTCATACCTTGGTCTGCGAATAGGTTCGGAAAATGCTTGCGCATGTCGTTCTCGCGCTCCCAAGTTGATTCTCCTGGCGCGCCATGCCTCCATGCTACGCGAACCAAGGGAATAGACTGGTTCCTCAATACCTTCTCTCGATGATCAAGGATTCCCACGGGTTGCTCTTGGTATGACAAGCTCGGCCCAATGGTGATCTCTGAATGATCGAGAATATGACTGCTGTCTGCCACATATCGCCTGAGCTGCGACACATGGAATACATCATGTACTCCCTCCAGTGAAGGTGGTAGCGCAAGTCGATATGCCACCTCTCCAATTCTCTCGAGCACGTTAAATGGTCCAATATACCTTGGACTCAACTTGCCGCGCCCTCCGAATCGGATGGTGCCTCTGGTCGGTGATATCCTCAAGAAGACGTGATCGCCCTCTTTGAACTCCAAGGGACGACGATGAAGGTCTGTCCACTGCTTCTGCCTGTCTTGCGCTGCTCGCAAGTGTCCCTGAATCTTCTTGACTGTCTCTACGGTGTTGACCACCAACTCGGGTCCCAAAATCTGACGTTCTCCCACGTCACTCCAACACACAGGAGACCTACATTTTCTCCCATATAATGCTTCAAACGGAGCCATCTGAATACTCGCTTGATAGCTATTGTTGTAAGAAAACTCTACAAGATGTAGGTGGTCCTCCCATGATCCTCCAAAGTCTAACATGCAAGCTCTCAACATGTCCTCCAAGGTCTGAATAGTACGCTCCGACTGCCCATCTGTCTGTGGGTTGTAAGATGTACTGAACTTCAGACGAGTACCAAGACTCTCTTGTATGCTCCTCCAAAAGTACGATGTGAAGCGCGAATCTCTGTCCGATACAATGCTGACTGGTATGCCGTACAATCTCATGATCTGCCTCATATATAAATCAGCTAAAGCTTCTGTAGACTGACCCACTCTAAAAGGTATAAAATGGGCTGACTTTGTGAGTCGGTCCACTATTACCCACACTGCATCTCTCCCACTTGGACTCTTGGGAAAACCCGTGACGAAGTCCATAGTGATGTGCTCCCACTTTCACTCTGGAATCGGAAGTGGTTGCAATAATCCTGCTGTCCTCTGGTGCTCCGCCTTCACTTGTTGACATACCAGACATTTAGCTACAAAGTGAGCTATCTCTCTCTTCATTCCATGCCACCAAAAGTGCTGTCGTAAGTCACGATACATTTTGGTGCCTCCAGGATGAATAGAATAGATCGAACTATGAGCCTCTGTCATCAGCTCCTGTCGAATCTCTCCATTTGGAACATAAAGATAATTACCACATCGTAATGTCCCATCCTCATGAATGCGCAATCCGGTCTGCTCTCCGGCCTCTGTCCTTTTCTTTAGTCTCCTGAATCTGGCATCTGTAGGCAAAGCTGCCTTAATCCTCTCTACCAATGATGATTGAACTTGCAAGTTGGCTAGTGTCCCATCTGCTCCGAGTAGTATCACTTCAATGCCAAGCTCTTACAAGTCCTCTAAAAGTTCCCTCTGTGCTGTCAAGAAGTAAGCTGCTGGCTTCCGGCTTAACGCGTCTGCTACCACGTTAGCCTTGCCTGGATGATAATGTAGCTCTATCTCAAAATCTTTCATCAACTCGAGCCATCGACGTTGCCTCATATTTAACTCCTTCTGCGTGAAGACGTACTTGAGACTTTTGTGGTCTGTATAGATCTCCACTCGTTCCCCATATAAGTAATGTCTCCATAGCTTTAGAGCAAATACAACGGCTGCAAGTTCCAAGTCATGAGTCGGATAATTCTTCTCATGTACTCGTAACTGCCTAGATGCATATACAATCACCTTACCATGCTGCATCAATACGCATCCCAAGCCTTTCCCTGATGCGTCACTGTAGATCACGTAACCTCCTGATCCTGACGGAATTGCCAATACCGGTACTGTAGTCAGTCGCTTCTTCAACTCTTCAAAGGCTGCTTGACACTCGTCGGTCCATATAAATTCTTGATCTTTACAAGTCAGACGAGTCATAGGTGCCGCTATCCTTGAGAAATTTTTCACGAACCGTCGGTAATATTCTGCAAGTCCAAGGAAACTCCTCACCTCTGCTGCTGATTTAGGAACAAGCCATGTCTCAACTGCTGAGATCTTCTCTGGATCAACAGAAATACCATCTCCTATAACAACATGTCCAAGAAATAAAACTCTGTCCAAGAAGAACTCATATTTGCTGAGTTTAGCATATAATTGCTCTCTCCTCAAAGTCTCTAGAATAATCCGCAGGTGCTCCTCGTTCTCCTCGTGGCTCTTCGAATAGACAAGTATATCATCTATGAAGACGACCACGAACTGGTCCAAGTACTGGTGGAAGACTCGATTCATCAAGTCCATGAAGATCGCTGGAGCATTGGTCAATCCAAATGGCATGACCAAAAACTCGTAGTGCCCATATCTTGTTTTGAATGCGGTCTTCGGAATGTCCTGCTTTCGTACCTTCACTTGGTGATATCCCGATCTCAAATCTATCTTCGAGAATACCTTAGCTCCACTGAGTTGATCAAACAGGTCATCAATGCGTGGCAATGGATATTTGTTCTTCACTGTCACTGCATTCAAAGCTCTGTAGTCAATGCACATACGCACTGACCCATCCTTCTTGGGTACAAACAACACTGGTGCTCCCCAGGATGATGCACTTGGTCGGATGAAACCTTTCTCCTCTAGCTCTTTTAACTGTGCCTTCAGCTCGTCCATCTCCTTCTTCGCCAGTCTGTAAACATGCGATGCTATAGGTGCTGCTCCGGGTGCTAGTTCAATTGAAAACTCTACGTCTCTGTCTGGGGGTAGTCCTGGCAAATCCTCTGGAAAGACGTCTAGAAATTCTAAAATAATAGGGTGATAGACAACATCGTCCATTGCGAGCTGCATACCATCAAGGATTTCTGTGGATCCTCGGGCAAACTCAAGTTCAGGCTGGCCTGGTACCTTAAAAAGAATGCTTCCTCCAAAGCAATCGAAGAAAGCGTGGTTCTTGCTCAGCCAGTCCATTCCAAGCACAATATCAAAAGATGGCATAGGAAGGACTAAGAGTTGGGCATTCATCTCCCTGCCACGAATCACTATAGGGCCCGATCTACAAACTCGACTAACTGGTACAACTCCTCCTCCGGTAAGAATTCTAACACAACTAGATAATGGTGTAGAAGCAATATTGTATTTGGCAATAAAACTAGATGATATGAATGAGTGGGTAGCTCCCGTATCAAATAATGTTACCGCAGGTAAAGTAAAAGCAAGGGTAATACCTGCTATGACATCCACCTCATGATCCATGTCATCTACCTCCAATGCGAAAGCTCGCCCGTTCCTCTGCGGTTGTCCATGTCCAGTCCTTATATGCTGCTCCTCCTGAGTAGGTAGCGGTGGTCCTCTCTGAAATACTCCTGCTGCTGGGGGTCGAGGTGCTCCCGGTCCAGTCATCTGCTGGGCTGGCTTCGGTGCTGGAAGCGCTAGTCTCTGTGCTGGAGGTGGTAGTGTCAATGTCTGCTGTTTTGGACAGTCTTTCGCCATGTGCTGTCCAGAGCCATATCTCATACACTGATCCAAGCGAGTCCGACAATCTCTCGAAATATGTCCGATCTTCCCACAATAATTACATTGGAGTTTTTCCGAAATCTGGTACGGTCCGGCTCTGTGTTGCTGATGCTGTTATGCCAAGGGACGTCTGATAGGTCCCCCTTGTTGTGTCCTGGCTGGTCCTTGCTGTATCCTTGCTGTTCCTTGTTGTGTCCTCAGCTGACCTCCCTTTCCTCTGCTAATGGTTTCCTGAAATCTGGCCTCTGTTAGTAGTTCAGCATAAGAGACTCGGGACTACGAGCTTGTATAATGTTGTAGCTCCTGGTTCAGTCCTCGATGAAATCTCTTAGCCTTAGCCAAGTCATTTGGTATCAAAGCAGCACCATATTTGCTGAGTCGACTAAAATCGGCATCATACTCGTCCACGGTTCGGTTTCCTTGCTCTAAGTGAAGAAACTGATCATACAAGGTGTCCCTGACAGTGTCCGGAAAGTACTTTCCCTCGAAGCACTCCAAGAACTGCTCCCAAGTCTGGTAAGTACCCAACTGGTGCTCCATGGATTCCCACCAGTGATGAGCATTACCATCTAGAAGCGTCCGTACACCCGTCATCCATAGGTCCTTCTGTAACTGTGATGCCTCCAGTAGCTTCTGTGTGTGAGTGATCCAGTTGGTAGTCTCCTCCGGGCTTTCAGTACCCTTGTACTGCCTTGCACCCATCTGAACAAAATCCTTTACTAATCCAACCCTAGCTCGAGGTACTGGAGCTAGTGCTTGGGCTGGTATAGTAGCATGTGCAGCCATCCTCTCCAGTGCTGCCAAAAATTCTTGCCTCTGCTCGGCTGCCTGCTGCCTCAGTTCCTGTATCATCATCTGAAAGAATTGGAACATCTGCGCTTGGCCATCTTGCGGTACCGGGGCAGGTGGAGGGTTCCCAATAGGTGAAGCGGAAAGATCAGATGGAACTGGAGTGTGAGTCTGTCCATCTGGCCCCGGAAGCCTAGGAATCGTTGGGGTCCCTCCTTGAGTCTGACCATTGACTCCAGAAGTTGCGTCGCCATCGGCGGCAGTACATCCATTCTGCAAATCCATCTCTCTGCAGTTGATGTACGAAACGATTAGAAAAAGTACAGGAATCAAACAGGATGCAAGTATTAAATAGGAAGGATGAGTTTCAATCAAGCGTGGATGAGATCCTTACACTCTATTCCTATTACGCAGGCTTGTTCGGTACAGTTACGTAACCGCGATAATATATTCTTGACCTGCATGAGCCACCACAAAAACATGTCACTCCCCAGTCCCAAAATACGTAGGACTAGGAATACGTAACACGCCAGCCATATGTATACAAACTCCAATATATGGAAACCATATACACACGTACGCTGTACATGAATATCCAATCCACAGTGGTAAATATATGTCACAACAAGTCGCACGCAGTTCTATATCTCATCCACAGCACAAATGATAGAATAATGGAAATCAATAACTGAATATCAAAGAAGTAGTCTCAAATAGTAATCTCAAAGTGCAATAGTCGGGTGGAAACAAATCCACTGCAAATCGACTATAATAAACTACTAAAGAGAGAAGAGAATAAAGTCTAATATAAGAATAAATGTCTCGAAAAGAATAGCAACTAAAATCTCTAAACTGCTGCAATGAATCACATGTAATCAGAAGATAAGATCGTCTCAGACTGATAGGTAGCGTCAGGTCCAGGTCCATACTCCTGCGGGTACTCCTGCTCACCTATATCTGGAAGGGACCAGGTCCTCAGAGGGACGTAACAAGATACAAAAAACATATGCCAATAAAGTACTGAAAGTAAACATCCATTGGGGTCGCCTAACTATCTATGTGAATGCAGTTAAGAACACCTTTCCCCACAAGTGAGCTATCTTGCTGAAAACTGGGATTTGGCGTGGTTCTCTATTGGAGATCCAGGGGCCTAAAAGGCACATCGTCTTTTGAACGCCGATGGCCCGTCTGATAGTACATAATATATAGTGGTCATCATGACCCGTATCTCCAGCGGAGAATCCGGGCGTACAGGAGAAAGTGCAAAAGAGCTCAAATACGGTACTTGTTGTTCTCCCCACCCAATGCTCTAAGCATGTCATGTCCATGACACAATAAACCTCTAATAACCGCCAGGTCTACTAGCATACAAAGTTTTTATTGGCAGTTATCCCTATCCGTCGCACGACCTATACGTACCGGGGGCCAGCCGAGTACGCAAGTCCGTGTCCTACATGTGACTCACACTCGTGTAAGAATATTGTCATGGCCAATGAAACATAAATGCCTCATGAAAATGGGATAGTCTCATAAAGTAGGTCCAATGCATATACATAAATAAAAATATAGTACGATGACACCGTCGTTGCACCCAAGTTTCCTTGGACGCTCAGTTTATATAGCAGTTAAAATAAATAAACTAAATAAACAGAAAATAAACATGCATGCCTCATATGGAATGTAAATACAGTACAATGGCAAGGTATACTTGCCTGGCAAGAAATCTGTAAAGTGTACGCGCCCAAATATCAAGGACACTGATCCTGGAACTAAGGACTCCGAACAAACGTCTCCGGATGCTGAAATAAACATCACCAACGTTTCCGGAATGAGCAAAATAGCTAAAAAGTATATCCCTTTCGTCCAATTTGGACACAGGGACAAAACGATAATTTCGGGCAAAAGTGGGGTCCACGTGTGGCCCACTTTGCACCGAAAAACGTGCCAAGGGTAACAGTCTCTAAATGGGACAAACTATAGGTCAAACAATTCTAAATATCAATATGAACCCAACGGTATGTCCAAATTTGGATTCCGATGAGCCGAACAAAATTTGGTCCAAAAAGTCAACTGTAGAGCCCGCCAATTGGCGATCCGGTCAACCATCTCAGAAATACGTAAAAATTGGGTCACAGGACCAGCGCGTCACCACGAGTCCAGTGGCGCAAGTTTCGTCGCAATCTGACAAGCGTGCACAAAATACGTGCGAGTTCCACAAAAGTTGCGACACGGGATGTGTCCGCGGATACGGTCTGATTCCGGCGCGCACACGCGTCCGAATCAGTCCCCACAAATTTTCATGTGTCCCGTTATGCTGCGTGCACCATTCGGTACACTTGGCACATGGCGGGGCGGTCCCGTTTGGCGGGGCGCGCTCCGATCTCCAACTTTTGGAAAACCGGAAAAAGTGGGTGCGCGCAGTTTTGTGACGACTACAATTTTGTCCACAGCAACTAATGGCACAAAGTTATTATACAGAAAATAAACTAGGTCATGTAATCTACAGGTATCAAAAAGAATCACCGAATTCGGATCTCTGTGGTGGGAGATACGAACTCGGCAATATGGACGGTCATTCTGGAATTCTGCGATTGCAGAATTCTGTCTGCTCGTGCTGACTTGGGCGCTGTTTTTCACCTAGGGGCACACGTTTTCCGAGGTTCACTATAAAACCAATTATGGAGAGGGTTGAGGGAAGATCATACCTATGAAAACGGAACAACATTTGGTCGAGCGAGTCAACGAGAAATTATGCCGGAGCGAAGATGCCTCGAGTGGGAGACTGCAGTTCGCGATGTCGGCGTCGACGGGATGGTTGGATGGCTTGGGGAGGCTTCTCTGGCTGCGGTGATGGCTCTAGATGGGAAGAGAAAGTCTGGGGTTTCTAGGTTAGGGTTTTTTTTGAGAGCTATTATATATATATATATATATTATATATATTAGGAGAGAGAGGGGTGGATGAGCGGTCCGCGGGTGAAGAAAAAAGGCTGAAGGGAATTAAATGGGCGGGCTCTCTATTGCCTATGTCCAAGTTGTTGCTGTAACAGCAAGGTGTCCGCGGAAGAAAGACTTTAGCAAAAAGCTAAAGTTGGATTGAAGAGTAGTTATCAATATTATGAATATTATTATATTAATATACTTAGTTACTTTATTTAATAAATTCTTTTTCCTTTCTTTTCCTTTCTTTCTTTAAATATATATATATATATTCGTATATACATATATATATATATATATATATATACTCATAAGAAAATTTATAGATTAGGGTATTGCACATCGTTAGGCTAGCAACAGCTCAAGGAGTCTCCTACATGGAATAAATTCCGAAAAATTCCTGATGGTCCCATAAGTCATCTAAGTGCCCGAACACCTAACATAAAAATTATTAAAAATCTATTTCTCCTGTTTAGACCTAATTACTACAATTTAATTAATAAATAAAAAGGTATATACGATTTTCTAGGAAGGGGGTTTTACAGGATATACCAAAGAAAATATTTAGGTCACGATATGGGTATTATGAATTCTTAGTTATGCCATTCAGACTGACTAATGCTCCAGCGGTATTCATGAATTTGATGAACCATATTTTTATGACATACTTAGACCAGTTTGTGGTAGTATTTATCGATGACATCCTTGTGTATTCTCGTAATGAGGAGGGACATGAAGAACATATCAAGATAGTTCTGCAGGCTTTGAGGGAGCACCAGTTATATGCGAAGCTTAGTAAGTATGAGTTTTGGCTGGATCATATATCCTTTCTTAGGCACTTTATTTCTGGAGCAGGAGTGTCGGTTGATCCTAAGAAGGTAGATGCAATAGAGAACTAGCCAGTTCCGAAGACAGTGGCCAAGGTGCGTAGTTTCCTGGGCTTGGCATGATACTACATAAGATTTGTGTTAAACTTTGCTAAGATCTTGACACCTTTGACTCGGTTAACGTGCAAGAAAGTTAAATTTGTGTGGTCAGCAGAATACCAGATAGCCTTTGAAGAGTTAAAAAAAGAAGTTAATCTCTGCACCAATCCTCACTCTTCCAGCAGGCTCCAAAGGATTCATGGTGTATTATGATACATATGGCAAGGGGCTTGGATGTGTTTTGATACAGCACATGAGAATGATAGCTTATGTTTCTCTGCAGCTCAAAGATCATAAAAATAAATATCCAACTCATGATTTGGAGTTACCAGCGGTAGTGTTTGCACTTAAGCTATGGAGGCACTACTATATGGCGATCGGGTGGAGATCTTCACAGATCATAAGAGTTTGAAATATGTATTCACGCAGAAGGACTTAAACATGAGGCAAATGAGGTGGCTAGAGTTATTGAAAGACTATGACATGGAACTTCAATACCATCTAGGCAAGGCAAATATAGTAGTTGATGCACTTAGTAGAAGAGGTGGAGAATTCATATTGAGCACTCAGAAGCACATTCTAGAAGACTTAAGAGAGATGGGAATCGAGATAGTACTTCTACAGGATACAGGAATTCTGGTTAGTCTACAGATCCAGTCAACTTTGGTAGATAGAATCACGATAGCTCAGGCAGAGAACCTGAAGATTCAGAAGCTACGGGCAGAATATGAGTCCGGTCTTCCGAAAGTATTAACGATTCATGCGGATGGAACATTAAGGTTTGGAAACCGCCTATGTGTACCAAGCAGAGATATTTGGCAAGAAGTTATGACTGAAGTACATAGTTCCCAGTACTCCATTCATCCGGGAGATACGAAGATGTACCAAGATATCAAACAACACTTTTGGTAAAACAAAATAAAGAGAGAAATAACACGCTTCGTATTGCGATGTCTGATATGTCAACAAGTGAAGGCAGAACAACAGAGATCGGCAGGGTTATTGCAGACGCTTCATATTCCAGAGTGGAAGTGAGAACGCAGTACCCCAGATTTTGTGACCTGTTTACCTAGATCCTCGACTGGTCGAGATGCAGTTTGGGTGATAGTGGATTGACTCATAAAAGTGGTACATTATCTCCCCTTTAGAGTGAGACGGTCTACAGAGCAGTTCGTATATTTGTATATACGACATATTATGAGGCAATATGGCATACCAGTAAGCATAGTGTCCGACTGAGATACATGGTTCACTTCTCATTTCTGGAGAATTTTGCACGAGAGATTGGGAACTAGATTAAGATTCAGTTCTATGTACCAACCCCAGATAGACCGGCAATCAGAGAGGACAATCCAGACCCAGGAAGATATGTTACAAGCCTATACCTTAGACTTTGGTGGATCTTGGGAGGATCACATTCACTTAGTAAAATTCTCGTATAATAACATTTATCAGGACAATATTCAGATGGCACCTTTCATGGCAGTATACAATAGGAAGTGTAGATCACCGTTAGCGTGGGACAATATTGATGAGTGAAAGATGTTAGGCCCCAAAATAGTCACCCAGACAGTAGAAGTTGTCAGGCAGATCAGAGAGCGACTTCGGATTGTGCAGGATCGACATCGTTACTGGAAAGACTAACATCGTAGGACTTTAGAGTTTTGTGTCGGCGACCATGTGTTCTTGTAAATTTTGTCAACCCGTATAGTTATTAGATTCAGGGTTCGCGGAAAGCTTAGAACGCGTTATGCTGGGCCGTTTGATATTCTCGATCGGGTAGGCGATGTGGCTTATTGTCTTACCCTTCTACCTCCGCTATGAGAGGTGCACGATGTATTTAATGTATCTCATTTGCGTAGGTATGTCCTAGATCCGAGTTATATCCTCGATCACTCAAAATTAGTCGTTGGTACAGACTTATTTTATGAGGAGCAACCCGTATCCATTCTGGACCGAAGGAAGAAGGTACTCAATAACTGGACTATTTCTCTTGTTCGAGTTGCCTGGGACCATCACACTCTTGGAGAATCAACGTGGGAGCGCGATGACGATATACGGTCTCGGTACCAGCACCTGTTCGATTCGGAAGGTATATTCTACCTTATGCCTTCGTATCTGATATTCCGTGATCAGGCGATCACCTATGTGTTATGATGATTGTTCGCCATTAAATTCGAAAGTCTAAAATGGCTTGATTTAATCAACAAACTAAAGAAAGTACAAAGAGTTCCTAGATAGAAACTCTAAGTATAATATTTTGATCTGGGTGATGACGATGGACAAAGAGTGCTGTGGCGGCTCCTTTACTCTATTGATGGTCCGATGAGGGAGTGAGGATGCTATCCCTTCTTCTCTCTCCTGAGCTTGTGTGCACGTATGTAGCTGGTGTCATACCCCGATCTCCCGCAGGCTAATCGGCCGTCCCCGCTAGGCATGAATCACCGCACCAGTGCTCTGGCGACCGTCCGCAGAACGGGATGCTGTAATCCCCCTTGTGCACAAGTTGTCCGTGACATGCAAGTCTTGGTCTTCCAAATTCATAACTTGACATGATAATCCATGATTCTTGTTCTGAATCGAGCAATTGCTCCATGAGCTGTAATTCTTGATTTGCTTGACATGATTCTCGTTCAGATACAAACTTGATATGATTATCATCCAGATATAAACTTGACATGATTCTCATCCAGTGTTCAACTTGCCTTGATGCATTCCTCTGGAGCAGGGACTGCCTTGGCGACCCAACGGTCCTGGATACTTTCAGGTTCATACTTGCATAGAAGAGATATTTGTTAGTCTCCTGGCAAACTAGATGCATGCACGATAAGGATAGTATTACTTAATTTTGGCATAATTTCGTGTAGCAAACATTGAAAAGAGGCAATGAGTACAAACTATACTAAGCATGCAAGCATGCATTTATATTTGAAACTTAAGCATTCACTTTGGCACGGTCTAGGGTAAAGCGAGTGTCACGACCCGCACCCGGTGTAAGGGTACAAGTCGAGAACAACGCCCAGCCTATGTCGCAGAATCGATGGAAGAATATTGTTTGGATAATCTATCTAACAATATAATAAGCCACCAATAATATCAATATACTCAATCACAGATCTAAGATAAAAATGAGCATGATTCAGATAAAAGAATATAATAGTACATACAACTTATGAGTCTAAAATAATACATTAATAAGTCTGTAAGAAATACTAACAAATAAGCTGGAGACAAATCTAGTACAAAAGAATACTAAGAAACTACTAAACTCGGGTCATCTATCTCAGTTGGGATCAGTCCCTCCTGAGCTAGGGTCTCTGACTCTAAACCCACAACATCCTGAGGTCCATAATGTGTAGGGTACCATACCTCAGTGTCATCTGAAAAAATATATCCAGTCAGAAAAGGAGCAGAGTATATCTCTAACAATAGTTCTAATCAATGATAAAAACTATGTACAGTAAATAGATGTGAATATACAAGATGCATAATAGATACAAGAGATATACAATAAGAAAATAATGGAAATAAATACAAGAATGAATAATATGTCAATGAACAAGAATGCTAATGACTAAGTGAGTGAGTACAAGCTTTAACATGTGATCGGCTTGGGAACTTGCACATGAATAATGGCCTGGTTAGTCATACGTGCGGTGTATGACCAACACTCACAGGAAAACAATACTTGCACAGGAAGGTATGATCACATATCTACACTATAATACTCTCCACCCCCGACTGGTATAGTAGATCTAACCATGGTATGCTATGGCACGAGATTCTCTAGGAAGATAGCAAATCTCCCCAAGAATCAGTGTCTGTACATGCACAAGATAATTAATAAAATAAGACTTGCACAAGATACACCATATACAAGGAATAACATCTCATGACGAGATCCGGATATACCAATCCGTGTAACCATTGTGTCAATAAACATGGATATCTACACTAAATACAATAAATATAGAGGATATCATAAATAAGAAACTATCAGATAATGTACTCGCCTGAAGTCCAATAAATAGTCTCACAGATGTCTGATACGGTGCCTCGAAGACCTATATATGGAATATAACATCAATACAAGATTTCAGAAAGAAAATAAGTTAAACTAGTCAACTTCTAGGTCAACAAACCAAATCTAAGTCAAAAGTCAAACTAGGTCAACTCTAAGTCAAACTATGGTCAACTATGGTCAATCATGTCAAACTACCTATTTCTAGGTTGCATGAGTCTATCTCAAGAATGTTGGGTTCAAACATTATGAAACTAGGTCATACAAGCTAATCTTAGGATACTAGGATACCGTATCACAAGATATGCAACCACAATATAAAATAGTCACATATGCACATATTAAGCAATATTAAATATAAAATCCTAATTACCATTGCTAAAAGGATACCTTGGTTTCGAAATAACTTGGTATCGCAACACTAGACCTCTAACTTGATACCCAAACCCAATACCTTATATATCCTCAATACCTTGGTATCACAAGGTAATTGCGATATCTAGTATATATCTCACTACTCTCCTAGCTATGTATGTATGTATGTATCAATCCAAAATAACTACTAGTATGTACTAATAGAAATATAACTACTAACTGCCAACTAACTACTAATATGTATACTCAAGTACACGTATCTACACTATATAGATAATTTAAAGATACATGAAGATATCTAGATATATACATCTATCTAACTACTAAATATAACAAGTATCAACATAGGTAACTATTTAACTAGGTAGTTGAATAATTAGATAACTAACCATCTATTACTAAAACTAACTACTAGTATCTAACCATCATATTACTACTGCTGCTGTACTTTAGATTGCTGCTGCTGCTGCACTTCATGTTGCCGCTGCTGCTGTTACCAATCTGCTGCCGTTGCTGCTATACTTTATTTTACTGCTGCTGCTGATACTGGTTCATTTTACTGCTGCTGCTGGCTTCTTCACTACTTGCTACTGCTGCTCCTTCGTTACCTGCAGCTGATGCTGCTCTGTGATAAGGCGAGGTCCTCCACTTCAGTGGGAAAGTCAAAGACTCCTTGTTCAGCTGTTCTTTCCCCATCAACTAAAGAAAGAGGACGGCTGCTCGACCCCCCCATATCAAACAACACACAACAAAACCCACGCATATATGTATCCCATAGATCCCAACAATCTCTAAATATGTGTACATACTCTCTCTCAACTATATATATATATATATATATATATATATATATATATATATATATATATATATATATAACATAACCTATACAAGTAGCTATTACGTATATAGTAGTATCACTACGTACATATATGATACATAGGTATATAGGTATATGATACACTAACACAAGAAATATAGATATACATAACAATAAATATAGATGAATACATTTATTTTCCATGACTAAGAGTAATATAATTTAGATCTAGAAATGCATCATAGTAAACACGTGGAGTGCATCGCACCCGTATCACACTAGATCTATGATACGCTTGCGACACGATTCCACCACACAACCGAACGTACCCCGAAGGACACAAGCAAGTCTAATATATTATTAATGAACAATACGAAGAGTCAAACACAAATCTATGTGTCCGTGTCAAAATGTGACATGCTCAAAGTCCCGCGTCGGAGGAAGAACCCCCAAATCAACATGTATCACCAAATTGTTGGGATACGACCTACACGTACCCAATTGTGGACACGATACTAGCCCCAAACACACAAGCACATGTCAAATTGATCTATAGGACCAATTGACACATACAACAAATGTCAATCTCAGAATTCCCCCAAAATTGATATAAAAAGTACCATAACTCTCTCAATAGGCCTCCTATGGACACAAAACCAAACCCTATGGGTAGCCTATGCATATGGGTTGATTTCTCATGGTTAAATTTCAGATTTAGAACCTAATTTAAGGGAAAAAACTGAATTGTACCTATTGGGAGATGGATTCCTAATGCAACCTCTAAATATGATGAAATTGGTCTCCTACTTGTAGTTTCTTGCTCCTCTTTGTAGATCCTTGCTTTTCCCTTCTAGATCCTTGCTTCACTAGCCTCCAATGGTGATTTGGGAAGGAATTAGGGAGAAATTGAAGTAGAGATGATGAAAATTGGGTTGAGGAAAATTCTAGATCTAGATTTGAAATAAAAAGAGGAGAGAGAAACTTTTCATTCTCTCTTTAAATATGTCTCACTTTTCCCCTCCCTCAAGCTACTATGTAAAGTCTAAAATATTCCTTGGGGCCTCTCATGAAGAAATAATTAAGGAGGAAAGCTTCTAGTGTAATAGTTTAATTAAATTTATTATCCTCCTAATCAAAGGCTTTCTAGTTGGGCTAAACTCTAACAATTAATACATGTTGGTCCATGAGTCTAAACTAAACTAGTTAGGTCCACTAACACAAGTCCAAAATAAATAACTAACATCTAACAATAATTAAATAATACAATAAAAAGTTATTTAGCATGCACAATTTTTAATTAATTTTAAAATTACTAAAATACCCTTTTCTTGAAAATGTGATAGTGACAAGTCTACCCTCCTTAAAATAATTTTGTCCTCGAAATTCAAAGACGAAAACTACCCCCAGAAAATAACAGAACAAAAGAACAGAATATAACAAAAGAACAGAACTAAAGCACATAACTAACTATGAAAGAATATACCTCAAGGCACGAACAAGTATGGATAAAGCTCTCGTATTGCATCCTCTCTCTCCCAGGTAGACTCCCCCGGAGAGTAATGCCTCCATGCGACGCATACCAAAGGAGTAGTCTGGTTTCCTCAGTACTTTCTTTCTCCGATCCAAAATCTCAACTGGCTGCTCTGGATAGCTAAGAGTAGGGCCCACCTCTATCTCTGAGTGATCTAATACATGACTAGGATCTGCCACGTACCGTCTCAACTGCGACACGTGAAATACGTTATGCACTCCCTCCAATGCAAGGGGCAAGTCTAGTCTATAACAAACTGCACCGACCCTCTCTAGAATAGTGAAAGGTCCGAAGAATCACGAACTAAGCTTTCCGCCTCCACCGAAGTGGATCGTGCCTCGTATCGGAGAAATCCTCAGAAATACCAAACCACCCACCTAGAACAAAATACCACCTTAAAAAACTTAACCTATAACAAAAAACCAATAACAAGCACAAAACAAAAATCTAAACTATACCTCAAACTCCAAAGGTCTCCGGTGGCTATCGGCCCAATGCCGCTGTCTGTCTTGCACCACACGAAGTCTGTCTCTGATCAACTGAACCTTCTCCGCTGCATCCACAACCATCTCTGGCCCAAAAAAAACTCTCTCTCCAACATCGTCCCATGACAAGGGAGTACGACACCTTCGACCGTACAGAGCTTCAAAATATGACATCTCTATACTAGCCTGGTAGCTGTTATTGTAAGCAAACTCTACCAAATGGAGATGGTCCTCCCAAAATCCCCCGAAATCTAGTACACAAGTACGCAACATATCCTCGAGAGTCTGAATAGTCCTCTATGACTGCCCATCTGTCTGGGGATGATATACAGTACTGAACTTGAGCTGAGTGTCCAAACTCACCTGCAAACTCCTCAAGAAATGAGAAGTGAAACGACTATCCCGATCTGAGACTATGCCGACGGGAACTCCATGTATCCTGACGATCTGCCTCACATACATCTCTGCCAGCTTCTCCAAAGATAAACCCACCTTGAAAGGCAAAAAGTGGGCCAACTTGGTCAACCTGTCAACGATGACCCAAATCGCGTCTTTTCCCCCTGGAGATCGTAGAAGTCCGGACACAAAATCTATAGTAATGTGTGCCCACTTTCACTCTGGAACGGGTAATGGCTGAAGTAAACCTCCTGGCCTCTTCCTCTCGGCTTTCACCTGCTGACACACTAAGCATCTGGATACAAACTGTGCCACTTCCCTCTTTATACCATACCACCACACACTCTCTCGCATATTCTGATACATCTTGTTGGCACCTGGATGCGTGGAATACTGAGAGCGATGCGCTTCCTGCAATACCTCCTCACGCAGCTTCCCACTAGGCACACACAATCTAACTCCATACCGCAAAGAACCATCCTCGACAATGGTAAAATTATCCTCCAATCCTCCTTTCACCTGAGTTCTGATGCTCCTCAGAGATACATCCTCATATTGTGCTGCCTTGATCCTGTCCATCAAATTTGAATATAACTGCAATCCCCATATCTGCATAGCCAAGCCAAAAACTATCATCTCAATGCCCAAGCTCTCCAAGTCCTCCAACAAATATCGATCCTGCGTCAAGAATATAGCTGCCGAATACCTGATCAAGGCATCGGTAACTATATTAGCTTTCCTAGGATGATACTGCAAAGATATATCAAAATTCTTCATCAATTCCAACCATCGGCGCTGCCTTATGTTTAACTCCTTCTGCGTGAAAACGTACTTCAAGCTCTTGTGGTGTGTGAAGATCTCCACACGCTCTCCGTACAAATAATATTTTCACAACTTCAGGGCGAAGATGACTGCTGCCAACTCTAAATCATGGGTAGGATAGTTCTTTTCATGAGGATGCAATTGCCTGGATGCATAGGCAATCACTTTCCCATTCTGCTGAAGAATACAACCCAAACCTTTCCCCGATGCATCATTATAAATAGTGAAACCTCCAGACCCTGATGGCAACATCAAAATAGGAGCATAAGTCAACCTCTTCTTCAATTCCTCAAAAGTAACTTGGCAATCCTCCATCCAAACAAACTCTACATCCTTCCTGGTGAGTCTGGTCATCGGCTGGGCAATCCTCAAAAAATCTTGTACAAACTTCCTGTAGTAGCTTGCCAATCCCAAGAAACTCCTGATCTCTGCTACCGAACTCGGGGTCTTCCAAGATTCCACTGCTGCGATCTTCTTCGGATCTACTGAAATACCATCACCAGTCACAACATGCCCCAAGAACTCTACCTTGTCCAAGAAGAACTCATACTTGGACAGCTTCCCATATAGCTTCTCCTTCCTCAGCACCTCCAACACAATCCGTAAATGCTCCTCGTGCTCTTTCGGTGTATTCGAGTATATGAGTATGTCGTCAATGAATACTACCATGAACTTGTCAAGGTACTGATGGAACACCTTATTCATCAAGTTCATAAATACCGCCGGTGCATTAGTCAACCCAAACAGCATCACCATAAACTCGTACTGACCATACCGAGTTCTAAAAGCAATCTTCGGTATGTCTATTGGCTTCACCGTCACCTGGTGGTAACCTTATCTCAAATCTATCTTAGAAAATACCTTGGCACCACTCAACTGATCGAACAGATCATCAATCCATGGCAAAGGGTTCTTATTCTTGATAGTGAGATTATTCAATGTCCTATAATCAATGCACATGCGTACCGATCCATCCTTCTTCGGTACAAACAATACCGGGGTTCCCCATGGTGAAGAACTCGATCTGATAAACCCCTTATCCTGCAATTTGTCCACCTGCTTCTTCAGCTCGACCAGCTTGCTGTTGTTTACTCTATAGATATGTTGTAAAATTGGTTCTGCACCTAGCACCAAGTCTATAGAGAATTCAATATCTCGATCTGGCGGCAACCCTGGCAATTCTTCAGGAAACACATCTAAGAACTCTACTATCAATGGATGCGGCAACTCCTTGTCTTCTACCATAGCTCCACAAATAATGCCTTCTTCTTGCTCTGCAGCTCCTCTAGCAAACTCGAACTCTGTCTCTCCCGATGAACCAAACCAAACTCTACCTCCTCTACAATCTATACTAGCACGGTGCCTACTCAACCAATCTATTCCGAGTACAATGTTATAGCTCGAAAGTGGTATTACAAGTAGATACACACTCAACTCCCAGCCTCCCAGAGTAACTCTCCGATCCTTGCAAATATCATTAACCAGGATAATGCCTCCCCCGGTCATGATCTTGCAAGTCTTAAGCAAAGACTCAGCTACCAAACCATACTTTAGAGCAAAAAAATAGATACAAAACTATGGGAAGCACCACTATCAAACAAAGCTAAAGCTAGAATAGAATCAAGAAGAATAGAACCTGCAATGACATGTCCGACGGGTTCATCCTCCTAGACGGTCAGAGCAAACGCTCATCCCTGACGTGCACCTCCCTGTTGCTGATGCTGGACGTAACGCTGCTGCTGTGTCGAAAGCGGTCCCCTCGGCTGTACTGCATATGGTCTCATCTGTATCCTCGGAGCTGAAGCTGCTCCCTGGACTGCACGATGAGGACACTCTCTCGACTAATGCCGTTCAGTACCACAATACAAACAAACTCCCAACCTCTTCCTGCAAACTTTCTAGATATGGCCGAGCTTCTTGCAGAAATGGCAGGAAGATTGCTGTAACTGCCTCAACTGCTGAGGTGCCTGGTGAAACAGTGCCCTAGTTGGAGTCTGGTGCTGTTGGGGCTGCTAGAAAGGCCTGGACTGGAAATGAGGACGCTTGGCAGATACTGCACTGCTGTTTGCCCCTAGAAAAGAATCTTGGTCTCTTTTGGACTTCAAATCCAACTCTCGCTCAACCTTGCGTGCCTCTGCAAGTATCTCCGAGTATGTCTCATAAAAAGACGGAATAAGGATCTTCACTTCCCAGTTTAGACCCTCACAGAAACGAATAGCCCGAATCTCCGACCCTCTCACCAAATACTCTACAAATTGGCTCAACCTGTCGAAATCCGCATCGTACTCCTCTACAGATATGCTCTCCTGAATGAGACTCTCAAACTGTCTCCCCAAGTCTTGCCTGTCTGCCCGAGCGAAAAACTTCTTCTTGAAGAGATCCTTGAATACCTCCCAAGACTATCCTGCGTCAATAAAAATCGGCTCATTCTTGAACCAAGTATGGGCGACGTCGAACAGTTGAAGTCCTACGGCCTCAACCTTCAGATCCTCAGAAAGATGGGACACCCTCATAAGACGCTCAATGTCCTCGAGCCAATCATCATCATAGACGATGCCCTCCGTCCCCTTGAAGACCCTAGGCTCCAGCTTCTTGAAGTTCAAAATATTGCCTGGCCGAAGCTGAGCAACCTGAGGAGCAACCTGCTGCTGGACCAGAACTCCTCTCTCTACTACGGCACGAGCAAGCTGCTGAGCACTCTCAATTCCCTGCCGTAAAATATCGGTCTGCCTCTGATGTGCGTCAGACTGAGCCCTCTGTGCCTCGAGCATCTCATGAAACAGTATAAACATCTGTGTCGCCTCTGCTGGCACAGGAGGTGGAGGTGGAAGTCCCTCAGATACAGCTGGCTCAGTCCTCTGAGTAGGTCGTGGACCTCCAAAAGCAGCTGACACTCCAATCATCGGAGAAGTGACTGGTGCAGGCCCTCGGGGCATCGCAGACCTCTCAGAAACTGCTCTCCCCTGCTGCGATCTAGTCTTAGGCGGCATCCTGAGATAAAGCGAAAGAAAGAATCAATATGGTAAATAATGTAAGACACTCAAGGAAAGGAAAGTTTAAAGATCAAGTATCAATATCAAAGGAGAATAGTTGAACGAATTAGAAGAATTTTTCCTAGATGTGATTGAGTATTCTCAGCTTATAGCCTATATCCTATATCCTGACATAGGCTTGCACTAGTACAACTAAGTCATCGGACTACCACGATATCACACAACTTGTAAACCCTGACCTGCATGGGCCACCACTAAAAATGTGTCATGACCCGCATCCAGTGTAAGGGTACAAGTCAGGAACAATGCCCAGCCTACGCCACAGAATCGGTGGTAGAACGTTATTTGGGTAATCTATCTAACAATATAATGAGCCACCAATAATATCAATATACTCAATCACAAATCTAAGATGAAAATGAGCACGATTCAGATAAAAAAATAGAATAGTCACATACAAAACATGAGTCTAAAATAATACATCAATGAGTCTATAAAAAATACTACCAAATAAGCTAGAGACAAATCCAGTACAAAAGAATACTAAAAAACTACTAAACTCGGGTCATCTGTCTCAGTTGGGATCAGTCCCTCCTGAGCCAGGTCTCTGACTCTAAACCCACAACATCCTGAGGTCCATAATATGTAGGGTACCACTGCTCAGTGTCATCTGGAAAAATATATCCAGTCAGGAAAGGAGCAGAGTACATCTCTAACAGCAGTTCTAATCAATGATAAAAACTATGTACAGTAAATAGATGTGAATATACAAGATGCATAATAGATACAAGAGATATACAATAAGAAAATACTAGAAATAAATACAAGAATGAAGAATATATCAATGAACAAGAATGCTAATGACTAAGTGAGTGAGTACTAGCTTTAACATGTGATCGGCTTGGGAACTTGCACATGAATAATGGCCTGGTTAGTCATACATGCGGTGTATGACCAACACTCACAGAAAAACAATACTTGCACAGGAAGGTATGATAACATATCTACACTATAATACTCCCCATGCCCGACTGGTATAGTAGATCCAACCATGGTATGCTATGACACGAGATTCTCTAGGAAGATAGCAAATCTCCTCGAGAATCAGTGTCTGTACATGCACAAGATAGTCAATAAAACAAGACTTGCATAAGATACACCATATAGAAGGAATAACATCTCTTGACGAGATCCGGATATACCAATCCGTGTAACCATCGTATCAAGAAACATGGATATCTACACTAAATACAATGAACATAGAGGATATCATAAATGAGAAACTATCAGAGAATGTACTCGCCTGAAGTCCAATGAATAGTCTCACAGATGTCTGATACGGTGTCTCAAAGACATAATTATGGAATATAACATCAATACAAGGTTTCGAAAAGAAAATAAGTTAAACTAGTCAACTTCTAGGTCAACAAACCAAATCTAAGTCAAAAGTCAAACTAGGTCAACTCTAAGTCAAACTATGGTCAACTATGGTCAATCATGTCAAACTACCTATTTCTAGGCTGCATGAGTCTATCTCAAGAATGTTGGGTTCAAACATTATGAAACTAGGTCATACAAGCTAATCTTAGGATACTAGGATACCGTATCACAAGATACGCAACCATAATATAAAATAGTCACATATGCACATATCAAGCAATATTAAATATAAAATCCTAATTACCATTGCTAAAAGGATACCTTGGTTTCGAACCAACTTGGTATCACAACACATGACCTCTAACTTGATACCCAAATCCAATACCTTATATATCCTCAACACGTTGGTATCACAAGGTAATTACGATATCTAGTATATATCTCACTACTCTCCTAGCTATGTATGTACGTATCAATCCAAAATAAATACTAGTATGTACTAATAGAAATATAACTACTAACTACCAACTAACTACTAATATGTATAAACAAGTACACGTATCTACACTATATAGATAATTTAGAGATACCTGAAGATATCTAGATATATACATCTATCTAACTACTAAATATAACAAGTATCAACATAGGTAACTATTTAACTAGGTAGTTGAATAATTAGATAACTAACCATCTATTACTAAAACTAACTACTAGTATCTAACCATCACATTACTGCTGCTGCTGCTTCACTTTAGATCGCTGCTGCTGCTGTACTTCATGTTGCCGCTGCTGCTGTTACCAATCTGCTGCCGCTGCTGCTATACTTTATTTTACTGCTGCTGCTGATACTGGTTCATTTTACTGCTGCTGGCTTCTTCACAACTTGCAACTGTTGCTGTTCCTTCGTTACCTGCAGCTGATACTGCTCTGCGAGTGCTCGACCCCCCCATATCAAACAACACACAACAAAACCCACACATATATGTATCCCATAGATCCCAACAATCTCTAAATATGTGTACATACTCTCTCTCAACTATATATATATATATATATATATATATATATATATATATACTCATACATATAGATAACACACCCATACATGCATATATATACATATAATCCATATGTACACACACACATCTATACAATATCAAGTACTACCTACTCAATTATACATATAACATATATATATATATATATATATATATATATATATATATATATATATATATATATATATATATATATATCACATAACCTATACAAGTAGCTATTACGTATATAGTAGTATCACTACGTACATATATGATACATAGGCATATAGGTATATGATACCCTAACACAATAAATATAGATATATATAACAATAAATATAGATGAATACATTTATTTTCCATGACTAAGAGTAATAGAATTTAGATCTAGAAATGCATCATAGCAAACACGTGGAGTGCATCGCACCCGTATCACACTAGATCTATGGTACGCTTGCGACACGATTCCACCACACAACCGAACGTACCCCGAAGGACACAAGCAAGTCTAATATATTATTAATGAACAATACGAAGAGTCAAACACAAATCTACGTGTCTGTGTCAAAATATGACATGCTCAAAGTCCCTTGTCGGTGGAAAACCCCCAAATCAACACGTATCATCAAATTGTTGGGATACGACCTACATGTACCCAATTGTGGATATGACACTAGCCCCAAACATACAAGCACATGCCAAATTGATCTATAGGACCAATTGACACACACAACAAATGTCAATCTCGAAATTTCCCCAAAATTGACACAAAAGTACCATAACTCTCTCAATAGGCCTCCTATGGTCACAAAACCAAATCCTATGGGTAGGCTATGCATATGGGTTAATTTTTTATGGTTAAATCTCAGATTTAGAATCTAATTTAAGGGAAAAAACTGAATTATAACCTATTGGGAGATGTATTCCTAATACAACCTTCAAATATGATGAAATTAGCCTCCAACTTATAGATCCTTGCTCCTCTTTGTAGATCCTTGCTTCTTCCTTCTAGATCCTTGCTCCACTAGCCTCCAATGGTGATTTAGGAAGAAATTTGGGTGAAATTGAAGTGGAGATGATGAAAATTGGGTTGAAGAAAATTCTAGATATAGATTTAAAATAAAAAGAGGAGAGATAAACTTTTCATTCCCTCTTTAAATAGGCCTCACTTGCCCCCTCCCTCAAGCTACTATGTAAAGTCTAAAATACCCCTTGGGGGCTCTCATGAAGAAATAATTAAGGAGGGAAGCTTCTAGTCTAATGGTTTAATTAAATTAATCTTCCTCCTAATCAAAGGCTTTCTAGTTGGGCTCAACTCTAACAATTAATACATGTTGGTCCAGGAGTCTAAACTAAACTAGTTAGGTCCACTAACACAAGTCCAAAAATAAATAACTAATATCTAACAATAATTAAATAATACAATAAATAATTATTTAGCATGCATAATATTTAATTAATTATAAAATTACTAAAATACCCTTTTCTAGAAAAAATGGTAGTGACAGCGAGGAGTAAAACCGTAAAGGACATACCGAGCGACATCATCTAGGGTCGTGCAGTGTAGTAAGTGAAGCAGTGCACTTTGAAGAGCATAATGTTCTACTCGAGGCATAGCAGGGTCTAGTTGCACAAGGCAAATATAACATGCGAGGGTCCATATATATGCAAAGTTTCATTTTCATGTTCTAACACAAGCAAGGCAAGTTAGGATTATTCCCTTAGCTAGGTGCGTAGTATTCTTATTAGTATGCATGGGATGATTCACCTAGCGACTAGCATGTATTATCCATATTTTAAGTGTGCTAGATAAGTATAAACTCCCTCACCAAAAATTAAGTCTACTTGGCATAGATAGAGAAACAAGGGCTAGTTGGTATCCAATTGGAAATAGGATACGGCATTTTATTTAATTATACAATATTTATATCACATAGTACAACTTACCGTTGCTTCGATAATTGGAGCACTACGCTAGCCACTGCCTTCCTACAAATTTTACAACCTTGTCCTAGACATGACCGCCTACCATTCTGACCTTTGTGTAACTTATAATCATGCTCTATTGTGCTACATTTTAGTCGAACAATAATCGTCGTGGATGTTATTTCTTATTTATAAATAAATACGACTTTGTATCCTTGTGCGTTCCAATCAAAATTGGTGACACAATTTTGACCCGTTTGGTGCAACCCAAATTATGATAATATTCTATTCTGAGTCCTCTATGTCCATGACACTTGTGTCCCACCTAATTTTATCCCCATATTTAATTTCAGAACATCATGCACAATTATTTAATTAATTTAAACCTAATTTCCATTTTTGTGCAATTTTCTAATTGTTGGGCACTTTTATGCAAAGTGCATTGAAGTGTCCACATCATTGGATAATACATGAAGAAACCCATGTTTCCCCTTCACATAAATTTTTCTATAATTTTTGGAATGTGCAACGCGCAAACATCGCCTCCTTATTTTAAACCTTTCCTTGCATTTAAATAACGCAATTATGGCCCTCTAAACACCCCCATGTGAGGCAAGGCCCAACTCCAAGGAGGGTTGACCAAGCCCAAACTTTTAGGTCAAACAACTAAAAATCCTACATGTATAAATATCACTCTTTCCTTTATTTTTTCCAAAACCTAAACCCAAAACCAAATTTCAGTCGATTCTCCCTATTCACCTTCTTCTTCCTTCCTCCTTCCCTGTCAACACACCCTGGCCGGAGCCGACCCCTACTTCGCCGGAGCCTCGACCAGACCCCACCTCTCCTCTATCTCGCTGAACCTAGCCAACTCCTCCTCGCCGGAAGCCACGGCTGAACCTCGACTGAACCGCTGCATCCCGCGCCTGACTGGAGCTGACCCGCTGCCAAGCCGTTGTGCTCCGCCGGCCTCGACCTCCCTCTCCAGCATCATCACCACCTCGTCTCCTCATCCCAATCGACCTCCACCCTCTTCTTCCTCCCTGACAACAGCAACAACCCCCACCATTTTCGGCATAGCCCCGACTCCGGCTTTCTCTCCTTCGATCTCCTTCTCCTCCGCCTGAACCACCCACTCCTCGACGACTCCGACTTAAACTCCTTCCTGTTCCCAGCCACCACGCCAACCATAACACCTCCGTTCTTCTCCATTGACATCACCCCGTCGGGATCCTCCCAGCACCACCACAGCCGCTGAAGCCCCCAAGTCAATCCCGACCTCCCTCTATAACCCGTCGGACCACCCGAGCCGCCTGCACCTCTCCATCCCCATGCTGAACTACCCCTCTGTTATCCTCGACCACAACACCACCACCCATAACACCTCCCTGCACCCGACTTCCTGCATTATCTCCTCCTCCGCTGCTGTTCACCGCCGGCAGGAATAACGCCACCAGCCTCCAGCACCTCTTCTTCTTCCTCCCTGAACTTTTTCTCCTTCCTCCCTGAGAGCCTCCTTCCATCGACCTCTACCTCTCCCTTCTCTCTCCTCCTCCTTGACCCGAGCCTCCTTTTCCCTGTCAACCACCCATCACCACCACTGTCCTCCTTGGTCGGACCACCCCTGGCCGGGCCTCCTCCGGCAGACAACAACCATCCACCCCATCATCATCATCATCACCTCCAATCATCAACATCATCATTAACCCACCATAATCATCATCATCATCAACAACCATCCACCCCATCATCATCATCATCACCTCCAAATTATCACCCCATCATCAACTCATCATCTCATCGTCGCATCATCATCTTCACCATCATCGTCGTTATCGTCGTCAACCCCACCGTCGTCCCCGTACACGTACCCCGAGGTTCGAACCTGTCCCTCTCCTCCTTTTTATGTGTGATTATGTATATGCTATTAGGACATGAGTATTACTTTATGACTGTTAGTTGATATCGGACCCTGAGTCGGTGAACCCAATAACTTGTACGCGTACACATATGCGTATTAGAATTTAAGTAATATATATATATATATATATATATATATATATATAGATGGATGTATTATATAAGTAATTATATGCTTATGACTATATATGTATTTATATTGTACGACCCTAGGACACTGTGGATTATCCCGTATTTACCTTGACCATGTTGACCCTAAGAACATGTTAGATGACTTCCTTGTGTACATTTACATACTGGCCTAGACACATGTTATTTTGACTGTTTGATTTTGATACAACATTTAATATAGGACACCCGCGTAATTAGTCGCGCAATTGACCGTGTTAGTTGACCAGTGTTACCCCTAGCGTACCCCCGAGTCCAGTGTATATATGGTTGTGTATGTGCTAGTGTAATGACAGATGTTGTATTGTATTATATTATATGTATATAGGATATTGGATTTATCTGCGCGACTTCAGGAGCAGGTTATGGGTACTTCGCAGCTTTTTTGCCAGGCAAGTATACCTTGCCTTGTTGTACTGTTTAAATTCAGTTATTATTTAGTTGCATATTTATTTATTTTAATATTATATAATTGTTCGCGTTCGAGAGAGACTTGGGTGCAGTCAACGAAGGCGTTGACATTAGGACTTGTGTCTGACCTAGTATCTAGTAGACCCACCTAAAGTTGTGGAGTTATCGGTATGACTCCCAGGCCTTGACACGTATTATTACATATCACAGAGTGAGTTCATATTGGGACGCGTGCCTCATACTCGTTTGGCCATCGGTGTGAACAACACGTGTGACGGTATTTAGCTTAGTGTTTATTTATATAGAGACTTGCATTATAGTACGAGATGTCCATATCGTGTTCACGACTTGTATATCTAAATTGGGCGGGGAGGACGACTAGTAGGCTTATGGGACACCACTTCCTTTATACTGCTGCCATACTCGACGGAGTGATATGGACGATATACTATACTGCTGCCACATTCTTCGGAGCCATATGAACGATATACTATACTGCTGCCACGTTCTTCGGAGTGATATTGATGATATCTTATACTGCTGCCATGCTCTTCGGAGCTGGACGTTATTATATAGCGCCCTTGTATGGGGGCATATGTGGCATATACTAGCCAGTCATGACGATTGGTGAATTACGTCAGCATATGTCTAGCCTACACTTCCCATATGTATCAATATTGTCCTCAAATTACATTCACTTAGATGGTTAGCGCACCCCTTTTATTTATTTAGTATTTACTTTATGGCATGTTTCTATGTATCTTGTTATGTCCCTCTGAGGACCTGGTTCCTTTCCAGGTGTAGATGTTCATGAGTATTCGCAGGAGCGCAGATCCGGACTGGTTACTTACATTTCGTGGAGGTCTTCTCTTCGAGTCTCAGTGGTTGATATTTATTGTACTTATATTATATTTGTCTTGTTTATTCTATATTCTAATTCGGCAGTAGATTTGTTTCCATCCGATTGTCATCTTTAGATACTTTACATTGAGATCTAGTTTCATAGATGCTGGTCATTTATTTATATTTGATTCTATGGATGAGATTTAGACTATACCATGTGACTTGTGATAGTTTTACCACTTATGAATTATTGTTCATTATACAGCGTACGCATGTGTTATGGTTTCCATATATTGAAGTTGCTATATACATGCGGCTGACATGCTTACGTGTCCTAGTCCTACGTATTTTGGGACTGGGGCATGACATATTTTTTTAGTGGTGGCCCATGCAGGTCGAGAGTATATTGTCTCGGTTACGTTACTGTACCGAGCAAGCCTTCCAATAGGATTAGAGTATAGGATCTCATCCATATTGACTATGATTCATCTTTCTTCCAATCCGTTCTATTTGAATAATCGCATCCTGCTTGAATCCTGTCCTTCCCTAACATTCCTTGAGTATAGCCTTCTCCTAGAATATAGAAGTCCCTGTTGTTAGATAATAAGTAGGATAACCTTCCTATTAAGAGTACAACTAGGATAATGACACATTAATAAGTTAGAATACTTAATGAACCCTAGCCTTCCTTACTACCTAATGAAGCCTAGCGTCCCTTACCTATAGATTAATTTACCATTATCCCTTGATGTGTTTATGTACGACTTGAGAGTAGTATAAAGACTACTAGGATTAGTTTGAATTTTAACCATATTGTTTGACCCTAGTATTGAGGAACCAATAGAATTTAAGGTTAAACATTAGGACTGAACCTAGCTTTTCATGGTGAGATAGTACTAGAGAACTACAACTTTAGCTCCTTGTCTTATAGTAGCCGAACAATACCTTAGGAAGCCAATAGGAATGGATAGAATATTCCCTTGATCATACCTCAAACACAGAGATTAGCTACCACCTTCCCCATTAGGAAACCATGATGTTATCTAGAGTCCTTCTATTTAATTTTATCTCTTGTTCCTCTGCAACCTTAACGTTCGCTAATTGTGCGATGACTAAATTCTATTTTTCTTTTCGTTATCTTCAACTCTTGCCACCTAATCCTTCTGATTGTAGGCCAAGTAGTTTTATTCTATGTTAGAATATATAGTGTGGTAGGATTATAGTTTGCTAATCTTAAATTCTAAAAATTTTGTACTTGGTAGTTAGAGCATGATAGTTTTGAGTTATTCTTGTGATTGTGACTTGATGATTATTCTTTAGTTTTGAATCACGTAATTTGTACCCCCACCTCGATACGAGTTATATCCTCTTTCCCCTGAAGGCCAGTAACTTTTCCATACTTACTATTGACACCTTTGTTCTATAATCACTATGATTAAGACTTAATATGACCATTACCTACATAATGCAATAGGATACCCTAATAAGTACCAAGACCTTTTCCATATACCCCCCAATAAGGGTTTATACTTTATTTATAAGGACAATATTATCTTGTAGAAACCCTAAATACAGTTATAGTATTAGTTAAATTATTTTAAGTTGGGTAGTATACCTCACAACCTAGTAACACATAGTCCTCTTGACTCATTATTAAAGTGTAACTGAATGACATTAACTGTAGACTTGCATAAGAAGATAAAAATTTATTCAGACTGTAGAACTTAGAGGCCCATACCCCTAATTGGTCGGCTAGCGACTTAGTCAAGGAGTTTGTACGACAACTATAAAGATTGTAGAGTCTTATTTTCTTTGTGAACTTGAATTATTTTATAATTTCTCTCATCATAATCTAGCGTACTTATATTTTTTGTACTACCTTGACTTATGCTGCTATTATAGCCTACTTTTGCAAGCTTATTCTTTATCGAGCTTGTTCATGACATATGTATTATTAGAGTGCTACACTAATACATTATCTAATCAGAATAAAGTATATTATGGTCTAATCAACCTTAGTGCATTTGGTTCATCCTTCGCATAACTACTTTACGTGGATTGAGATATATAGTGATTAGTAGACAAATGTACTTGTCCTCTAGATATGTCTGGGCATATCGTATCAGTTACATAACTGTACTGATATGAGCATGTGAATAGGAATTACCAAAATATAATTTTAATCCATAACTGCCTTGACAATTCCTATTTGAATTCTTTAAACTCCTTGAACCTCATACTTCTATTCTATTACCTTCCCCTTGGACTCTTTATTATTGTTTTTCGTCTTCCCCTATTTTGGAAAGACGAACCTCGTACTTGGTATAAGTTTAACACACAGAGAATATTAGATATATCCCATAGACCAATCACATTACTAGGTGACTATCTTTTATAATTGATTAAGGGCATATCATAGGTGATATATTTTGATGTTAAAAACTTTGAGGATTGAATAACATAAGTAAATAATTTGAGAAATATCTTTCTTAAATGTATAGCCTTATGTAATAGATGGGTAAATTCTAAGTTGGGTAAAAGTTGCATTATCAACTTGAGAGAAATTTCTGTTAGATTATGATCGAGTAAAATTAGATTGAGAGGTTCAAGTCATTTTAATTTTGAGAATTCTAGAAGAATGATTAAGATGATGAGGATTAAGGAATTTTAAAAAAAACTGTGATATGGCGAACCAAATATTTATAGGTGAGCATATGATTTAAATTTTGAATATTGAAGGTTGAATCATCGATTTAAACTTTGAGGATAAATATAGAAATCTAGGCTTGAACGATTGGTGAATTAGATTTCAAATTTCATAATTTGAGGCCTTAAATTAAAAGTTAAATGTTGATTGTGGGATTACCTATTTAAAATATTGAGGATGTAAATTAAATTTAAAATTTGAAGAGTACGAAATTCACAAGTTGAAAATAGAAATAATAATTGATTAGAATTATTTTCCAGAGGAGATTATGATAGTTGGAAGTTGCAATGTAAATTTTGATGTGGGATGTCATATAGATTTGAATTAGATTTGGATGTTGATGATTTAAAAATTCGAGAAGAGACTACAATATGTAAAATATGATTTAAATGGTGGTTATTTTAAATTTAAAGTAATTGCGATAAAATAGAAAAGATTATGTTATTTTGGAAGAGTTTGCGATTGACTTGCCTTATGTACGTAAAAGATTAACAAATTATGCTTTATTTTAATTTCGAGGACGAAATTATTTTAATTTGGGTAGATTGTAAACCCCCTCACCCAAAATTAGATCTACTTGGCATAGATAGAGAAACTAGGGCTAGTTTCTATCTAATTGGAAATATGACACGATATTTTATTTAATTATACAATATTTATATCACATAGTACACCTTACCGTTGCTTCGATAATTGGAGCACTACACTAGCCACTGCCTTCCTACAAATTTCACAATCTTGTCCTAGACATGATCGCCTACCATTCTAACCTTTGTGTAACTTATAATCATGCTCTCTTGTGCTACATTTTAGTCGCACAATAATCATCGTGGACGTTATTTCTTATTTATAAATAAATACGACTTTGTATCCTTGTGCGTTCTAATCGAAATTGGAGACACAATCTTGACCCGTTTGGTGCAACCCAAATTATGATAATATTCTATTCTGAGTCCTCTATGTCCATGCCACTTGTGTCCCACCTAATTTTATCCCGATGTACTTCTAATTAATTCCAGAATATCGTGCACAATTATTTAATTAATTTAAACCCAATTTCCATCTTTGTGCAATTTTCTAATTGTTGGGCACTTTTATGTAAAAGTGCATTAAGGTGTCCACATCATTGGACAATACATAAAGAAATCCATGTTTCCCCTTCACATGAATTTTTTCATAATTTTTGGAATGTGCAACGCGCAAACATCGCCCCCTTATTTTAAACCTATCCTTGCATTTAAACAATGCAATTATGGCCCTCCAAACATCCCCATGTGAGGCAAGGCCCAACTCCAAGGAGGGTTGACCAAGCCCAAATTTTTAGGTCAAACAACTAAAAATCCTACATGTATAAATACACACTTTCCTTATTTCCCCAAAACCTAAACCCAAAACCAAATTTCAGCCGATTCTCCCTATTCACCTTCTTCTTCCTTCCTCCTTCCCTGTTAACATCCCCTGGTCGGAGCCGACCCCGAGTTTGCCGGAGCCTCGACCGGACCTCGCCTCTCCTCTATCTCGCTGAACCTAGCCAACTTCTCCTCGCCGGAAGCTACGGCTGAACCTCGACTGAACCGCTGCATCTCGCACCTGATCGGAGCCGACCCGCTGCCAAGCCGCTGTGCTCCGCCGGCCTCGACCTCCCTCTCCAGCATCATCACCACCTCATCTCCTCATCCCGATCGACCTCCACCCTTTTCCTCCTCCATGATAACAACAACAAACACCACCATTTCTGTCATAGCCCCGACTCCGGCCTTCTCTCCCTCAATCTCCTCCTCCTCCACCTGAAATACCCACTCCTCGACGACTCCGACTTAAACTCCTTTTCGTTCCCTGCCACCATGCCAACCACACCACCTCCATTCTCCTCCGTTGACATCACCCCACCGGGATCCTCCTAGCACCACCACAGCCGCTGAAGCCCCCACGTTAATCCCGACCTCCCTCTATAACCCGTCGGACCACCCGAGCCGCCTGCACCTCTCCATCCCCATGCTGACCCACCCCTCCGCTGTCCTCGACCACAACACCACCACCCATAATACCTCCCTGCACCCGACTCCCTGCATTATCTCCTCCTCCGCTACTGCTCAACGCCGACAGGAATAATGCCACCAGCCTCCACCACCTCTTCTTCTTCCTTCCTGAACTTCTTCTCCTTCCTCCCTGAGAGCCTCCTTCCATCGACCTCCACCTCTCCTGCTCTCTCATCCTCCTTGACTCGAGCCTCCTCTTCCCTGTCAACCACCCATCACCACCACTGTCCTCCTTGGCCGGACCACCCCTGGCTAGGCCTCCTCCGGCAGACAACAACCATCCACCCCTTCATCATCATCATCACCACCAATCATCAACATCATCATTAACCCACCATCATCATCATCATCATCAACAACCATCCGCCCCATCATCATCATCACCTCCAAATCCTTACCCCATCATCAACTCATCATCTCATCGTTGCATCATCGTCTTCACCATCATCGTCGTCACCATCATCGTCATCGTCGTCAACCCCACCGTCGTCCCCGTGCACGTACCCCGAGGTTCGAACCTGTCCCTCTCCTCCTTTTTATGTGTGCTTGTATATATGCTATTAGGATATGGGTATTGCTTTATGACTGTTAGTTAATATCGGACCCTGAGTCGGTGAACCCAATGACTTGTACGCGTACACATACGCGTATTAGAATTTAAGTGATATATATATATATATATATATATATATATATATATATATATATATATATATATATATATATATACATATATAGATGGATGTATTATATAAGTAATTATATGCTTATGACTATATATGTATTTATATTGTACGACCCTAGGACACTGTGGATTATCCCGTGTTTACCTTGACCATGTTGACCCTAAGAACATGTTAGATGACTGCCTTGTGTACATTTACGTACTGGCCTAGACACATGTTATTTTGACTGTCTGATTTTGATACAACATTTAATATAGGACACCCGCATAATTAGTCGCACAATTGACCGTGTTAGTTGACCAGTGTTACCCCTAGCGTACCCCCGAGTCTAGTGTATATATGGTTGTGTATGTGCTAGTGTAATGACTGATATTTTATTGTATTATATCATATGTATATAGGATATTGGATTTATCTGAGCGACTTCAGGAGCAGGTTATGGGTATTTCGCAGCTTTCTTGCCAGGCAAGTATACCTTGCCTTGTTGTACTATTTAAATTCAGTTATTATTTAGTTGTATGTTTATTTATTTTAATATTATATAACTGTGCACGTCCGAGAGAGACTCGGGTGCAGTCAACGAAGGCGTTGACGTTAGGACTTATGTCTGACCTAGTATCTAGTAGACCCACATAAAGTTGTGGAGTTATCGGTATGACTCCCAGGCCTTGACACGTATCATTACATGTCACAAAGTGAGTTCATATAGGGACGCGTGCCTCATAATTTTCTGGCCATCGGTGTGAGCAACACGTGTGACAGTATTTAGCTTAGTATTTATTTCTATAGAGACTTGCATTATAGTACGAGATGTCCACGTCGTGTTCACGACTTGTATATCTACATTGGGCGGGGAGGACGACTAGTAGGCGTATAGGACACCCACTTCCTTTATACTGCTGCTATACTTGACGGAGTGATATGGACGATATACTATACTGCTGCCACGTTCTTCGAAGCGATATGGACGATATACTATACTGCTGCCACGTTCTTCGGAGCGATATAGACAATTTCTTATACTGCTGCCATGCTCTTCGGAGTTGGACGTTATTATATAGCGCCCTTGTATGGGGGCATATGTGGCATATACTAGCCAGTCATGATGATTGGTGAATTACGTCATCATATGTCTAGCCTACACTTTCCATATGTACCAATATTGTCCTCAAATTGCATTCACTTAGATGGTTAGCGCACCTATTTTATTTATTCAGTATTTACTTTATGGCTTGCTTCTATGTATCTTGTTATGTCCCTCTGAGGACCTGGTTCCTTTCCAGGTGTAGATATTCATAAGTATTCACAAGAGCGCAGATCCGGACTGGTTATATACATTCCGAGGAGGTCTTCTCTTCGAGTCTCAGTGGTTGATAGTTATTGTACTTATATTATATTTGTCTTATTTATTCTATATTCTAATTCGGCAGTGGATTTATTTCCATTCGATTGTCATCTTTAGATACTTTACATTGAGATCTAGTTTCATAGATGCTGGTTATTTATTTATATTTGATTCTATGGATGAGATTTAGACTATACCCTGTGACTTGTGATAGTTTTACCACTTGTGAATTATTGTTCATTATACAGCGTACGCATGTGTTATGGTTTCCATATATTGGAGTTGCCATATACATGTGGCTGGCATGCTTACGTGTCCTAGTCCTACGTATTTTGGGACTGGGGCATAACAATAAGCAAAGACAAGTTCATCGTAGCCACCCACCTTAGCGATGATTCACCTCGGTCGAGCAATACTCCGAGCGAGCCTCTGAAAGCCTAAGCTAGAACTCTTGAAGAGCCAAGTCTGGAAATCCTTTTGCCTCAAATGAGTTGTCATAACCCACACCCGGTGTAGGGATGCAAGTCGGGAACAACGCCAGCCTACGCCGCAGCATCGGCGGTAGAACGCTATCTTGGTCAACTATATTATCTAAATATCTCACCATAATATAAAATCTTCTAATAATATCTCAACACATAACTCAATCACAATTCTAATGTACGAAAAGATATGAAGGAAGTCTAACTATACATTCAAAATATATAATAACAATAATAGAAACGATATCCAAAACTCAAAATATAAGCCAAAAATAAATTCGATACCAAAATGCTAAAGAGAACTAACTATGCTACCTAGTGAATTCGGCTAAATCTCCTGACAGTCGCTCCAGAACTAGTGGGTCCAGGTCTGTATCATCTATAGGTCGAAGTCCATAGTATGTCGGACATCAATCTCCCGGATCCTCTGAAAAATATTTTTCAGTCAGGAATGGAGCGAAGTACATCTCTAACAGTAGTTCTAATCAATGATATAAACTATATAGCGGTAAATAGATGTGAACATACAAGATGCCATATACATGTACAAGAGATACGCAATAAAGGTAATACTGGAAATAAATACAAGAATGAGCAATATGGAATGAACAAGAAATACTAATGACTAAGTGAGTGAGTACCAGCTTTAACATATGATCGACTTGGGAACTTGCACAAGAGTAAATGGCCTGGTTAATCATACGTGCGGTGTATGATCAACACTCATAAGGAATAAGACTTGCACAAGGAGGGTATGATCACATATCTACACTACATACTCTCCGCCCCCGACTGGTATAATGGATCCAACCATGGTACGTTATGACATAGATTTCTACAAGAAGGGTGCTACTATTCTCATGAACCAATGTCTGTACATACACAAGAAGAACAATAGACAAGGCTTGCACAAGATAAACCATACATACCAAGGAATAACATCTCATGACGAGATCCGAATATACCAATCCGTGTAACCATCGTGTCAAGAAATCAAGGTTATCTACACTAGATACAATGAACATAGAGGATATCATAAATGAGAAACTATCAGAGAATGTACTCGCCTATGGTCCAGAGCAATAAATATTAAACTGTGTCTGAACTAGTGTCACACAGACCTATATATGGAATATTGTATTAATACAAGGTTCTGGAATAAAAATAAGTTAAATTAGTTTAATTCTAGGTCATGAAGCCATTTCTAAGTCAAAATAGTCAAACTAGGTCAACTCTATGCCAAATTAGTCAAACTACCTATTTCTAGGTTGTATGAGTCTAATTCTAGGATACGAAGTCAATATATTATAAAACTAAACTATACAAGCTAATCTAAGATACTAAGAAACACACCAAATGCCGTATCCTAAGATATGCAAGTTTTCGTATATGAAAATAGTCTTTTAGATATATATTCAAGTCAAATATTATAATACAATATCAAAACAAATAAAATAGGATACCCTGGCCTTGCACCAATGCGTATCACACCTATCTCGATACCTAAACTCAATACCTTGGGTATCGGCCCAATACCTTGGTATCCCAAGGTAATCCAAAATACTAACATAATAACTAAAAATAAATATAATACCCCAAGCTAATATATTAACTATCTAATGTATCTAAACTACTAACATATATATATATATATATATATATATATATATATATATATATATATATATATATATATATATATATATATATATATATATATATATATATATACACCATACAACATATATACCTACTATAATACAATACCACAACTAATACAAGATATAAGTATAAATAGCTAACTATCTACATATAAAGTATATAATTAACTAACAATATAACAAATAGTATACATATCTAACTTAATCAATACTTATACTCATAGATGCATATATAGCTAAATATTTACTAACATTTTAACTAATGAAACTAAACAACTAATCTACTAACCATAACCCAATTACCTAAACTGAATACTAAAAGCAAATCTAATACTACACAGTGAATATATCTTACTGTGCTCGGGCTCTGTGAACATCTGAAACCGATACTATGCTCTCTTCATTGTGAAAATGGCTACTGCTAAGTTTCTTACTTGCTGAGCACTGTGCTGATACTCATAACATCCCTGTGCAAGCCCGAGCCCCTATCTGTTGAAAACTGCTGCTGCTTCATCTCTAAGTTGTTGCTGCTGTGGTTGCTCTGAGTTGCTGCAGCTGCTGTTGTCCCAAGTTGTTGTAGCTGCTATTGTTCCCAGTTGCTATTTTTGTTGCAGCAATGGCTGCTGCGGGACCCAGTTGCTGTTTCTGTTGCAGCAATGGCTGCTGTTGGACCCAGTTGTTATTTCTGTTACAGCAATGGCTGCTGCTGTCCCGGCTACTTGTGTA
This sequence comes from Iris macrosiphon, assembly GCA_036927795.1. Lineage (NCBI taxonomy): Eukaryota > Viridiplantae > Streptophyta > Magnoliopsida > Asparagales > Iridaceae > Iris > Iris macrosiphon. The sequence continues at coordinate 120,773,422 of JAYESA010000001.1, forward strand.
GCTGCTGCTGCTACTCTTTCCTGTTTCCTGCCGAGCCCTCCCTCTTCTTGCACGCACACACACAACAATACCTATGTATATATCTATAAACATAAATACTATGTATATATATCACTACACTACTTATATACATATATATGTATACTCACCTATAGATATATACTCTCCTCTCTAATCATATACACAACTATATAGATATCTATATCTATATACATATACACATATATATGTAAACATACACATAGCTATACATATATCAATATACATATCTTATATCCATATATCCATATAGCTAGATATATCACTCCCTCTTATATATACATATAGATATAGTATTCCATAGCCATATACATATATATCAACCCACAAACACTCAACATTATATATATAAACATTTCTCTCTACTATATATATATACACAATCACATATATATACATATATATATATCTATATACAACAATACATACATATACATATGAATTCATATATTATCAATAGCTATGAACAAAGGAGATTAGATCTAGAATGCAACGCAACAAACATGTGGAGTGCATCGCACCCGTATCACACTAGATCTATGATACGCTTGCGATACGAGTCCACCACATAACCAAACGTACCCCGAAGGACACGAGCAAGTCTAAATTATTATATATGAACAACACGAAGAGTTAAACATATATCTACGTGTCCGTGTCAAAATATGACATGCACAAAGCCCAGTGTCGGAAGAAAAATCTCCAAATCAACATGTATCACCAAATTTATTGGGATACGACTTATACGTACCCAATTATGGATACGATACTAGCCACAAACACACAAACACATGCCAATTTGATCTATAGGACCAATTGACAAATACAACAAGTGTCAATCTTGGAATTCTCCCAAAATTGATACCAAAAATATCATAACTTTCTCAATAGGCCTCCTATGAACATAATTCCAAATTCTATGGATAGCCTATGCATATGGGTTGATTTCTTATGGTTAATTCTCAGATTTAGAACCTATTTAAAGAGGAAAAACTAATTGTACCTATTGGAAGATGGATTCCCAATAAAACGTCCAAAATTGGTGAAATTGGCTTTCAACTTGTAGATCATTGCTCCTCTTTGTAGATCCTTGCTTCCTCCTTCTAGATCCTTTCTCTACTAGTCTCCAATGGTATTTTGGGAAAGAATTGGAGAGAAATTTGGTAGGAATTTGATGGAATTTGGTTGAGAAAAATTCTAGATCTAGATTTGGAATGAAAAATAAAGAGAGAGAAAGTTTTCATCCTCTTATATAGACCTCACTTGCCCCCTCCCTCAAGCTACTATGTAAAGTCTAAAATACCCCTTGGGGCCTCTCATTAAGAAATTAATTAAGGAGGGAAGGTTCTAGTCTAATGGATTTAACATAATTAATTATTCTCCTAATGATTGGGCTTACTATTGGGCTCAAATCCAACTAGAATTAAATATTGGTTCCATGGATCTTAACTAACTAGTTAGGTCCACCAACACAAGTCCAAAATTAAATCTAACATGCTAAAAATAAATAAATAATATAATAATAAATATTCAACATGTACAATATTTAATTAATTACCAAATGACTAAAATATATTCCTAGAAAATGTGGTAGTGACAAGTCTACCCCCCTTAGAAGAATTTTGTTCTCGAAATTAAAACTCTCACTTCTCTCTCTTTGGCCAGTCATAACCTATTCATACAAATTTTACTATGGTCAAACCCCCATCAATCACAGTCTAAAATAGTCCTATCATATAACATAAAATCATACTATTCTACTGAAAGAGAAATCATACTTGGATATAGTCTCTAACTATCATGAATTTTAGTTTCTGCCTTGCTGGGGTATCTCTCTCTACTGGTGTGGGATAATCTGCTATGCCACCTGTGGCCTATTCCATCACACTCTAAGCATTCACTAATCATCAACCTAGTCAAGATATTTTTAATACTGAGGGTTACCAAATACTCATGATATACTATAGTTCTAGGTCATGTGCATACTTAATTCACTGACACTTGCTACCTAGGATACTATACAAAATACCGCTAGGATACTACCTCCTTGTTCTATTTTAATTCTTATAATCACCAAAATTCCTCAACCATTCTTTTGCAAGGAACACTTGTATACTTTTTGAATCAGGTATTTTATTAGCACACCCTTGTCCAACTTAAATACTCCCAATATGATGCCTTACTCAAATCTTGTTACTGTCTACACAAGGCACCAGCTCTTATATGACACTTCAGATGACCTCCTCATACCAAGTTACTCGTGTCTCTCCTCTATATCATTATATTAAAATGCTTGTGCCTAAACTTTATAATACTTGAGGTATTCTGGCTTTTGTTACTAGGGTATCTCTTTCTATCTGATACTTGGCGTAACTCATCCTCTAACATTTGTTAATCATCCTCAGGTTTTTATCTGTACATTAGTATCACAATAAATACACAATTGCCTTCTAGCCATTACAACACCATGATATCTCACTGGTATCCTTATACCCCTCATACTATTCCCTGATACATACGACCTCTATACTCAAAATTGGCAAGGTACTATACCCACTAAACTTACTTCTCTCTCTCTCTCTCTCTATATATATATATATATATATATATATATATATATATATATATATATATATATATATATATATATATATATATATATATATATATATATATATATATTGTCTCTCTCCTCTACTGCTTGGATCACCCCTACTGCTTGGATCACCCCTACTGCTTGGATCACTTGTACCATTACTTCCAAATGATTTTCTATCCATTAACTGATATACCAATCCAATTATCTCACAAGGTGCTTACTGTTACTAGCACATTACTCAACTAATCCCTGATATAGAAATATTAGCACTCTTGATATAGTAACACTAGCTTTTTAACTACACAATATATGCCCTTAATGTTCTAGGATACCAGCTTATTATTAGATTACCTCATCACACTCACTAGAAATCATGATCACTTGTACTAGTTATTAACTTCTATAATACACATGTTTCACTTCACTCTCAAGGCAGACATATGGTTCCATATCTCTATTGATGTATATGTATCTCTCCTCAAACCTTTTATAGACGGATACACAAATCAGTGATACACTACATATCTTCCATGACCAATCTTGATATTTCTCAATCCATGACATACTATTGAAATTTCTAATATACAGGCTTCCACTTTTATGAACTCATGAACTTCCACACTGACACTTATCACCCACTGTGCATCCTGTACACAATTTTTAGACACTCTTCCACCTATTGCTTCCAACACATCACTAGCCTCAATATCAGGTGATATATCCATCACTAGTCATATACTGGTACTTTCCTATCTACTCACATCAACCTGTATCACAAGTCCTACTACTTTAGCATAATGTATTTTTATTCCCTCACACTCTCCTATACACTTATGGGTACCATTCTACTATGGCACACTCCCTAATACCCTTGATGTATATACATTTCTTTACTCTTGACACACCCAAGTATCAACTACCCAATTGAATATCATGCTCCATTGATTTCTAACACAATTTTCTGATACTTAATTGTTACATGGCTCACCTAACTACCTGAATTCATGACTATCTAGAGCATGCATGCTGATACTGATACTAACTCATGGAACTACTACTGATACTCTCTACTCCCCCTTCTACCTATAGTACCCATACTATCGATAATGACACCTATCATAAAACTATTACTATAAGGTACTACACTATGGATTATCTCTAGATTGATGCCTATTGCTCTCATGCCCAACCAAGAACCACTTATAGACTCACAAACCACACTTCCAATAGTCAATACTGATACTCGAGACACAGACCTAATTGCAAGTCACCAATTATCACACTAACAAGGAACCCTAATAGAATGAAGCTCTATAAGGAACTAGACTTAAAGAACAGAAGGTATCTCTACTGCTAATCTAAGGAATGATGGAATAAAGTCCTATAATAATATGAGTAAAAAAGTATTGAGATGATACTTTTAAGAACCAATTTAAGATACAATATGATAATCATATACGTCTGTCCGAAATTATGACACTCAGAATCCTCACCACGTCAGTAAGCATAGCTATGATAAACGATAGATCCTATAACTAAGGTATGCACCTCTATAATTATGTCGTCTAGAATCCTCGCTGTGCCGACTAGTATAGCTGCGAGAAATTCTAAATTTCATAACTAAGATATGTACATCCGAAGTCAGGTCCCTGTATTTCCGCTACGACAGCTAATATGGCTGCGATAAACTCTATGCTCCATAACCAAAGAAGACGTTTCACCTTTCTCAATGTCCTCATCAACATATGTCATCAGATGATACCGTAATTTAGTCTGTAAAATTTCTCTCGATATGAAATCAAACTCAATAACGAACACCAAGAATTAAAATCAACCGATCACCAAGAATCAAATTCAATGACAATAAGTGAGAGTGGACAGAAACATGGGAAAGATTTGAATTAGAAATTTATAATTAGATTCTCAAGGGTCGTCCCAGGAATCCCTCAAGAAATTATGATTGAGTATCCTCTCTCATCCTAGTATCCTATGTCCTATATCCTATCGCAGGCTCATAGTAGTATAACTAAGTCATCGTACCACCACGACATCGCATAACTTGCGAAGCCTGACCTGCATGGGCTACCACTAAAAATGTGTCACGACCCACACCCGGTGTAGGAATGAAAGTCAGGAACAACGTCCAGCCTACGCCGCAGCATCGGTGGTAGAACGCTGTCTTGGTCAACTATACTATCTAAACATCTTACCATAATATAAAATCTGCCAACAATATCTCAACACAAAACTCAATCATAATTCTAAAGCATGAGAAGATATGAAGGAAGTCTAACTATATATTCAAAATATATAATAACAATAATAGAAATAATATCCAAAACTCAAAATATAAGTCAAAAACAAATCCGATACCAAAATACTAAAGAGAACTAACTATGCTACCTAGTGAATCCGGCTAAATCTCCCGCAGTCGCTCCAGAACTAGTGGGTCCAGGTTTGCATCATCTATAGGTCAAAGTCTATAGTATGTCGGACACCAATCTCTCGGATCCTCTGAAAAATATTTTCCAGTTAGGAATGGAGCGAAGTACATCTCTAACAGCAGTTCTAATCTTTGATATAAACTATATAGCGGTAAATAGATATAAATCTATAAGATGCCATATACATCTACAAGAGATACGCAATAAAGAAAATACTAGAAATAAATACAATAATGAGCAATATGGAATGAACAAGAAATACTAATGACTAAGTGAGTGAGTACCAGCTTTAACATGTGATCGACTTGGGAACTTGCACAAGAGTAAATGGCTTGGTTAATCATACGTGCGGTGTATAATCAACACTCACAAGGAACAAGACTTGCACAAGGAGGGTATGATCACATATCTACACTATATACTCCCCGCCCCCGACTGGTATAGTGGATCCAACCATGGTACGTCATGACACAGGTTTCCACAAGAAGGATGCTACTCTTCTCATGAACCAATGTCTGTACATGAACAAAAAGAATAATGAACAAGGCTTGCACAAGATACACCATCCATACCAAGGAATAACATCTCATGACGAGATCCGGATATACCAATCCGTATAACCATCTTATCAAAAAATTAAGGATATCTATACTAGATACAATGAACATAGAGGATATCATAAATGAAAAACTATCAAAGAATGTACTCGCCTGTGGTCCAGAGCAATGAATATCAAACTGTGTCCGAACTGGTATCACACAGACCTATATATGGAATATTGTATTAATACAGAGTTCTGAAATAAAAATAAGTTAAATTAGTTTAATTCTAGGTCATGAAGCTATTTCTTAGTCAAAACAGTCAAACTAGGTCAACTATATGCCAAACTAGTCAAACTTGGTCAAACTACATATTTCTAGGTTGTATGAGTCTAATTCTAGGATACTAAGTCAATATATTATGAAACTAAACTATACAAGCTAATATAAGATACTAAGAAATACACCAAATGCCGTATCCTAAGATACGCAAATTTCCGTATATGAAAATAGTCTTTTAGATATATATTCAAGTCAAATATTATAATACCATATCAAAACAAATAAAATTGGATACCCTGGCCTTGCATCAATGCGTATCACACCTATCTCGATACCCAAACTCAATACCTTGGGTATCGGCCCAATACCTTGGTATCCCAAGGTAATCCAAAATAATAACATAATAACTAAAACATAAATATAATAACCCAAGCTAATTGACTAACTATCTAATATATATAAACTACTAACATATATATATACCATACAACATATATACCTACTATAATACAATACCATAACTAATACAAGATATAAGTATAAATAGCTAACTATCTACATATAAAGTATATAACTAACTAACAATATAACAAATAGTATACATATCTAACTTAATCAATACTTATACTCATAGATACATATATAGCTAAATATTTACTAACATTTTAACTAATGAAACTAAACAACTAATCTACTAACCATAACCCAATTACCCAAACTGAATACTAAAAGCAAATATGATACTGCACAGTGAATATATCTTACTATGCTCGGGCTCTGTGAACATCTGAAACCGATACTGTGCTCTTTTCATTGTGAAAATGGCTACTGCTAAGTTTCTTACTTGCTGAGCACTGTGCTGATACTCAAAACATCCCTGTGCAATCCCGAGCCCCTATCTGCTGAAAACTGTTGCTGCTTCATCTCCAAGTTGCTGCTGCTGCAGTTGTCCCAAGTTGCTGCAGCTGCTGTTGTTCCCAGTTGCTATTTCTGTTGCAGCAATGGCTGCTATTGGACCCAGTTGCTATTTTTGTTGCAGCAATGGCTGCTGCTGGACCCAGTTGCTGTTTTTGTTGCAGCAATGGCTGCTGCTGTCCCGGCTAATTATGTAGCTGCTGCTGCTACTCTTTCCTGTTTCCTGCCGAGCCCCCCCTCTTCTTACACATACACACACAATAATACCTATGTATATATCTATAAACATAAACACTATGTATATATATCACTACACTACTTATATACATATATATGTATACTCACCTATAGATATATACTCTCCTCTCTAATCATATACACAACTATATAGATATCTATATCTATATATATATACACATATATATGTAAACACACACATAGCTATACATATATCAATATACATCTCTTACATCCATATATATATATAGCTAGATATATCATTCCCTCTCATATATACATATAGATATAGTATCCCATAGCTATATACATATATATCAACCCACAAACACTCAACATTATATATATAAACACATCTCTCTACTATATATATATATATATATATATATATATATATATATATATACAACAATATATACATATACATATACATATGAATTCATATATTATCAATAACTATGAATAAAAGAGATTAGATCTAGAATGCAACACAACAAACATGTGGAGTGCATCGCACCCGTATCACACTAGATCTATGATACGCTTGCGATACGAGTCCACCACATAACCAAACATACCCCGAAGGATACGAGCAAGTCTAAATTACTATATATGAATAACACGAAGAGTCAAACACATATCTACGTGTCCGTATCAAAATATGACATGCACAAAGCCCCGTATCGGAAGAAAAATCCCCAAATCAATATGTATCACCAAATTTGTTGGGATACGACCTACACGTACCCAATTATGGATAGGACAGTAGCCACAAACACACAAACATATGCCAATTTGATCTATAGGACCAATTGACAAATACAACAAGTGTCAATCTCAGAATTCCCCCAAAATTGACACAAAAAGTACTATAACTTTCTCAATAGGCCTCCTATGAACATAATTCCAAATCCTATGTGTAGCCTATGCATATGGGTTGATTTTTTATGGTTAATTATCAGATTTTGAACCTATTTAAAGTTGAAAAACTAAATTTTACCTATAGGGAGATGGATTCCTAATGAAACCTCCATAATTGATGAAATTGGCTTTCAACTTGTAGATCATTACTCCTCTTTGTAGATCCTTATTTTTTCCTTCTAGCTCTTTGCTCTACTAGTCTCCAATAATATTTTGGGAAGGAATTAGGGAGAAATTTGGTAGGGATTTGATGGAATTTGGTTGAGGAAAATTCTAGATCTGGATTTGGAATAAAAAATAAAGAGAGAGAAAATTATTATTTCCTTATATAGACCTCACTTGCCCCCTCCCTCAAGCAACTATGTAAAGTCTAAAATACCCCTTGGGGCCTCTCATAAAAAGATTAATTAAGGAGGGAAGGTTCTAGTCTAATGGATTTTATATAATTAATTATCCTCCTAATGATTGGACTTACTATTGGGCTCAAATCTAACTAGAATTAAATATTGGGTCCATGAATCTAAACTAACTTGTTAGGACCACCAACATAAGTCCAAAATTAAATCTAACATATTAACAATAAATAAATAATACAATAAATAAATATTCAATATGCACAATATTTAATTAATTACCAAATGACTAAAATACCCTTTTTTAGAAAATATGTTAGTGACACGAGTATTCTCGCTGAGCAAAGCGGTTCGGATCATAGCACTTTTGCCATTTGAATCGACAGTCCGCTTGAGAGGAACGGTTCATTAACACCACTCAGAAAAAGTCTCATCCTCGAGATTACCTGAGAGCAAGCCATTCTATCGCACTATCGAACCCTAGATGATGTCGCTCGGTATGTCCTTTACGGTTTTACTCCTCGCTTTACCCTAGACCATGCCAAAGTGAATGCTTAAGTTTCAAATATAAATGCCTGCTTGCCTGCTTAGTGTTGTTTGTACTCATTGCCTCTTTTCAATATTTGCTACACGAAATTATGCCAAAATCAAGTAACAGTATCCTTATCGTGCATGCATCTAGTTAGCCAAGAGACTATCAAATAGCTCTTCTGTGCAAGTATGAACCTGAAAGTATCCGGGATCGTTAGGTCGCCAAGGCAGTCCCTCTACCAGGGAAATGCATTAAGGAAAGTTGAACACTGAACGAGAATCATGTCAAGCAAATCAAGAATCATAGCACGTGGAGCAATTGCTCGATTCAGAACAAGAATCATGGATTATCATGTCAAGTTATGAATTTGGAAGACCAAGACTTGCATGTTACAGGCTACTTGTGCACAAGGGGGATTACAGCATCCTGTTCCACGGATGGTCGCCGGAGCGCTGGCGCGGTGATTCGTGCCTAGCGGGGATGGCCGATTAGTCTGCGAGAGATCGGGGCGTGACAGATTGGTAAGGCAAATATAGCATGCAAGGGTCCATATATAAGCAAAGTTTTATTTCCATGTTCTAACACAAGCAAGACAAGTTGAGATTATTCCCTTAGCTAGGTGCGTTGTATTCTTATTAGCATGCAGGGGGTGATTCACCTAGCGACTAGCATGTATCATCTATATTTTAAGTGTGCTGGCTAAGCAAAGACAAGTTCATCGTAGCCACCCACCTTAGCGATGATTCACCTCGGTCGAGCAATACTCCGAGCGAGCCTCTGAAAACCTAAGCCGGAACTCCTGAAGGGCCAAATCTGGAAATCCTTTTACCTCAAACAAGTATTCTCGCTGAGTAAAGCGGGTTGGGTCATAACACTTTTGCCATTTGAATCGGCAGTCTGCTTGAGCGGAACGGGTCATTACAGCTGACCGAGGGTTTATAGGGTATGCTACCCTCGCTATTTATAGTCGTCGTATTAATGGACTATCGATGCCGTATATGGCTCTGTTTGGTGGCCGCATATGTATCCTTCAATAAAATACAGTTATAATCATAGTCGTATGCTGGGTACATGATGCCATGTAGTCTCAGTTAGGATATGTTTTTGAAGAGATCTAGGGGCTGTTGTGTGCGTGACTCGATCAACTTGACACTTAGTCAGCACCGACTGTGCGATAAATCGTCTTCGGTTATAACAAAAAATCTTGTGAGTCGAGAGACAAACTTCTTAGCCGCATATTATCATGGTCGCATACGAGCTCTCGTTTGGCCTTTGGTCGTTTGGATGCTCTGGCCGCATATTGGCAAGGACGTATGCAAACTCTAGTCTGGCTTTGATCGATGGATACTTTGGCCGCATCTTGGCAAGGCTGTATGTAAACTCTCATTTGGCCTTGGTCAATGGACACTTTGGCCGCATAGCGTTGTGACCGGATAGGGCGTAACCACATATGAGGGAACACGTGATATGGTACATCTGACGAGGTCATTAATGCACTGATGTCACTTTATGTCTTTTTTCGAGCCATCGTCTTTCACGAATCTCGAAGCATCGACATCATGAGTGATGTGTCATTGTCTGACCATCATCGACTGATGTGTCAGGGGGTGTTTATATGGTCTCCCTGCTCTGCGGTTGTTTAGGCTGCATAGATTATACTATGCGGCTTCTGGATCTTTGGTTTGGCCAGGCCCTATGTGGCTTCTCTACGGCTTATTTGTTCATTTGAGGGGGCATAACCTTTATGTGGCCTGTATTATTTTTTTATGCTTCTACAAGACCCCCTTCAAAGTTTCCAAAATGACAAGTTTGGAATATTTTGAAAGAAGCTTGATTGGCCGCATATACAGGATATGCCGCATATTCTCAAGGCCGCATAATTGTTTATGACAGGCTGTCCACTCATTAAATGAGGAGATTTCCTTCGATTCTCATGCGGATCTCTTGGGATTCTGTGTCATCAGCGGATAAAGCAGCTCAACTAACGAGGAGTCACGGCCAACCGTCGTCGCTTCGTGGATCGAGGTGGGTTGGATTTGAACAGCCATTTTCGTCATCCGTTGTCGTATAGTCTCCCTATATATAGGGGAAGAGAGAGAGAGAAATAAGTCTTTTTCTCTCTTTAAACTTTCTTTTTTTTCTTTTTTGCTGTTGCAATGGCTCCCAAGGTCTTCTCCTATGCTGCGGCTGCCAAGAAGGCCTCTAATGGCAAGGCCAAGGCCAAGGAATAGTATACTTCGTCCACCGCCGATGTTCAGTTATCGATAAAGGGTAGGTTTTCAGATTTTGGAATACATAGGCATATATACATGGTTGGACGCATGGATGCGTCTATGCACCAACTACTCTCTGCCGCATGCTTGCCTAGGCTGCATGGCTGACTTTGTCGCATGGGTTTCTAGGCCCCATGGCTTACTCGGCTGTATGCATTCCTAGGCCGCATGGCTGTCCAAGCCGCATACGTGTCTGGGCCGCTTGGCCGCCTTGGTTGTATGGCTCCCTTAGCCGTATGCGTTTCTAGGCCGCATGTTTTGGCGTGGCCGCTTGTCCACATAGCTTTAGAACATTTAACTTTGATCTAACTCCTTTATGGTTTTCGCAGTAACTTTTTCCACCACTCATTCTGGAGAACTAGTCCTCGGGCACCGCCCGCTGCCTTTGAACATGAATCTCGGGGACCTTGCTGCAGCCATCTAGAAGGAAGTTGACAAGGATGTCCTGTCCGAGCGACAATAAAAGATCATCGAGAAGACTTCCTCTTTCTTGTTAAATCAAATCAACTCGGGGGAGATCCCTTTTAAAGACGGGAAGAATTTCTTTAAGAAGCCGTACTTCCTGTTCGGTGACTCACTGGAGCCCTCTCAATATGAGATAGGGACGACTAGGGTGAATTGGTCTTTCACCTTCCGCGGGACGGCGATGACTTTTTTTCCTTCGAACGTCACATGTCTCTATCGGACCTGAAGGTGATGATGGTCCTACGATAGATAGACTGGAACCTAACCCCTGAGCCTCAGGGGGCCCTCTTTGGGAATGTGCGATGGGGGACCGAAAAAATAGGGGGGGATTTTATAGCGCGGATGAGTCATCTTCGTACTCCTTGCTAGGACTGAAGCCTGGTCTCGTTGGGAGTTAGCTGGGGCCAAACCTCAGCGTAAACGCAGCGGGCACCTTCCTCCACCAAGTTGCTAAGAAGGGGACCTACCCTACGGGATAGTTACGGGCTCTCAGGTGGGCGCATTACAACGTCTCCTAGTATCGTCTGACCCTGTAGATCTTGAAAAAATACGAGCGGAAACCCAGAGCCACCGACTTGTTCTTTGCCGTAAGGGTTACCTATTATGGCTTGGAGGTAAACCGCTCTCTTTTTGTCACCATGATGGAGCTATACAACCTTCGTAAGGGGACCTTCTTTATGCCTGGCAGCGATGGGACTGGCCTTACAAGAGATGCATGCCACCTCAAAACTCATTTGGGGAGATAAACCCTGCGAAGAGTGTACCCCGAGCAATAAAACCGCGAAGAATTAGAAACAAAGGACCCAGAGATCTCGGCGGTATACCAAGAGTTGTTGTGCCATCACGGCATATGCCAGAGGTCTTCGAAGAAGAAGTCTACTGAGGGGGTCCTCTCCTAACATTATAACCTGTACTCGCCACCTCTTTTCGAAGCCTAAGGAGTCTAATAGAATCCATGTTCAAGCGCCGCAGTCCAGACAGGAAGTGGCCGACTCCATCCAGGCGAAGGACTTGGCCACCAAGGGTAAGGAATTTGAGGGCTCCTCGGGGGAAGAAGGCGAACCCTTTGATGAGCTGAGTGGTCCCGAAGAGGAGCTGAGCTATTTTTATATGGATACACACCAATTATCCCCGATGGCCGTGCTGGTGGGGTACTTGATGCTCTGGCTGCGCAACTGCGTAGTCCTGGGTGGTTGCGGGACAATAGAAAGGATCAGTCACACCCTGATCCTACCCACCGTGAAATTGGTATTCGTCCACAAGCTGGCCCTTCTACCGGCCATGGTGTGTTGCATCCATCCTGCTCTCCGCAACTTTGCTGAGATGGTAAAGGACCATCCTGGTAAGGGTCATTTCAACAGGGTTGAGTTCCCTTACCACTACTTGATGGGTTGGCTCCTCTTGCATCACGAGTCTTTGATGAGCCTGGGGACTGACGAGGATATTGTGGTCGCCAATGTCCTGATCTGCATGTATCGGATGATGAAGTGGCAGGGCAATATTGTCCCTTCTGGCAGGAGGGAGCTCTCCTTTATGGCTGGCTGGACCTTTTTTTATGTCTGAGCCAGAGTTCATGGCCGATGAAAGGAATGTGCTTCATTACGATAACAGGGAAGCATCTAGAGGCTTGTCTGAGAGGCTCTTTCGCTGGCTCCAAGCCATCTGTCCCTCCCATCTGGTGTATCAGAATAAGGCTACCATTTTCGTGGAGCCTTACCTATCCAGCCGGTTTGCTCGTCAATTTGGCTATACTCAGATTCTACTGGGTCATCCGAGTACTTCTCTCAGGTACAGTAACATTTTGCTCAACGGGGCCCGAGCATAGAGTTACTATACTGATGTCAGCACTCAGGTCAGATTCTAATTACCAATAGCCAAAGTTGTGCCTCGAATGCTGTATACTGTGATGAGGTATTATTGTACGGTGAATGCCCTGCCGACTAAATTCGATCCAGAGAGAAGTTACATCAAAGGCACCACGCTAATGCCCCCGGATGCCAAAGTGCGTCGAACGCTCAAGAAAGGCAAGGGGATAGCTCGGCCCCTGATCATAGAGATGGACCCATCGACCATCTGATAATTCCCTGCCCACCAAGTGCAAACCAAAGACGGGGACGCATCACGCTCGCTACTCTAAAAAGGGCAAAGATGACTGTGTACCCAGAGCTGGAACTGACGAAGAAACCGAAGTCCCCTGCGAAAGGGACTGGGAAAAAAGAGGTAGGACCTGCTGTGCCAGCGGCTTCTGAAGCAGAGCCATATTTAGATACTACGACGGTAATCTTGCCTCCTCTTAGTCTGATTGTGCCCGATCTTTTATATTCTGGTATATTTGGCGATTTACAGCCACATGAGAGAGGGGGCCGTCCTCTGCGGGCATCCGCTTCGGTGGTTTATTATGCTGAACCGGAAGAGGGATTATGTTCGAAGTCCGACGTGGGTGCCTCAGAGCTGGTACCTGAGACCTCGAGAGCTCACGGCTTTGGTACGGGTTTCTCGGAGAAGTTCTATACCCCTTTGGAGCACATAACTGTAGAAGATATAAAAACCATGAGGGAGGCTATGACAATACTGGACGAGCCGCGACACGTGTCTTCTCCCTCTGGTAGGTTATTTCTTGAATTCACAAGATCATGACTTTTCTACCTTTCAATTCTCCTAGTTAAGTTAATTATTTGTTGTTATGGATCTGTAGGCGTTCTCTCTCCCTTGAGGACCGTAAACATGGCCGCAGAGGAGGATGTCCCAGAAGAGGGGACAGTATACTTGTTAGGAAGGCCACCAGGTTTCTTCCTAGTCCTGGTGATGGACGTCATGCAGTGCCCCCTACTGAGGTTGCAGTGGATGAGGTCCCCACGGTTGCGGGTCCTTCTAGTGTAGTGGCTGCTCTCCCGATTATTGCTGCCGGGGGTTCTAAAGCTGAGGCCTCCCCAAATATTAGGGTGGCAAGCCGTTGTAAGGAGGTTTACCCTGATGTTCCTAGTACCCCAGTTGCTGGGTCGACTTTTGAGGTTGTCGCTGTAAATTCTGGGATTGGCCTTCAGGAGGGAGCTGATGCAGCAAGGCACCCCAGTACTCCTATCCCGATTCACGGTAATATTCTTCTATATGTCACTTACTTACCGGACACTCTGGCGTCCCATGCATCTATGCAGGTTGCGAGTAGGACTGCCGGTCGCTCCTTGGTTATTGCTTCTCCCTCAAGATCTTCGAGCATCCCCGCATGAGTTGTCTAGCCAGTGACCTCTTGCTCCTTCCAACCGCCTTTGACTCTGGCTACCCTGGAAGAGCTTGACGAGAATGTCAGGCTCTCGGTTTAGAGCTTCTATATATTCCTAAAATAAGGGGTCGAGGGCGTACTGGAGCGCAACAAGTCCTTCGTTTGGGTCAAGCACTTTACCGAGGACCAGGTCAACTCTCTGAGGAGTCTCCTCGGTTTTGAACCAATGGCTGACCTTCTGGGCCAAAGGTTAGTGGGGATGAACAATGCCTGATGGAGCTGCAACAACACCGATAGGCAGATATAGGGATGTTAATATCCTATGAGTATGCCGAGTTCTCAAAGAAGGTGGATATGAAGAAGGTCTCCTTTGCTTCCTATATGGATACTTTATATTGCAACCTCCTGGATTTATGGGAGAAGCGCGACTGGCTGGACGATCTTAGGGAAGGGTATGTCTCTCGGCAGGAGGACCTGACTGATGCCATTAGGAAGCTGCAGGTCGAGCTCGCCGTGCCGGAGAATAGGCTACGTAAGACCCAAAAAGAAGAAAAGGAAATTTGGGTTAAGGTGAGCCAGGTGGTGAAGACTACGACTGGTATCGAGGTTGCGATGCAGAAACTCGAGGACAACTACGAGTCCTTTACTTGCTACGAAGATCCTGAAGTCATGGACAAATAGGTTGAGCGCCGGGCCCAGATGCGCCTGGATGCCCGTATAGCTCGTCTCCATGAGCGAATAACGGAGTTATGCTCTGACTCATCGCACCGATAGCTCTTCTTTTACTTTTTGTGTCTTCGTTCTACCTTCGAGCTTCGGATCTCGACAATCCTCTGAAATATACTTTTGCTTTGAATCTCTCTTTGTCGAGAAAAATAAAAAGTTATCCTATTTTATTGTAATTCATTTGTGTTAGCTTTGGGTATCATACTAGAGGTAATATGGACGTAGTACGATACCGTAGCCCTTTACGGAGACCCCACTAGAAGATCTTTGGTGGACCTATTACTTATTGCGCATGAGAGTGTAAGTAATAAGTTCGAAACAGGTCTTGCCAGAGGTGATATGGACATGACAAGTTTGGTAGGCTTAACACCATTAGTGCACTTAAATTTAAGTACATGTGATAAATTTAGACGGCGATCGATATCAGAGGTACTATGGACGTGATGATCAATAGCCAAACCTGGATGGTTTGCTCAGAGGTGCTAAGGACATGGCAAACCTTACTGGGAGGAGGTGAGAACGATAGCTCAGAGGTGATGTATACGTGAGCCGATCGATAGTCGTACCTAGAGGTTAGGTACAATCCTGGTATTTTTAGTGGAAGAAAAAAAGAAAATAAGCCAGAGGTAATATGGACGTAGCTATTTTCTTTGGATGGAGAATACGGGCAGCTCAGAGGTAATATGGACGTGAACTATTTGCTTCCATTGAGGACATGCTACTGGGGGACTTTTGGTGGACCTATTACTTCTTGCGCACGAGAGTACAAGTAATAAGTTCGAAATGAAACCCTATCAGAGGTAATATGTACATGATAGGTTTTGTGGACTTAGCACTACTGACGTACTTAGGGTTAAGTACAGGTGCTAAGTTGAGATGACAATCGATATGAGAGGTAATATGGACGTGATAATCGATAGCCAAACTCGAGAGGTTTTCTAAGAGGTAATATGGAAATAAAAAATACTTTCGGGGAAATTTTTTAGGACGATAGTTTAGAGGTAATATTGACATGAACCAATGTCAAAAAATTTACCGAGGAGTAATTTGCTGATTGTGGTCTATCCAAAAATATGGATGGACCTGAGGGTTGCTCCGCTGGAGAGATCGTCAGGACAATAACTCAGAATTAATGTGGACATGGCTAGTGCCTAACAAGATTGGTTTGAGTGGTCACTGTGAGAGAATGCAAGTGGACCGGAGGACTTCTCCACTGGAGAGCTTTTGAGGATCCATTATTCGTTGTGTATCCAGGACTCCTGAATACCGAATGGCTTCTACAAAAATTTGTATAGGAAGGGCAAGGTTGTACATAGGCACTTGTTGGGGAAAAAGAACCAAGAGTGTAAATACTGTACAACCTGTTTATCTTTGATCTGGCTAGGGAACTTGTGCCTAGCCTTTGACGTAGTACTTTTTTAGGAACTTGTCGTTGATGGGCATTATGAGCAAGTCGCCATTATGTTTTGTTAGTCGGTAGGAGCCATTGAAGATGTCATGACCCGCACCCGGATATTCGGGCACGAGTACGTGATTACGCCCAGCCTACACCACAGAATCGGCGGTAGAACATTGTCTGGGATATTTCTAACTATCTAATATCTCAACAATATAATATGGTACCTGTCAATCATCTCAACTCTGAATGGATGAGCAATATGGTATCTCACATGAATATCTAATCTCAATCACAAAACAAACTAAGGAAGAAATAGTGCACGAATGGAAAAATAGTGAAGGAAGGAAAAAGATACAATCTACAATCCGAAATAATATACAAGGTATGAATCCACTAAAAGAATAGTCTAATGCAATCCAAAATAAAATAAGCTAGACCTCCTCGGGCTCTGCAACTAAGTCTCCCTGGTCAATAAGAGTGTCCTCTAAAGGTACGCCGTCCTGCGGCCCGTAGAATGTGGGATACTGCTCTAGAAGCCAGTCATCTGGAAAAATATATTCAGTCAGGATTGGAGTAAAGTACATACCTCTGAAAGCAGTTTCAATAGCATAATCGAGCATATAAACAAATATAGAAATAAAATACAAGATCACTAAACATATGAATGATGAACAAGATATATACAGGTAATGTACGAGAATATAGATCAATAATATGAATATCAGCAATATGATAAAATAAACTGAAATCTAAACTATCTAATGTGCCTTATAATACGAGTTCATTATGTGATCGGGTTGGGTGAACATGATCAGGTAAGACGATTACAAGTGAGGTATGTAACCAGAATGTATACGATGTAACAATGGCTTTGATCACATAATCAACTCCTACTCTCCCTCCCCCAACTAATACCGATGGATCCAATCACGACACGCTACGAACACGAAAATATAACCACTGTCACGAGCAGTGGGTGTATACGAATATCATAACCACCGAATACGAGCGGTGGATATACACGAATAATCACACTAAATACGAGCAGTGTGTGAACACGAAGTAACATCAATACCGATTATACACGATGAGATACAATGTACATGAGTACCCGCTGAACACGGTAGGGGATAACATCTCATAACGGGATCCATATAGCACCAGTCCATAAAATTACTGTGTCGGGATCAATGTATACAATTCTAGAACATGCATATATACAATATTATAAATTGAAAACAAACAGAGAAATATACTCACCTGACGTCCTGAGCAAGATGTGTCTCTCGATGCCCAAGCCGGTGTCTCACAACCTATATATTTAATGTTGCATCAATACAAGGTTCTAAAATGGAAATAAGATAAGTTGATGCAATTCTAGGTCGATACATCATTTTTAAGTCAAACTGATGAAATCTAGGTTGCAAGAGTCTAATGCTAAGTCACTAAGTCGATACGCTATGAATCTATGCTATACAAGCTAAGCTAAGCATAAATAAAATACTCAAAGAGCCGTATCCTAAGATACTGTAAAACCCCCTTCCTAGAAAATCGTATATACCCTTTATTTATTAATTATTAATTAAATTATAGTAATTAGTTCTAAATAGGAGAAATAGATTTTTAATAATTTTTATGTTAGGTGTTCGGGCACTTAGATGACTTATGGGACCATCAGGAATTTTTTGGAATTTATTCCATGTAGGAGACCCCTTGAGCTGTTGCTAGCCTAACGATGTGCAATACCCTAATATATATAAATTTTCTTATGTGTGAATATATATATATATATATATATATATATATATATATATACAAATATATATATGTGTATATATATATTTAAAAAGAAAGAAAGCAAAAGAAGAAGTATTAAATAAGTATTTAATAATTAGTATAGTAATAATAATAATATTAATAATAACACAAGCAACTATTCCTTTTAGCCTTACAATCCCTTTTGCAGCAACTTAGTTTGCTAAAAGCACTTCAGCGGATCCCTTGCATTTGAAATTCCTAAACAATATACTTAGACTTGCAGCCGATCGGAGCCCGCCCCTATTAATCCACCCGACCGCTCCATATCCCCCTCTCTCTCCTAATTATATATAATATATATATATAGTTAGCTCTAAAACCCTAACCTAAAACTCCAGACTTCCTCTTCCCATCTAGAGCCGTCACCACAGCCAGAGAAGCCTCCCCAAGCCATCCAACCATCCCGTCGACGCCGACATCGCGAACTGCAGTCTCCCACTCGAGGCACCTTCGCTCCGGCGTGATTTTCCGTTGACTCGCTCGACCAAACGCTGTTCCGTTTTCATAGGTATGATCTTCCCTCAACCCTCTCCAATATTTATTTTATAGTCAACCTCGAAAAACGTGTGCCCCTAGGTGAAAAATAGCGCCCAAGTCAGCGCGAGCAGACAGAATTCTGCAATCGCAGAATTCCAGAATGACCGCCCATATTGCCGAGTTCGTATCTCCCACCACAGAGATCCGAATTCGGTGATTCTTTTTGATACCTGTAGATTACATGACCTAGTTTACTTTCTGCATAATAACTTTGTGCTATTAGTTGCTGTGGACAAAATTGTAGTCGTCACAAAACTGTGCGCACCCACTTTTTTCGGTTTTCCAAAAGTTGGAGATCGGAGCGCGCCCCGCCAAACGGGACGGCCCCGCCGTGTGCCAAGTGTACCGAATGGTGCATGCAGCATAACGGAACACGTAAAAATTCGTGAGGACTGATTCGGACGCGTGTGCGCACCGGAATCAGACCGTATTCGCGGACACATCCCGTATCGCAACTTTTGTGGAACTCACACGTATTTTGTGCACGCTTGTCAGATTGCTACGAAACTTGCGCCACTGGACTCGTGGTAACGCGCTGGTCCTGTGACCCAATTTTTACGCATTTCTGAGATGGTTGACCAGATCGCCAATTGGCGGGCCCCACAGTTGACTTTTTGGACCAAATTTTGTTCGGCTCATCGGAATCCAAATTTGGACATACCGTTGGGTTCGTATTGACATCTAGAGTTGTTTGACCCATAGTTTGTCCCATTTAGAGACTGTTACCCTCGGCACATTTTTCGGTGCAAAGTGGGCCACACGTGGACCCCACTTTTGTCCGAAATTATCGTTTTGCCCCTGTGTCCAAATTGGACGAAAGGGATGTACTTTTTAGCTATTTGCTCATTCCGGAAACGTTGGTGATGTTTATTTCAGCATCCGGAGACGTTTGTTCGGAGTCCTTAGTTCCAGGTTCAGTGTCCTTGATATTTGGGCGCTTACACTTTACAGATTTCTTGCCAGGCAAGTATACCTTGCCATTGTACTGTATTTACATTCCATATGAGGCATGCATGTTTATTTTCTGTTTATTTAGTTCATTTATTTTAACGGCTATATAAACTGCACGTCCAAGGAAACTTGGGTGCAACGACGGTGTCGTCGTGCTATGTTTTTATTTATGTATATGCATTGGACCTACTATATGAGACTAACCCATTTTCATGAGGCATTTATGTTTCATTGGCCATGACACTATTCTTACACGAGTGTGAGTCACATGTAGGACACGGACTTGCGTACTCGGCTGGCCCCCGGTACATATAGGTCGTGCGACGGATAGGGATAACTGCCAATAGAAACTTTGTATGCTAGTAGACCTGGCGGTTATTAGAGGTTTATTGTGTCATGGACATGACATGCTTAGAGCATTGGGTGGGGAGAACAACAAGTACCGCATTTGAGCTCCTTTGCACTTTCTCCTGTACGCCCGGATTCTCCGCTGGAGATACGGGTCATGATGACCACTATATATTATGTACTATCAGGCGGGCCACCGGCGTTTAAAAGACGACGTGCCTTTTAGGCCCCTGGATCTCCAATAGAGAACCATGCCAAATCCCAGTTTTCAGCCAGATAGCTCACTTGTGGGGAAAGGTGTTCTTAACTGCATTCACATAGATGGTTAGGCGACCCCAATGGATGTTTACTTTCAGTACTTTATTGGCATGTGTTTTTTGTATCTTGTTACGTCCCTCTGAGGACCTGGTCCCTTCCAGATATAGGTGAGCAGGAGTACCCGCAGGAGTATGGACCTGGACCTGACGCTACCTATCAGTCTGAGACGATCTTATCTTCTGATTACATGTGATTCATTGCAGCAGTTTAGAGATTTAGTTGCTATTCTTTTCGAGAAATTTATTCTTATATTAGAGTTTATTCTCTTCTCTCTTTAGTAGTTTATTATAGTCGATTTGCAGTGGATTTGTTTCCATCCGACTATTGCACTTTAAGATTACTATTTGAGACTACTTCTTTGATATTCAGTTATTGATTTCCATTATTCTATCCTTTGTGCTGTGATGAGATATAGAACTGCGTGCGACTTGTTGTGACATATATTTACCACTGTGGATTGGATATTCATGTACAGCGTACGTGTGTATATGGTTTCCATATATTGGAGTTCGTATACATACGGCTGGCGTATTACGTATTCCTAGTCCTACGTATTTTGGGACTAGGGCGTGACATGTTTTTGTGGTGGCCCATGCAGGTCATGAATATATTGTCTCGGTTACGTAACTGTACGGAACAAGCCTGCGTAATAGGAATAGAGTATAAGGATCTCATCCACGCTTGATTGAAATTCATCCTTCCTATTTAATACTTGCATCCTGTTTGATTCCTGTACTTTTTCTAATCGTTTTGTACATCAACTGCAGAGAGATGGATTTGCAGAATGGATGTACTGTCGCCGATAGCGACGCAACTTCTGGAGTCAATGGTCAAACTCAAGGAGGGACCCCAACGATTCCTAGGCTTCCGGGGCCAGATGGACAGACTCATACCCCAGTTCCATCTGATCTTCCCGCTTCACCTATTGGGAACCTTCCACCTGCCCCAGTACCGCAAGATGGCCAAGCGCAGATGTTCCAATTCTTTCAGATGATGATACAGGAACAGAGGCAGCAGGCAGCCGAGCAAAGGCAGCAGGCAGTCGAGCAGAGACAAGAATTTTTGGCAGCACTGGAGAGGATGGCTGCACATGCTACTGTACCAGCCCAAGCACTAGCTCCAGTACCTCGAGCTAGGGTTGGATCAGTAAATGATTTTGTTCAGATGGGTGCAAGGCAGTACAAGGGTACTGAGAGCCCAGAGGAGACTACCAACTGGATCACTCACACACAGAAGCTACTGGAGGCATCACAGTTACCTACGGACCTATGGATGACGGGTGTGCGGACGCTTCTAGATGGTAATGCTCATCACTGGTGGGAATCCATGGAGCGCCAGTTGGGTACTTACCAGACTTGGGAGCAGTTCTTGGAGTGCTTCGAGGGAAAGTACTTTCCGGACACTGTCAAGGACACCTTGTATGATCAGTTTCTTCACTTAGAGCAAGGGAACCGAACCGTGGACGAGTATGATGTCGAGTTTAGTCGACTCAGCAAATATAGCGCTGCTTTGATACCAAATGATTTGGCTAAGGCTAAGAGATTTCATCGAGGACTGACCCAGGAGCTACAACATTATACAAGCTCGTAGTCCCGAGTCTCTTATGCTGAACTACTGACAGAGGCCAGATTTCAGGAAACCATTAGCAGAGGAAAGGGAGGTCAGCTGAGGACACAACAAGGAACAGCAAGGATACAGCAAGGACCAGCCAGGACACAACAAGGGGGACCTATCAGACGTCCCTTGGCACAACAACATCAGCAATACAGAGCCGGACCGTACCAGATTTCGAAAAAACCCCAATGTAATTATTGTGGGAAGATCGGACATATTTTGAGAGATTGTCGGACTCGCTTGGGTCAGTGTATGAGATGTGGCTCTGGACAGCATATAGCGAGAGACTGTCCAAAACAGCAGACATTGACACTACCACCTCCAGTACAGAGACTAGCGCTTCCAGCACCGAAGCCAGCCCAGCAGATGACTGGACCGGGAGTACCTCGACCCCCAGACAGAGACGTAGAGTTTTCAATTGAACTAGCACCCGGAGCAGCACCTATAGCATCGCATGTTTACAGGCTGGCGAAGAAGGAGATGGACGAGCTGAAGGCACAGTTAAAAGAGCTAGAGGAGAAAGGTTTCATCCGACCAAGTGCATCACCCTGGGGAGCACCAGTGTTGTTTGTACCCAAGAAGGATGGGTCAGTGCGTATGTGCATTGACTACAGAGCCTTGAATGCAGTGACAGTGAAGAACAAATATCCATTGCCACGCATTGATGACCTGTTTGATCAACTCAGTGGAGCTAAGGTATTCTCGAAGATAGATTTGAGATCGGGATATCACCAAGTGAAGGTACGGAAGCAGGACATTCCGAAGACCGCATTCAGAACAAGATATGGGCACTACAAGTTTTTGGTCATGCCATTTGGATTGACCAATGCTCCAGCGATCTTCATGGACTTGATGAATCGAGTCTTCCACCAGTACTTGGACTAGTTCGTGGTCGTCTTCATAGATGATATACTTGTCTATTCGAAGAGCCACGAGGAGCACGAGGAGCACCTGCGGATTGTTCTAGAGACTTTGAGGAGAGAGCAGTTATATGCTAAACTTAGCAAATATGAGTTCTTCTTGGACAGAGTTTCATTTCTTGGACATGTTGTTACATGAGATAGTATTTCTGTTGATCCAGAGAAGATCTCAGCAGTTGAGACATGGCCTGTTCCTAAATCAGCAGCAGAGGTGAGGAGTTTCCTTGGACTTGCGGGATATTACTGACGGTTCGTGGAAAACTTCTCAAGGATAGCGGCACCTATGACTCGTCTGACTTGTAAAGATCAAGAATTTATATGGACCGACGAGTGTCAAGCAGCCTTTGAAGAGTTGAAGAAGCGACTGACTACAGCACCGGTATTGGTGATTCCGTCAGGATCAGGAGGTTACGTGATCTACAGTAACGCATCAGGAAAGGGCTTAGGATACGTATTAATGCAGCATAGCAAGGTGATTGCATATGCATCTAGGCAGTTACGAGTGCATGAGAAGAATTATCCGACTCATGACTTGGAACTTGCAGCCGTTGTATTTGCTCTGAAGCTATGGAGACATTACTTATATGGGGAATGAGTGGAAATCTATACAGACCACAAAAGCCTCAAGTACGTCTTCACGCAGAAGGAGTTAAATATGAGGCAACATCGATGGCTCGAGTTGATGAAAGATTTTGAGATAGAGCTACATTATCATCCAGGCAAGGCTAACGTGGTAGCAGACGCGTTAAGCCGGAAGCCAGCAGCTTACTTCTTGACAGCACAGAGGGAACTTTTGGAGGACTTGCAAGAGCTTGGCATTGAAGTGATACTACCCGGAGCAGATGGGACACTAGCCAACTTGCAAGTACAATCATTATTGGTAGAGAGGATTAAGGCAGCTTTGCCTACAGATGCCAGATTCAGGAGACTAAAGGAAAGGACAGAGGCCGGGGAGCAGACCGGATTGCGTATTCATGAGGATGGGACATTACGATATGGTGATCGTCTTTATGTTCCAAATGGAGAGATTCGACAGGAGCTGATGGCAGAGGCTCATAGTTCGATCTATTCTATTCATCCTGGAGGCACCAAAATGTATCGTGACTTACGACAACACTTTTGGTGGCATGGAATGAAGAGAGAGATAGCTCGCTTTGTAGCTAAATGTCTGGTATGTCAACAAGTGAAGGCGGAACACCATAGGACAGCAAGATTATTACAACCACTTCCGATTCCAGAGTGGAAGTGGGAGCACATCACTATGGACTTCGTCACGGGTTTTCCCAAGAGTCCAAGTGGGAGAGATGCAGTGTGGGTAATAGTGGACCGACTCACCAAGTCAGCCCATTTTATACCTTTTAGAGTGGGTCAGTCTACAGAAGCTTTAGCTGATTTATATATGAGGCAGATCGTGAGATTGCACGGCATACCAGTCAGCATTGTATCGGACAGAGATTCGCGCTTCACATCGCACTTTTGGAGGAGCATGCAAGAGAGTCTTGGTACTCGTCTGAAGTTCAGTACATCTTACCACCCGCAGACAGATGGGCAGTCGGAGCGTACTATTCAGACCTTGGAGGACATGTTGAGAGCTTGCATGTTAGACTTCGGAGGATCATAGAAGGACCACCTACATCTTGTAGAGTTTTCTTACAACAATAGCTATCAAGCGAGTATTCAGATGGCTCCGTTTGAAGCATTGTATGAAAGAAAATGTAGGTCTCCTGTGTGTTGGAGTGACGTGGGAGAATGTCAGATTTTGGGACCCGAGTTGGTGGTCAACACCGTAGAGACAGTCAAGAAGATTCAGGGACACTTGCGAGCAGCGCAAGACAGGCAGAAGCAGTGGGCAGACCTTCATCGTCGTCCCTTGGAGTTCAAAGAGGGCGATCACGTCTTCTTGAGGATATCACCGACCAGAGGCACCATCCGATTCGAAGGGCGGGACAAGTTGAGTCCAAGGTATATTGGACCATTTGACGTGCTCGTGAGAGTTGGAGAGGTGGCATATCGTCTTGCGCTACCACCTTCACTGGAGGGAGTACATGACGTATTCTATGTGTCGCAGCTCAGGCGATATGTGGCAGACAGCAGTCATGTTCTCGACCATTCAGAGATCACCATTGGGCCGAGCTTGTCATACCAAGAGCAACCCGTGGGAATCCTTGATCATCGAGAGAAGGTATTGAGGAACCAGTCTATTCCCTTGGTTCGCGTAGCATGGAGGCATGGTGCGCCAGGAGAATCAACTTGGGAGCGCGAGGATGACATGCGCAAGCGTTTTCCAAACCTATTCGCAGACCAAGGTATGAAATTACATTGTTAATTTATATCTTATACCATTCTTGCATTCTATCGTGACTTAATTTTAATTTCGAGGACAAAATTTTTACAAGTTGGGTAGAATATAAAACCCCCTTCCTAGAAAATCGTATATACCCTTTATTTATTAATTATTAATTAAATTATAGTAATTAGTTCCAAATAGGAGAAATAGATTTTTAATAATTTTTATGTTAGGTGTTCGGGCACTTAGATGACTTATGGGACCATCAGGAATTTTTCGGAATTTATTCCATGTAGGAGACCCCATGAGCTGTTGCTAGCCTAACGATGTGCAATACCCTAATATATATAAATTTTCTTATGTGTGAATATATATATATATATATATATATATATATATATATATATATATATATACAAATATATATATATGTGTATATATATATTTAAAAAGAAAGAAAGCAAAAGAAGAAGTATTAAATAAGTATTTAATAATTAGTATAGTAATAATAATAATATTAATAATAACACAAGCAACTATTCCTTTTAGCCTTACAATCCCTTTTGCAGCAACTTAGTTTGCTAAAAGCACTTCAGCGGATCCCTTGCATTTGAAATTCCTAAACAATATACTTAGACTTGCAGCCGATCGGAGCCCGCCCCTATTAATCCACCCGACCGCTCCATATCCCCCTCTCTCTCCTAATTATATATAATATATATATATAGTTAGCTCTAAAACCCTAACCTAAAACTCTAGACTTCCTCTTCCCATCTAGAGCCGTCACCACAGCCAGAGAAGCCTCCCCAAGCCATCCAACCATCCCGTCGACGCCGACATCGCGAACTGCAGTCTCCCACTCGAGGCACCTTCGCTCCGGCGTGATTTCCCGTTGACTCGCTCGACCAAACGCTGTTCCGTTTTCATAGGTATGATCTTCCCTCAACCCTCTCCAATATTTGTTTTATAGTCAACCTCGGAAAACGTGTGCCCCTAGGTGAAAAATAGCGCCCAAGTCAGCGCGAGCAGACAGAATTCTGCAATCGCAGAATTCCAGAATGACCGCCCATATTGCCGAGTTCGTATCTCCCACCACAGAGATCCGAATTCGGTGATTCTTTTTGATACCTGTAGATTACATGACCTAGTTTATTTTTTGTATAATAACTTTATGCTATTAGTTGCTGTGGATAAAATTGTAGTCGTCACAAAACTGCGCGCACCCACTTTTTCCGGTTTTTCAAAAGTTGGAGATCGGAGCGCGCCCCGCCAAACGGGACCGCTCTGCCGTGTGCCAAGTGTACCGAATGGTGCACGCAGCATAACGAGACACGTGAAAATTCATGGGGACTGATTCGGACGCGTGTGCGCGCCGGAATCAGACCGTATCCGCGGACACATCCCGTGTCGCAACTTTTGTAGAACTCGCACGTATTTTGTGCACGCTTGTCAGATTGCGACAAAACTTGCGCCACTGGACTCGTGGTAACGCGCTGGTCCTGTGACCCAATTTTCACGCATTTCTGAGACGGTTGACCAGATCGCCAATTGGCGGGCCCCACAGTTGACTTTTTGGACCAAATTTTGTTCGGCTCATCGGAATCCAAATTTGGACATACCGTTGGGTTCGTATTGATATCTAGAGTTGTTTGACCCATAGTTTGTCCCATTTAGAGACTGTTACCCTCGGCACATTTTTCGGTGCAAAGTGGGCCACACGTGGACCCCACTTTTGTCCGAAATTACCGTTTTGCCCCTGTATCCAAATTGGACGAAAGGGATGTGCTTTTTAGCTATTTTGCTCATTCCGGAAACGTTGGTGATATTTATTTCAGCATCCAGAGATATTTGTTCGGAGTCCTTAGTTCCAGGTTCAGTGTCCTTGATATTTGGGCGCTTACACTTTACAGATTTCTTGCCAGGCAAGTATACCTTGCCATTGTACTGTATTTACATTCCATATGAGGCATGCATGTTTATTTTCTATTTATTTAGTTCATTTATTTTAACTGCTATATAAACTGCGCGTCCAAGGAAACTTGGGTGCAACGACGGTGTCGTCGTGCTATATTTTTATTGATGTATATGCATTGGACCTACTATATGAGACTACCCCATTTTCATGAGGCATTTATGTTTTATTGGCCATGACACTATTCTTACACGAGTGTGAGTCACATGTAGGACACGAACTTGCGTACTCGGCTGGCCCCCGGTACGTATAGGTCGTGCGACGGATAGGGATAACTGCCAATAGAAACTTTGCATGCTAGTAGACCTGGCGATTATTAGAGGTTTATTGTGTCATGGACATGACATGCTTAGAGCATTGGGTGGGGAGAACAACAAGTACCGCATTTGAGCTCCTTTGCACTTTCTCCTGTACGCCCGGATTCTCCGCTGGAGATACGGGTCATGATGACCACTATATATTATGTACTATCAGGCGGGCCACCGACGTTCAAAAGACGACGTGCCTTTTAGGCCCCTGGATCTCCAATTGAGAACCATACCAAATCCCAGTTTTCAGCCAGATAGCTCACTTGTGGGGAAAGGTGTTCTTAACTGCATTCACATAGATGGTTAGGCGACCCCAATGGATGTTTACTTTCAGTACTTTATTGGCATGTGTTTTTTGTATCTTGTTACGTCCCTCTGAGGACCTGGTCCCTTCCAGATATAGGTGAGCAGGAGTACCCGCAGGAGTATGGACCTGGACCTGACGCTACCTATCAGTCTGAGATGATCTTATCTTCTGATTACATGTGATTCATTGCAGCAGTTTAGAGATTTAGTTGCTATTCTTTTCGAGACATTTATTCTTATATTAGAGTTTATTCTCTTCTCTCTTTAGTAGTTTATTATAGTCGATTTGCAGTGGATTTGTTTCCACCCGACTATTGCACTTTGAGATTACTATTTGAGACTACTTCTTTGATATTCAGTTATTGA
The DNA here is from genome assembly GCA_036927795.1 of Iris macrosiphon. Classification (NCBI taxonomy): domain Eukaryota; kingdom Viridiplantae; phylum Streptophyta; class Magnoliopsida; order Asparagales; family Iridaceae; genus Iris; species Iris macrosiphon. Next base: position 120,802,111 of record JAYESA010000001.1, read on the forward strand.
TTTCCATTATTCTATTATTTGTGCTGTGGATGAGATATAGAACTGCGTGCGACTTGTTGTGACATATATTTACCACGGTGGATTGGATATTCATGTACAGCGTACGTGTGTATATGGTTTCCATATATTAGAGTTCGTATACATACGGCTGGCGTGTTACGTATTCCTAGTCCTACGTATTTTGGGACTGGGGCGTGACAGATAAACAAGTTTTTAATTATGAAAATATGGTTTTATATATGTATACGAGCAAAACATTATAATGATATATCAAAACAATTTAATTTGGATACTTGGCCTTGCACCAATGCGTATCACACCTAACACGAAACTTAAACTCAAAACTTGGATATCGACCCAATACCTTGTCGATACCTTGGTATCCTGGGGTAAACCGATCTCTGAATTATCTAATACATATATACCTATCTCAACTAACACTAACTCTATAAACTAACACTATAGTATATATATATATATATATATATATATATATATCAAGTTTAACATAGTTAGTTACAAATAATTACATAGCTAACTAATAGGGTATATTTCTATACCAACAATGAGATACTAATTGATACAAACCAACTACTAATCCAACTAATACTCTAAACTAAACACCTGGTACTTATTAACTATTTATATTACTAGTACACTTAGTTATGTAGATGCTAACCATACCAAACTACTACCCAAAACCCCGATACCCAGCTAACTGACACAGAGGACTGCTACTGGACCAACCCCGATACTACACAGTGAACTGCACCTTGTATTCTGCTGTCGAGGTAACTACTGCTGCTGCTGTTCATGTGGGCTGTTGCTACTGCTCTGGCTTCAAATTTGCTGCTGTGCACACGAAGACCGTGTTGCTGATATTGCTGAATTGTAGCACTTAAACGCAGTTGCTGACTGTACGAGTTCCTGCTGTCGAATGCAGAAACATCACTACATCTTGCAGTGCACACAGGCCAGAACCCCTTCCTACTAGCCTGCTACAAATTGACAGCCACTGCTGCTGTTCACACTCTTACCTCAAGTTCAAGGCACACAAATATGTATACACTCAACATGTCACAACACCTTGTCGACCCCCTTCATGGATACATAGCATACTTTCCTTACCAAAGCTCCAATGCTCATATAATACTCATGATACATTCCTTAACCATATGAATCATCCTATATATATATATATATATATATATATATATATATATAGCTACACTCTCACACAAAAGGATATATATATATATATATATATATATATATATATATATATATATATATATATATATATATATATATATATATATATATATATATATATATATATATATATATATACACAGATACAAACAAGCACATGAATACATATATACCTATAAGATAACACACACACACACACACACACACACATATATATATATATATATATATATATATATATATATATATATATATATATATATATACAAATAGATACGTATATATATATATATATATATATAACTATCTACACTAGTATATTTATATATACATAGACACACACAAACACATAAACCTAAATACCTTATTATATACTCTATATAACCCATAGCTATCATATATATATGTAAATACATATACATGCATAATGAGAAGAACAAAACATCAAACACATGGAGTGCATCGTACCTGTATCACATTTTTTTATGATACGCTTGCGATACGGCCCCAACACACAACCAAACGTATCCCAGAGGACACGAACAAGGCTAATACATAAATTATGAATAATACGTATAGTAATTAGTGTGTCTACGTGTCCGTGTCACAAAGTGATATGCACAAGGCCCCGTGTCGGAGAAAAATCCCCAAAATCAATCCGTTTCGTCAAATTGACGAGATACGGCCTATACGTATCCAATTGTGGACATAACACTAGTCACAAACAAGCAATCAAGTGCCAATTAGATTTATTAGATCCAATTACAAGCACTACATGTGCCAATCTTGAAATTCTTCCAAAATTTGCACCAATTTTGTCATAACTTCCACCGTAGGTCTCCGATTGACCCAAAACCAAATTCTATGGGTAGCCTATGCATGTGGGTTTGTTTCTCATGGTAAAATCTCAGATCTAGAGTCTATTAGAAGCAGGAAACTTAATTGTACCTATTGGGAGAGGGATTCCCAATGAAAAGTCCCCAATTGCCAAGTAGCTCCTCTCCTTGTAGATCTTGGCCTCCTCCTTCTTGCTCCTTGTTTCTTGCTTTTTTTTTGTAGATCCTTGGTATAGAAACCTCAATAAAGAATTTGGGAAGAGATTGGTGAAGAATTGGTGGAGAATTGATGAGGGAATGAAGGGAATTTGGAAGAGGGAAGTGTAGATCTAGAATTTTGGGGATGAAAAGAAATAAAAGCACTATCTCTCTCCTCCTATGTAGGCCGGCCAAAGAAACCCCTTCCTCAAGTAATGTACAAAGTCACAAATACCCTTGGGGCCTCTCATAAAGAATTTGATTAAGGAGGGAAGGTTCTAGTCTAATGATTTCACTAATTAATTAGGCTTTCTAATCAATGGGCCTAATTCATGGGCTCAAATTAGACTAGTCTAATAGTTTGGTTCATGCATTCTAAATAATTGGGTTAGGTCCACTACACAAGTCTAAAAAAATTTACAACTTCCAACTATTAATAATACAATAAATAATTAAATCATGTAATGCACAAATATTAAATTAAATTATCCTAAAATAATAATACCCATTGATAATTACTAAACTACCCTTGGATGAAAATATGAGGGTGACAAACCTACCCACCTTAGAAAAATTTCGTCCTTGAAATTAAGGAAGAAACTATCTACCAAAGCAACAATACAATGCAAGAAAGAATTATACCTCACGGCTCGAACATATTTGGATATCGCTCGCGCATCTCGGACTCTCGCTCCTAGGTACTCTCTCCTGGCGAGTGATGCCTCCATGGGACACAAACCAAAGAAATCATCTGGTTCCTCAGCACCTTCTCTCTCTGATCGAGAATCTCCACTGGCTGCTCTGGATAGCTGAGAGTAGGGCCTACCTCTATCTCCGAGTGATCCAACACATGACTGGGATCTGCCACGTACCGTCTCAACTGTGACACGAGAAACATGTTGTGCACTCCCTCTAGTGCAGGTGGTAAGTCTAGTCTGTAAGCGACTACACCGACCCTCTCAAGAATACTGAAAGGACCGATGAATCGCGGACTAAGCTTGCCTCCTCCACAAAATAAATTGTGCCACGTGTCAGAGAAATCCTCAAGAAAACCAAACTGCCAGCCTAGCACGAAACACAACCTTAGCACTATAACAATCAACAATCAAACACAAGCAAGACAAAACTAAAGCTATACTTCAAACTCCAAAGGTCTCCGGTGGCTATTGGCCCAATGTCGCTGTCTGTCCTGCGCCACTCGAAGTCTGTCCCTGATAAACTTCACCTTTTTTGTTGCATCCATTACCATCTCTGGTCCCAATAAAGCTCTATCACCAACATCATCCCAGGATAACGGAGTACGATACCTCCATCCATACAATGCCTCGAATGGTGACATCTAAATGCTGGTATGGTAGCTGTTGTTGTACGAAAACTCTACCAAGTGAAGGTAATCCTCCCAAGAACCTCCAAGATCCAAAATACAGGTGCATAGCATGTCCTCAAGAGTCTGAATAGTCCTCTCCGACTGTCCATCCGTCTGAGGGTGATAAGCGGTACTGAACTTGAGCTGAGTGCCCAAGCTAGCCTACAAACTCCTCCAGAAATGGGACATGAAGTGGCTATCCCGATCCAAGATAATACTCACTGGAATACTGTGCAATCTGACAATCTAGCGCATATACATCTCCGCAAGTCTCTCCATAGATGTACCCACTTTAAATGGCAGAAAGTAGGCTGATTTGGTCAACCTATCCACGATGACCAAAATCGCATCCTTACCTCCTGGAGAACACGGAAGTCCTGATATAAAATCCATGGTCACATGCTCCCATTTCCACTCCGAAATGGGCAAAGGCTGAAGCAATCCTCCTGATCTCTGTCTCTCCGTCTTGACCTGCTGGCAAAACTAAGCATCTGGACACGAAGCTAGCTACCTCGGCGCTTCATGCCATACCACCATATATGCTCTCTCATGTCTCTATACATCTTGTTGGCACTGGAATGCATAGAGTATTGGGAACAATGCGCCTCCTGCATAATCTCCTCGCACAAAACTTCTTTCGGTACACACAACTTGGTACCGTGTCGCAATGATCCGTCATCTGCGACAATAAATTCCTCTGATAGCCCGACCAGAACCTGTGCTCTGATGTTGTCACTACCATATTTCTAGATTAGGACATTATTGTAATTTCCCTGTTTAATTTATTATGTAATAAATATGTGTGATGAGTTTTATTAAATAATTATAAGGTGTTCTTAATGCATCGGTTTTAGGTTAAACCCTAAAAACCCATTAGGGTTAACCCTTGTGGCTAAACCCTAATTGACATTTTTAGTTTTAGATTTAAACCCTAGGTGAATGACTAAACCCTGATTAAATTAAGTTCTTCATGACTAATCATGGAGGGCTAATTAAACCTTGGCATTAGAAACCTTAACCCTAGTCCTATATAATGAGGGGAAGCCTCCCTCAAGCTTCTTCATTCATGATGAGAGCCCTAAACCTAGCCTCCATTAGAAAAACCCTTCCTTCCCCATAAATTTCAGAAATTACAAACCCTAAAAATCCATTTCCTCCTCCATTAAGAGAAATCAAGGAGCTTGGACTAAGAAGGCTTGAAGAAGAGGACCTCCATTGGGAAACCATCTCCTAATAGGTGAGAATCCGATTTAACCCCATTTTAATTCTGTTTTTCTTTGTTGTTTGGCCATTAGGAGCCCACCATTTGTTTTAGATTTCATTTTTGGGGTTTCTCCATGAAGACTTAGGTGAATCTAGGATTTGGTGTTACTACGTTTGTTTTTCCCCAATTTCGTGAACCCTAATCTTAGGGGTATGCATTTATATATGATTACATCTCCTACATATAGTTTAGATCTCGAATTTTAGGGTTTTGTTTTGGATTTTCAGGAGTTCTTAGTGTGGAATCGATTTCAGCACACTAAGTGTTTGATGATATGATTAGTATGATAAATAGCTATTCGATCTATTCTAATCTTGCATATTTTGATATATATATATATATATATATATATATATATATATATATATATATATATATATACATATATATATATATATGCACGTATATGCATTGATGGATTTGTGTCTTTTAGAGAGGAGAATACACCATGGGGAGTTCACTGTAACAGTCGGGTTTCTGGAGTTTACAGTGTGGGTTATTTCTGTGTAGCTGTGTCTCAGTGTACCAGACACTATGGGGGGAGAGAACTGTGCAGTCCAGTTCACTGTGTGTGAGCAGTCAGCATTTTCGTAGTATATCAGGAATTAGGGGTTTATTTCTATCGGGTATCCTACTGAGCTATGGGTTATGTATCAGTGGGACTGGGTACTGTGCAGTTCATCAGTATTTGTAGAGTGTGGTAGTTAGTTCAGTGAGTAGAAGAGCAGTGGTTGTGTTCTTCTCAGTCTCAGTGAGAGGGTGTCAGTTGTTTAGGTTCAGTTGGTATCACAGTGTGTATGTTAAGTGCAGTATTGTGTATCACCTTGAGCAACTGAGTTTATTAGGGTGTAGTTGGATCGAGCAATGTCTCAGTAAGGTCATAGTGTCTCAGTGAGGTCTGAGTGTATCTTAGGCCAGTGAGTGTTGTGTGTGACCCAGTGTATTGTGTATCAATGTTTTTGTGCAGTCAATTTCTGTTGGTGTTTAGGGAATGCCATGGGTTTTAATAGTTGCAGCTTTAAGGCACTGCACTACTATATAGGGAGGGTAAGCTAACAAGCTAGTAGTAGTTGATGTATTTATAAGTAGGAATTTTGGGTTTAGATGTTGTATCAGAGAGTTTGCTGCTGTGTTCTTGCATCAGTGCATCAGGCATTGGGGAGAGTGGTAATCATGTTCAATACAGGGCATTACTGTGGTAGTGAGTTTCAGCATTCCTGATAGTTGACAGGGTGTCTCAGTGTTAGGGGAAGAGGGAAGACTGTATCAGTGTCTGTTGTGTATCTCAGTGAGTATCACTGATACAGGGGACACTGGTGTCAGTGAATAGGGTAGTGTACCAGAGTTGATGCAGTGAATGTTTAGTGTTAAGGGTTGAGGTGTAGGGTGAACTGTGTTTTAGTCGAGCTGAGTGTGAGTTCTCTAGAGTGTCAGTATCTGAGTTTCAGTGAAGTTGGTAATAGAGTGGGGATTTTCAGTTAGTATCATAAGGGCCATATTAAAATAGATTGTATCAGTATAGTATGTGATTTAGAAGGGAAGGGGAAACTAAAATACAGCAATGGCAGTAACTTGGGCTCGGGTAGATGCAGTAGCAGAAGCATGTGTGTTTGTGCCTGTGTGTGTGTCTGTGAGGCATGTGTGTGTGTGTATCAGTAAATAGGGAATTTTGGCTACTTGAGTATCCAATTTAGTTGTATCTAAATGTAGTGATAATGATGGATGTTTTGCTACCTTGAGTAATTTGTTCAGTTGGTTTTTCCTGCAAATGTGTGACTAAGCTGGAATTAATTTTGATTGGGAATCTTTCCTGTTGATTGCTTCCTAAGTCTATAGGTTGCTGCCTTATTTCCAGTTCAGGTTGCCTAGCCAGTAGCCCTATGCTTGTCTCAGGAATTTCAGGAAGCTACACTACCTGGAATTCCTAGGGTTCAGGTATCCTGATACTGCATATCAGTGGACAAGGGTGATGCTTGAAATTCGGCCAGTAGCCTTAGGCTTGTCTCAGACTTAAGCCATGTTTGTGAGTCTCAACAGTTTCAGACTGTGAAACTGTGAATGGGTCATTGAATCAGTTATCTTGGATCGATGCATTATTAAGAGATTAGGTGTATTCTCTGTGAAACTAAGTTCAGTGGGGAGAGGTGCTAGTGAACTATAGGGCTTTGCAATAGGTCATATGCACAGCAATGAGTCAGTATGGTGTAGACCTTGGATTGATTAGTCAATTATTCACTATTAGCTAAATATATATAGTTAGTAGTGTACTGGTTATATATATATATATATGGATTATGTGTAATGGGTAGTTAGTATAACCTAGATATCGAGGCCAGAACTAAAATAGCTAGGGTTAAGAGTCATGTCTATCTAGTACCTACAGGGACCAGTGTTTACACATCTAATGAGTTTTGGGATATCTAGTATTGACCAGTAAACCTAAGAATTGACCTAGAGGCCTAGCATTTAATTAGTTAAACTTATTATTTACCTTAATTCAGTATTTTGACATTGATATTCCATAATTAGGTCATTATAATTTCATCTTGGACATCGATCCTCGCACCTTCCTTGGGACCACAGGCGAGTACATTCTCTGACAGTTTTCATTTTTGTTGATTAATTCTATAATTCCAATTATATACTATACTTGACTCTGATACTGTGGATATACGGGTTAGCACCCTAGATACCCGTCATGAGGAGTCGTGATTGGAATCCATCGTGCTAACTGGGGATGCAAAAATATTAGTAGATTATGTGATCATACCCAACTCTACATGCATCATAGCTCACCCCACATCTCACGTCGGGTGTGGCCTGACCATTACATGCCTCATAGCTGTTATATATGATTAGCCTAACCACTACTAGCATCATAGCTAACCAAATGGTTAGCCTGACCTTACATGAATCATAGCTAATCATATGTAACTAGCCTGATCTTGTCCCAAGCCGATCACATAATAAACTAATATTTCAAACACTTAGTCAGATATTTATTTCTTTATTCCAGTTTACTTATTCTAGCATCCACTTACATATTTATTCATTGCTAGATGTTTCATTACTTATTTCATATTCTCTAGTACTCTAGATTTCCTGTATTTATTTCATCTTTTATTCTTTACATTATTTTATAGTTTTTGTCAACATAAATGAAACTGCTGTTTGGTGTTTGTGCTTCGCTCCAATCCTGATTGGATAACATTTTTAGAGGACTTGGAGGATTTTTTCTCTACCCACTACGGCCCGGGAGCAGAGGGAGATTTCATACCAGAAATTCCAGAGGAGTTACCCATCTTAGAGGAGATTCTACCTACATGTACTTAGACTGTCCTATTTTATGTATTATTGTACTAGACTGAGATTTGGGTTGTATTATTGTTGTGACTTTTGGGTGGACATCTAGACTCTAGACTTATGATCTATTTATATTTGTGTTGACTTATGATAGAACTGTTTATCCTTATTTCTCATCGTGCCAATTACTTTCATATAGCCTTGTGATTGAGTATATTATAGACTGTGGATCTATGTATTATCTTTGTCCTCCTTATGGAGTTAAGACCATTGACAGGATGAGTTATGTTTGAGACCTAGATAGCGTTCTACTGCCGATGCTGCAGCGTAGGCTGGACGTACACATGGCTCATACAACTTCTTCTTCCTGAGGGTCTCCAGAACAATCCTCAAGTACTGCTCATGCTCCTCTGGGGTCTTCGAGTATATCAGAATATCGTCTATGAAGAACACAACAAACTAGTCCAGGTATTGATGAAACACCTTGTTCATCAGGTTTATGAACACTGCCGGAGTATTGGTCAACCCAAATGGCATCACCAAGAACTCGAACTGCCCATAGCGAGTCCTGAAAGCTGTCTTTGGGATGTCTTCCCTCTTCACTTTCACCTGGTGGTACCCTGACCTCAAGTCTATCTTAGAGAATACCTTCGCTCTGCTCAACTGGTCAAATAAGTCATCTATCTGCAGCAACGGATATTTTTTCTTGATAGTGAGGTTATTAAGTGCCATGTAGTTGATACACATACGTACTGACCCATCCTTCTTGGGTACAAAAAGTATCGGAGCACCCCATGGTGATAAACTGGAACGGATAAAGCCTTTGTCTTGCAACTCATCTACCTGCTTATTCAATTTTACCAGTTTGTTGTTGTTTACTCTATAGATGTGCTGAGAGATCGGTTCTGCGCCTGGCACTAAATCTATAGAGAATTCTACATCTCTGTCCGACAGGAACCCCGACAACTCCTCTGGAAAGACATTTAAGAACACCAAAATCAACGGATGTGGAGGCTCCTGCTCCTCGACCAAAGCTCCATAGAAATTGCCTTCGCTCTGCTCTGCTCCTCGGACGAACTCGAACTCCGGCTCTCTTGGCATCTGAAATAAAACTCTGCCTCCACGATAATCGATACTAGCGTGATGTCTACTCAACCAATCCATCCCGAGCACTATGTCTTAAATCGAAAGTGGCATTACGAGCAAACATACGCTCAGCTCACGGCCTCCCAAATAAACTCTCTGGTTCTTGCAAACATCACTGACTAGGATAGTGCCACCTTCGATCATAATCTTGCAAGTCCTCACCAACGGTTCAGACTCAAGGCGATGCCTCAAAGCAAAATATACAAATACAAAGCTATGAGAAGAAGCAGAATCGAACAAAACATGAGCTGGAAAGGAATCGAGATAAACAGAACCTAAGATGACATCACCAATCGGATCCTCCTCCTCGACAGTCAGGACAAAAGCTCACCCCTGTCGATGCGCTCCTTTGTTCTGCTGATGCTGGGCAAACTGCTGCTGCTGTGGTGGAAGAGATCCTTTCTGCTGGCCCGCTGGTGGTCGAGCGGGTGCCCTCTGTGCTTGTCCTCCACCCTGAGTTGGACAAGCTTGGACTTTCTGATAAGCCCTCAACTGATGATCTCCCGATCCACAGAATAACCACTAGCCTAGCCTCATCCTGCATGCGTCCCATCCGTGTCCTTTCTTCTTACAAAAACTACAAGGAACTGCTGCCCTCTGGATCTGATGCATCTGCTGAGCTGGCGCTCTAGCTGGCCCGTGATACTGTTGCCTCTGGTGCTGGTAAGGCCTCTGGTTTTATTGCTGGAATTGAGGCCTCTTCGCTGGACCCGTGTACCTGTCGGATCCTCCTGTGTCCCTTTGCCTCTTAGAGCCAAGCTCTAAGTCATCCTCTGCTCTCTGCGCCTGCCTGAGTATCTCCTCGAAGGTAGCGGTAGGATCTCCGTTGGTGTGGGGTTTGACTTCCCGGTTCAGGCCATTCCTAAAATTTCTTGCCTTGCTTCTAGGGTTCTGACCCTCCACGAAGCATCCTAGACGGCAATACTCTGCCCCATACTCATCCACTAACATGCCTCCCTGGACAAGATATTAGAACTGACTCTCCAAAGATGTAAGAGCCACGTCTAGGAAGAACCTCTCCTTGAAAAACTCTTAGAAAACTTCCGAAGAGAGTCCTGGTGCTGCAATCCTCGGGTCATTCCGGAACCATGTCAGAGCAATATCGAACATCATACAACTTGCAGCCTCTATCTATAGCATCTCTGGAATCTGCGCCAGCCGCAGGTTCCGCTCGATGTCCTCGATCCACTCGTCCACATAGATAATCCCCTCGATGCCTCTGAAATCCTTTGGGCCCATCCTTTTGAAGTCTATGATGGTACCCGGCCTTGGCTGATACGAAATAAACTGAGCTGGTACCGTCGATGGCTGGGCAGTAGTAGCTCTCTCTACCGCTGTGAGTGCGATCTGGTGAGCGTTCTCCACGCCCTGTCGCAGGACCTATGACAGTCGCTATTGTACCTTCATTATCTGCTGGAGAAGTGCGTACATCTGCGTCTGATCAACCACTAGTGGTAGAGGTGGAAGATCCTATGAAACTGTCTGCCCTGTCCTCGGCACTAGAGGTGGGGCAACCTCCGAAAGCTGCTGCCGATACGCCCACCTGGACTGGCGAAGCTGACCTCCTGAATGTAGGTGCTGGACCATCGTCTGAGGGTGCTGCCCTCATGGGTGATAAAGTGACTAATCACGCTGTTGAGGCACCTGATCGCTGGGAACGCGTCTTCGGCAGCATCCTAAAGATAGATTGAAAATACGGAATCAATATTGAATATAATGCGATATCGTCAAAAAAGGACAGAACTTTACTAAAAATGAAAGAAAATATCCAATAGATAAGGATTTACAAAAACATATATTGGAATTTTCTTAGATGTGATTAACTCTCCGCCAAAATCCTATTTCCTAAAGCAGGCTCGTAGTAGTACTCTAGTCGAGCACAACTACGATATCTATCTAGACCTACATAGGCCACCACTAAAAATGTGTCACGATTCGCACCCGGATATTCGGGCATGAGTAGAATCGGCGGTAGAACGCTGTCTGGGATATTTCTAACTATCTAACATCTCAACAATATAATATGGTACCTGTCAATCATCTTAACTCCGAACGGAGGAGCAATATGGTATCTCACATGAATATCTAATCACAATCACAAAACAAACTAAGGAAGAAATAGTGCACGAATGAAAAAATAGCGAAGGAAGGAAAAAGATATAATCCATAATCCGAAATAATATACAAGGTGTGAATCCACTAAAAGAATAGTCTAATACAATCCAAAATAAAATAAGCTAGACTTCCTCGGGCTTTACAACTAAGTCTCCCTGGTTAATAAGAGTGTCCTCTAAAGGTACGTCATCCTGCGACCCGTAGAATGTGGGACACTGCTCTAGAAGCCAGTCATCTAGAAAAATATATCCAGTCAGGATTGGAGCAAAGTACATACCTCTGAAAGCAGTTTCAATAGCATAATCGAGCATATAAACAGATATAGAAATAAAATACAAGATCACTAAACATATGAATGATGAACAAGATATATACTGGTAATGTACGAGAATATAGATCAATAATATGAATATCAGCAATATGATAAAATAAATTGAAATCTAAACTATCTAATGTGTCTCAGAATACGAGTTCATTATGTGATCGGGTTGGGTGAACATGATCAGGTAAGACAATTACAAGTGAGGTATGTAACCAGAATATACACGATATAAAAATGGCTTTGATCACATAATCAACTCCTACTCTCCCACCCCCAACTAATATCGATGGATTCAATCACGATACGCTACGAACACGAAAATATAACCACTGTCATGAGAAGTGGGTGTACACGAATATCATAACCACCGAACACGAGCGGTGGGTGTACACGAATAATCATACTGAACACGAGCAGTATATGAACATGAAGTAACATCAATACCCAGTATACATAATGAGATACAATGTACACGAGTACCCGATGAATACAATAGGGGATAACATCTCATGATGGGATCCATATAGCACCAGTCCGTGAAATCACTGTGTCGGGATCAATGTATACAATTCTAGAACATGCATATATACAATATTATGAATTGAAAATAAATAATGAAATGTACTCGCCTGACGTCCTGAGCAAGGTGTGTCTCTCGATGCCCAAGCCGGTGTCTCACAACCTATATATAGTATGTTGTATCAATACAAGGTTCTAAAATGGAAATAAGATAAGTTGATGCAATTCTAGGTCGATACACCATTTCTAAGTGAAACCGATGAAATCTAGGTTGCAAGAGTCTAATGCTAAGTCACTAAATTGATACGCTATGAAGCTATGCTATACAAGCTAAGCTAAGCATAAATAAAACACTCAAAGAGCCGTATCCTAAGATAGCAAGTTTTTAATTATGAAAATATGGTCTTATATATGTATACGAGCCAAACATTATAATACTATATCAAAATAATTTAATTTGGATACCTTGGCCTTGCACCAATGCGTATTACACCTAACACGATACTCAAACTCAAAACTTGGGTATCGACCCAATACCTTGTCGATACCTTGCTATCCCGAGGTAAACCAATCTCTGAATTATCTAATACATATATACCTATCTCAACTAACACTAACTCTATAAACTAACACTATATATATATATATCAAGTTTAACATAGTTAGTTATTAATAATTACATAGCTAACTAATAGGGTATATTTCTGTACCAACATTGAGATACTAATTGATACAAACCAACTACTAATCCAACTAATACTCTAAACTAAACACCTGGTACTTATTAACTATTTATATAACTAGTACACTTAGTTATGTAGATGCTAACCATACCAAACTACTACCCAAAACCCCGATACCCAGCTAACTAACACATATGAATGCTACTGGACCAACCCCGATACTGCACAGTGAACTGCACCTTGCATTCTGCTGTCACGGTAACTGCTGCTGCTGCTGTTCATGCGGGCTGCTGCTGCTGCTCTGGCTTCGGATTTGCTACTGTGCACACGAAGACCCTGTTGCTGATGTTGCTGAACTGCAGCACTTAAACACAGTTGCTGCCTGTACGAGTTCCTGCTGTCGAATGCAGGAACATCACTGCATCTTGCAGTGCACACAGGCCAGAACCCCTTCCTACTAGCATGCTACAAACCGACAGCCACTGCTGCTGTTCACACTCTTACCTCAAGTTCCAAGGCACATAAACATGTACACACTCAACATATCACAGCACCTTGTCGACCCCCTTCATGGATACATAGCACACTTTCCTTACCAAAGCTCCCTTGCTCATATAATACTCATGATACATTCCTTAACCATATGAATCATCCTATATATATATATATATATATATAGCTACACTCTCATACAATCACACAAAAGGATATATGCAAATATATATATATATATATATATATATATATATATATATATATATATATATATATATATATATATATATATATATATATATATATACACAAACAAGCACATGAATACATAATACATATATATCTATAAGACAATACACACACACACACACACACACACACACACACACACACACACATATATATATATATATATATACACTAGTATATTTATATATACATAGATACACACAAACACATAAACCCAAATACCCTATTATATACTCTATATAACCCATAGATAGCATATATATATGTAAATACATATGCTTGCATAATGAGAAGAACAAAACATCAAACACATGGAGCGCATTGTACCCGTATCATACTTTTCTATGATACGCTTGCGATACGGCCCCAACACACAACCAAACGTATCCCGGAGGACACGAACAAGGCTAATACATAAATTATGAATAATGCGTATAGTAATTAGTGTGTCTACGTGTCCGTGTCACAAAGTGATATGCACAAGGCCTCGTGTCGGTGGAAAACCCCCAAAATCAATCCGTTTTGTCAAATTAATGAGATACGGCCTACACGTATCCAATTGTGGACATGACACTAGTCACAAACATGCAATCAAGTGTCAATTAAATCTATTAGATCTAATGACAAGCACTACATGTGCCAATCTCAAAATTCTCCCAAAATTGGCACCAATTTGGCTATAACTTCCACCGTAGGTCTCCGATTGACCCAAAACCAAATCCTATGGGTAGCCTATGCATGTGGGTTTGTTTTTTATGGTAAAAATATCAGATCTAGATCCTATTATAAGGGGAGAAACTGAATTGTACCTATTGGGAGATGGATTCTCAATGAAAAGTCCCACCAATTGCCAAGTAGCTCATCTCCTTGTAGATCTTGGCCTCCTCCTCCTTGCTCCTTGCTTCCTTCTTATAGATCCTTGGTGTAGCAACCTCAATGAAGAATTTGTAAAGAGATTGGTGAAGAATTGGTGGAGAATTAATGAGAGAATAGAGGAAATTTGGAAGAGGAAAGTGTAGATCTAGAATTTTGGGGATGAAAAGAAATGAAAGCACTCTCCCTCTCATCCTTATAGGCCGGCTAAAGAAACCCCTTCCTCAAGAAATGTACAAAGTCACAAATACCCTTGGGGCCTCTCATGAAGAATTTGATTAAGGAGGGAAGGTTCTAGTCTAATAGTTTCACTAATTAATTAAGCCTTCTAATCAATGGGCCTAATTCATGGGCTCAAATTAGACTAGTCTAATAGTTTGGTTCATGCATTCTAAATAATTGGGTTAGGTCCACTACACAAGTCTAAAACAAATCTACAACTAGAAATAATTAATAATATAATAAATAATTAAATCATGCAATGCACAAATATTAAATTATTCTAAAATAATAATATCCATTGACAATTACTAAACTATCCTTGGATGAAAATGTGAGGGTGACAGGAGAATACTGATTCTACGACAAATAGGCCTTCCCATTTGGGTTGGAACGTATCGGCCATCTTGTGGGTCATAACCATCGACCTACTTCCTGTCAGGACGAGATCACCCACTTGGTAAGTCCTCTTCTTCATCCGTTTATTGAAGGCTCCCGAGA
Organism: Iris macrosiphon; assembly: GCA_036927795.1. Classification (NCBI taxonomy): domain Eukaryota; kingdom Viridiplantae; phylum Streptophyta; class Magnoliopsida; order Asparagales; family Iridaceae; genus Iris; species Iris macrosiphon. The sequence goes on from JAYESA010000001.1 coordinate 120,817,412, forward strand.
GACGCGCTTGGTACATCTCAATGCGCTTTTGAGCTAAGAGACGTTTCTCATTGAGTGCTTCTAACTTTTGTAGCCGTCGGCTGTAATTTTCTTCGACGGTTAACCGGTTGGAGAGAGAAAATCAGAGCGAGGGAATTTGGACCTCAAGGGGGAGGACCGCTTCGCTCCGTAGACCAAGGAGAATGGTGTGCTACCAGTTGACGTCCGGACTGTTGTGAAATAGGCCAGAGGCATTCACCCAGCTTTCCTTTTCAGTCACGTTTTTTGGATGACATAAACTTCTTAATAAGCTTTATGATGGTCTTGTTGAAGGCTTCTGCCAGACCATTTGATGCTGGGTTGTAGGCAGCTGATGCTACATTTTGAATTCAGTTTTTGTTATAGAACCGATAAAAAGCATAACTTGCAAACTGTGGACCATTGTTATGGATGATCCTTTGTGGCAAGACGAAATGATATATGACGTGATGCTTGACGAAGCTGATCACGTTTGATGTATTGATTTTGGCGAGTGGTATGTCTTCTGTCCTCTTGGAGAAATAGTCGATAATGTCGAGGATAAACCGGTGTCCCTTAGATGAAGGTTGGATAACCGGCCCTATGATATCCATGCCCCAGGGTTCGAACGTCCAGGACGTAACAGTCGGGTGAAGAAACTCTGAGGGTTGGTGGATGAAGTCCGCATGGATTTTGCACATCCTTGTGTAGTCAACAACGTCTGCTACCATTGTCGACCAATAGTAACCCATTCTACAGAGGCAGTCCTGTAGCTTGGGTCCTGGCTGATGGGCACCACAAATCTTGTCGTGGGTCTGACGGAGCGTTTACTTCACTTCTGCATTCGATAGACATCATAGCAGAAGATCATCATAGGAGCGGCGATACAGCATTTTGGTAGCCGTATCATAATATAATCGGAGGAAACATATTTTGATATAAATTTCTTTCTTTGGGTTCTCGGAAAGAATTCCATAGACTCCGTAGTCGATGAATGAGAGTCTCCATTCTTGGGGGTCGATGCTCGTCTCTACTGAGTAGCTCAGGCATTGATCGAGGTTATTCTTCGGGCAGACCATCTCTTGACCGATCACCGTGAGTAGTTTATGAGTATTGACCGAAACAGCTAGAGAGGCTGCGAGGCTGGCCAGAGTGTCAGCCTTAATATTTTATAGATGAGGGATATGCTCTATGAAGAACCCCTCAAAGGTGAAGATAATACCGAGCACAACTTGATGGTAGGGAATCAAGTCTTCATTCTTGACCTTGTACTCTCCTCGGACTTGATTGACTATCACCTTGGAATCATCGTAGGCTTCCAGGTAGTCAACTTCCACTTGTTTAGCGAGTTGGAGACCAATGACGAGAGCGTTGTACTCTTCCATATTATTGGAGCATGGCTCTCTAAGGGAGTAAGCACAGTTGATAACCAGATCATTTGGAGAGATCAATAATATCTTAATGCCAGTGACAATATTGCCTTTGGACCCTGTTCTTGATACACCGTCGAAAAATATTTGCCAACCACTTTCTGCGCTCGTGGTCATGTTTGAGTCTGTGACCTTATCTGTTATCTCGTCGTAGAGTTTCGAAGTTTTCGGTACCGGGTAGGCTGCTAGGAAATTTGCCAATGCTTGGCCTTTGACAGGTTTATGTGGGACAAACACCATGTCATATGGTGACAACAGTATTGCCCATGTGGCTAGGCGAGAGTTGACCACTCCAGGTTTCGTTATGAGAATCCTGAGAAGATTAACTCGCGAGATTACATGGATGGTTTGTCCTGCCATCTAATGTCGGGTCTTCTGGATGGAAAAGCCTCAAGCAAGGCACTCCTTCTCGATGGGGTTGTACATGTGCTCTACAACGGACATCATCCTACTGAGATAGTAGATGGCCATCTTGTCACTACCATATTTTCTAGGAAAGGGTAATTTAGTAATTTCATATTTAATTAAATACTGTGCATGAAAATAATTATTTATTATATTATTTAATTGTTGTTAGATGTTAGTTATTTATTTTGGACTTGTGTTAGTGGACCTAACTAGTTTAGTTTAGACTCATGGACCAACATGAATTAATTGTTAGAATTTAGCCCATTTAGAAGCCCATTGTTAAGTAGATGGATTAAATTAATTAAACCATTAGACTATAAGCTCCCCTCCTTAATTATTTCTTCATGAGAGGCCCCAAGGGGTATATTGGACAATTCATAGTAGCTTGAGGAAGGAGAAAGGGGGCCAACCTATATAGAGAGGGGGAAATTATTCTCTCACCTCTTTTCATTTGGAAACTAGATCTAGAAATTCCCTCAACCAAATTTCTTTATTTCTACTTCATTTTCCTACCAAATTTTATCCAATTCCTTCTCAAATCACCATTGGAAGCTAGTGGAGCAAGGATCTAGAAGGAGGAAGCAATGATCTACAAAGAGGAGCAAGGATCTACAAGTTGGAGGCCAATTTCATCATATTTGGAGGTTGCATTAGGAATCTATTCATCATATTTGGAGGTTGCATTAGGAATCTATCTTCCAATAGGTATAATTTAATTTTTTTCCTTTAATTTAGGTTCTAAATCTGAGATTTAACCATGAGAAATCAACCCATATGCATAAGCTACCCATAGGATTTAGTTTTGTGTTCATAGGAGGCCTATTGTGAAAGTTATGGTACTTTTTGTGTCAATTTTGGAGAAATTCCGAGATTGACAATTGTTGTGTGTCAATTGGTACTATAGATCAATTTGGCATGTGCTTTTGTGTTTGGAAATAGTTTCGTATCCACAATTGGGTACGTGTAGGTCATATCCAATCAATTGGTGATACGTGTTGATTTGGGGGTTTTTCCTCCGACACGGGACTTTGTACATGTCATATTTTGACACGGACACGTAAATTTATATTTGACTCTTCGTATTCTTCATCAATAATATATGTGACTTATTCATGTCCTTTGGGGTACATTTGGATGTGTGGTGGACTCATGTCACATGCGTATCCTAGATCTAGTGGGATACGGTGTGATACTCTCCATGTGTTTGTGCAAATTATATATAGATCTATTCTTGTGTTCTTATTTCATGGAGAATATAATTGTATATATATATATATATATATAATGTGGTATATATATTTATGTAATATTGTGTCTTAGATCTATGTATCTATGTATATACTATAGGTGTATATATTGTATGTAACTATTCTTCTACATGTATATATATATATATATATATATATATATATATATATATATATATATATATATATATATATATATATATATATAGATATGTATATGTTAAGTATAATTACATGTGTTATGATTATATTTATATAATGTGTGTTATATATGGGGAATGACATGGAGAATATAATTGTATATATATATATATAATGTGGTATATATATTTATGTAATATTGTGTCTTAGATCTATGTATCTATGTATATACTATAGGTGTATATATTGTATGTAACTATTCTTCTACATGTATATATATATATATATATATATATATATATATATATATATATATATATATATATATATATATATATATATATATATATATATATATATATTGTAGTATATATATATATATAGATATGTATATGTTAAGTATAATTACATGTGTTATGATTATATTTATATAATGTGTGTTATATATGGGGAATGATTATATGTACATATATATATATATATATATATATATATATATATATATATATATATATATATATATATATATATATATATATATATATATATGTATATGTACATATATATATATATTGTAGTATATATATATATATATATATATATATATATATATATATATATATATATATTGTAGTATATATATATATATAGATATGTATATGTTAAGTATAATTACATGTGTTATGATTATATTTATATAATGTGTGTTATATATGGGGAATGATTATATGTACATATATATATATATATATATATATATATATATATATATATATATATATATATATATATATATATATATATATATATATATATATATATCATTATGTATATGTATGTTACTATGTGGTATTTTGTACAATTTACTATGTATGAGTTTATGTATTGTTATTAAAAGTTTTATACGCATATTGCATATATATATATATATATATATATATATATATATATATATATATATATATATATATATATATATATATATATTGTGGGTTATATATATGGTATCTAGATATATATTGTATATATAACATACATTTTTATTAGCGACAGCAGCGGGCAAGAACGTCACAATAGCAACAGCAGGCAGAAATAGCAGCAGCAGCCGCTTTAGCGACAGCAGCAAGTGTCGCGGCAGCAATAAACCCACAGCAGCAACAGCAGCCCTTTAGTGACAGAAGTTAGCAACAACTGCAGGTATCTGTCACTCATACTACAGAGTATCAGCACCGTATCAGAAGCTACAACGACGATTTTTGGCAACAACTGCAGGAATCTGTCACTAAAATAGCAGCTTATCAGCATCAACAGTAGTCTTCAGCGATAGCGGGCAGGGTTTTTAGCGACAGTTTAACAGTTTTTCTATTATTATTATTATATATATATATATATGTATATAGTATTTAATATATATGTATATAGTATTTAATATATATGTAAATATTTCCTAATATGCTAATAGTATTTATTGTATACTATGTGTATAATAAATAGTATAGTGTGTATGTATATTTACGGGTAGTTAGTATAAACAAGTTGGGGTATTACCTTGAGATACCAAGGTAAGTACCAAGGTAATTGGGGATACCCAAGGTATTGGGTTTGGGTATCAAGATTATGGGTTTATGTTGTGATACCAAGTTGGTTCAAAACTAAGGTACCTAATGGATGTTTGTCTTTAAGATTTTATTTAATAATATTGTTTTGGCTTTTGTATGTGATATTTTACCTATGGATTTACATATCCGGAGATACGGTATCCTAGTATTTTAAGATATGGTTTTGTGACCTAGACTTTAGTATTTGAACCAATATTTTTGTGTTAGACTTGTGCAACCTAGAAATAGGTAGTTGACCATAGTTTGGCTATAGTTGACCATAGTTGACTTAGAGTTGACCTAGTTTGACTTTTGACTTAGAATTGACTTGTTGACCTAGAAGTTGACTAGTTTAACTTATTCTCTTTCCGGAACCTTGTATTAATGTTGTATTCCATATCTAGGTCTTCGAGGCACCGTATCAGACACCTGTAAGACTATTCTTTGGACTTCAAGCGAGTACATTCTCTGATAGTTTCTCATTTATGATATCCTTTATGTTCATTGTATCTAGTGTAGATATCCATGTTCTCTTGACACTATGGTTACACGGATTGGTATATCCGAATCTCGTCATGAGATATTATCACTTGGTATATGGTGTATATGGTGCAAGTATTATTTCATTGGTTATCTTGTACATGTACAAACACTGATTCTCGGAAAGACTAGCTATCTTCTTGGGGAATCTCGTGCCATAGTGTACCGTGGTTGGATCTATTATACCAGTCGAGGGTGGGGAGTACTTTAGTGTAGATATGTGATCAATACCCCTATTGTATCAAGTATTGTTATTGAATAGTGTTAATCATATACCGTACGTATGATTAGCCAGGCCATATATATTGTATCATGTTCCCAAGTTGATCACATGTTAAAGCTAGTACTCACACACTTAGTCATTAGTATTCTTGTTCATTGGCATATTGTTCATTATTGTATTTATTCCAGTATTTCCTTATTGTTATATATCTCTCGTATCTATTGTGCATCTTGTATATTTATATCTATTTACTGTTACATAGTTTTTATCTTTGATTAGAACTGCTGTTAGAGATGTACTCTGCTCCTTTCCTAACTGGATATATTTTTCCCAGATGACATTGAGGAGTAGTACCCTACACATTATGGACCTCAGTACATTGTGGGTTTAGTCAAAAATCCTGGCTCAGGAGGGACTTATCCCGACTGAGACAGATGACCCGGGTTTAGTACCATCTTAGTATTTCTTGTACTAGATTTGTCTTCAGCTTATTTGTTAGCATTCTTTCACACTCATTGATGTATTATTTTAGACTCATGAGTTGTATTGTGACTATTCTATTTTTTTTATCTAATTTATGCTTATTTCTATCTTAGTTCTGTGATTGAGTATATTGCTATTGTTGGTGGTTCATTATATTGCTAGATAGTAGATTACCCAAACAACGTTCTATCGTCGATTCTGCGGCGTAGGCTGGGCGTTATTTCTGACTTGCATTATTACATCGGGTGCGGGTAGTGACACATTTTTAGTGGTGGCCCATGCAGGTCTAGCTTCGCAAGTTATGCGATATCGTGGTAGTGCGACGATTTAGTTGTACTACTGCGAGCCTGCGATAGGATATAGGATGTAGGCTATAGGCTGAGAATACTAAATCATATCTAGGAACATTCTTTTGATTCAACTATTCTCCTTTGATATTGATACTTGATCTCTTAAACTGTCCTTTCCATGAGTGTCTTATATCTTGTGCCATATTGATTCTTTCCTTCGCTTTGTCTCAAGATGTCGCCTAAGACTAGATCACAGCAGGGGAGAGCAGTTTCTGAGAGGTCTGCAACATCCCGAGGGCCTGCACTAGTCACTTCTCCGGTGATTGGAGTGTCAGCTACTTTCGGAGGTCCACCACCTACTCAGAGGACTGTGCCAGCTGTATCTGATGGGCTTCCACCTCTACCTCCTGTGCCAGCAGAGGCGACACAGATGTTTACACTATTTTGTGAGATGCTCGAGGCATAGAGGGGTCAGTCAGAGGCACATCAAAGGTAGACCGACGTTCTACGACAGGGCATCGAGAGTGCTCATCACCTTGCTCGTGCCGTAAATGAGAGAGGAGTTCCAGTCCAGCAGCAGGTTGTTCCTCAGGTTGCTCAGCTTCGGCCAGGCAATATTCAGGACTTCAAGAAGCTGGAGCCTAGGGTCTTCAAGGGGACAGAGAGCATCGTCTATACTGATGATTGGCTCAAGGATATTGAGCATCTTTTGAGGGTATCCCATCTTTCTGAGGATCTGAAGGTTGAGGCGGTAGGACTTCAATTGTTCGACGTCGCTCGCACTTGGTTCAGGAATGAGCAGATTCTTGTTGACGCGGGACAGTCATGGGAGGTATTCAAGGACCTCTTCAAGAATAAGTTCTTTGCCCGGGCAGACAGGCTAGACTTGGAGAGGCAGTTCGAGAGTCTTATTCAGAAGAGCATGTCTGTGGAGGAGTACGCTGCGGAGTTTGGCAAGTTGAGCCAATTTACAGAGTATCTGGTGAGAGAGTCGGAGGTTTGGGCTATTCGTTTCCGTGAGGGTCTAAACTGGGAAGTGAAGATCCTTATTCTGTCGTTTTATGAGACATACTCGAAGATACTTGCGGAGGCATGCAAGGTTGAGCGGAAGTTGGGTTTGAAGCCCAAGAGAGACCGTGATTCTTTCCTGGGGGTCAACAACAATACAGTATCTGTAAAATGTCCTCATTTCCAGTCCAGACCTTTCCAACAGCCACAGCAGAACAAGACTCCAGCTAAGGTACCTTTTTACTAGGCACCACAATAGCAAAGACAGTTACAACAAGCTTTCTGCCACTACTGCAAGAAGTTCGTCCACATCTGGGAAGTTTGCAGGAGGAGGTTAGGAGTTTGTTTGTATTATGGTACTGAATGGCATCAATCGAGAGAGTGTCCTTATCGTACAGTTCAGGGAGCAACTTCATCTCTGAGGGCACAGATGAGACCACCTGCAGTACAACCGAGGGGACCGCTTCCGACACAACAGCAGCATTTTATCCAGCATCAGCAGTAGGGAGGTACCCGGCAGGGACGAGCGTTTACTATGACCGTGGAGAAGGACAAACACACCGAAATATCTTTGCAGGTTCTATTCTTCTTGATTCCATTACAGTTTTAGCTTTATTTGATAGTGGTGCTTTCCATAGTTTTGTATCTGTTTCTTTTGCTCTGAAGCATGGTTTGGTAGTAGAGTCTTTGCTTAGGACTTGCAAGATCATGACCGCATGAGGCATTATCCTGGTTAATAATATTTGCAAGGATCAAAGAGTTACTCTGGGAGGCCGGGAGTTGAGTGCGTGTCTACTTGTAATGCCACTTCCGAGCTACGATATTGTACTCGGGATGGATTGGTTGACTAGGTACCGTGATAGCATAGATTGTAGAGGAGGTAGAGTTTTGTTTGGTCCACCGGGAGAGCCAGAGTTCGAGTTTGCTAGAAGAGCTGTGGAGTAGAGAGAAGGCATTATTTGTGGAGCTATGGTGGAAGACAAGGAGTTATCGCATCCGTTGATAGCAGAGTTCTTGGATGTGTTTCCTGAAGAATTGCCAGGTTTGTCGCCAGATCGAGATGTTGAATTCTCTATAGACTTGGTGCCAGGTGCAGAACCAATTTCGCAACATGTCTATAGAGTAAACAACAACGAGATGGTCAAGCTAAAGAAGCAGGTGGACGAATTACAGGATAAAGGGTTTATCAGATCAAGTTCTTCACCGTGGGGAGCCCCAGTATTGTTTATATCGAAGAAGGATGGATCGGTACACATGTGCATTGATTACAGGGCTTTGAATAATCTTACTATCAAGAATAAGTATCCTTTGCCACGGATTGATGATCTGTTTGATCAGTTGAGTGGTGCCAAGGTATTTTCGAAGATAGATTTAAGATCAGGTTACCATCAGGTGAAGGTGAAGCCGGTGGACATACCGAAGACTGCTTTTATAACTCAGTATGGTCAATACGAGTTTATGGTGATACCTTTTGGGTTGACTAATGCACCGATGGTATTTATAAACTTGATGAACAAGGTGTTCCATCAGTACCTTGACAAGTTCGTGGTGGTGTTCATCGACGACATACTCATATACTCGAAGACACCGGAGGAGCATGAGGAGCATTTGAGGATTGGGTTGGATATGCTGAGGAAGGAGAAGCTGTATGGGAAGTTGTCCAAGTGTGAGTTTTTCTTGGAGAAGGTGGAGTTCTTGGGGCATGTTGTGACTGGTGATGGTATTTCAGTGGATCCGAAGAAGATCGCAGTAGTGGAATCTTGGAAGACTCTGAGTTTGGTAGCAGAGATCAGGAGTTTCTTGGGATTGGCAGGCTACTACAGAAAGTTTGTGTAAAATTTTTCGAGGATTGTCGAGTCGATGACCAGACTCACTAGGAAGGATATAGAGTTTGTTTGGACGAAGGATTGCCAGGTTGCTTTTAAGGAATTGAAGAAGAGGTTGACGTCTGCTCTTATTTTGATGTTGCCATCAGGGTCTGGAGGTTTCACTATTTATAGTGATACATCGGAGAAAGGTTTGGGTTGTGTTCTTCAGCAGAATGGGAAAGTGATTGCCTATGCATCCAGGCAATTGCGTCCTCATGAAAAGAACTATCCTACCCATGATTTGGAGTTGGCAGCAGTCATCTTCGCTCTGAAGTTGTGAAAACATTATTTGTACGGAGAGCGTGTGGAGATCTTCACAGACCATAAAAGCTTGAAGTACATTTTCACGCAGAAGGAGTTAAACATGAGGCAGCTTCGATGGTTGGAACTAATAAAGGATTTTGATATATCTTTACAATATCATCCTGGAAAAGCTAATATAGTTGCCGATGCATTGAGTAGGTATCCGGTAGCTAGGTTCTTGACGCATGATCGGTATTTGTTGGAGGACTTAGAGAGCTTGGACATCGAGGTGATAGTTCCTGGTTGTGCTATGCAGATGTGGGGATTGCAGATACATTCAGATTTGATGGACAGGATCAGGGCAGCACAATATGAGGATATATCTCTGAGGAGTATCAGAGCTCAGGTGAGAGCAGGATTGGAGAATAATTTTACCATTACTGAGGATGGATCTTTGAGGCATAAAGCTAGATTGTGTGTGCCTAGTGGGGAGCTGCGTAAGGAGGTGTTGCAGGAAGCGCATCGCTCTCAGTATTCTATGCATCCAGGTGACAACAAGATGTATCGGGATATACGAGAGATTGTGTGGTGGTATGGCATGAAGAGGGAAGTGGCACAGTTTGTACCCAGATGCTTAGTGTGCCAGCAAGTAAAAGCCGAGAGGCAAAGGCCAGGAGGTTTACTTCAGCCATTACCCATTCTAGAGTGGAAGTGGGAGCATATTAATATGGATTTTGTGTTCGAACTTCCACGATCTCTAGGAGGGAAAGACGCAATTTGGGTCATCGTTGATAGGTTGACTAAGTCGGCCCACTTTTTGCCTTTCAAGGTGGGTTTGTCTACGGAGAAGCTGACTGAGATGTATGTGAGACAGATCGTCAGGATACATGGAATTCCCGTCAGCATAGTCTCGGATCGGGATAGTCATTTTACTTCTCATTTCTGGAGGAGTTTACAGGAGAGTTTGGGCACTCAGCTTAAGTTCAGTACTGCATATCATCCCCAGACAGATGGGCAGTCAGAGAGAACTATTTAGACTCTCGAGGATATGTTGCACACTTGTGTACTAGATTTTGGGGGTTCTTGGGAGGACCATCTCTATTTGGTAGAGTTTGCTTACAACAACAGCTACCAGGCTAGTATAGAGAAGTCACCTTTTGATGCTCTGTACGGTCGGAGGTGTCGTACTCCCTTGTCATGGGACGATGTTAGAGAGAGGGTTTTGCTTGGGCCAGAGATGGTTGTAGATGTAGCAGAGAAGGTTCAGTTAATCAGAGACAGACTTCGTGTGGCGCATGACAGACAGCGACATTGGGCCGATAGCCACCGGAGACCTTTGGAGTTCGAGGTATAGTTTAGATTTTGTTTTGTGCTTGTTATTGGTTGTTTATTATAGATTAAGTTCTTAAGGTTATGTTTTGTTCTAGGTTGATGATTTGGTATTTCTGAGGATTTCTTCGACACAAGGCACGATTTGCTTCGGTGGAGGCAGGAAGCTTAGTCTGCGATTCATCGAACCTTTCACTATTCTAGAGAGGGTCAGTGCAGTTGCTTATAGACTAGACTTGCCACCTGCATTGGAGGGAGTGCACAACGTGTTTCATGTGTCGCAGTTGAGATGGTACGTGACAAATCCTAGTCATGTATTGGATCACTCAGAGATAGAGGTGGGCCCTACTCTTAGCTATCCAGAACAGCCAGTTGAGATTTTGGATCGGAGAGAGAAGGTGCTGAGGAACCAGACTATTCCTTTGATGCGGGTCGCATGGAGGCATCACTCTCCGGGGGAGTCTACCTGGGAGAGAGAGGATGAAATGCGATAGCGTTATCCATATTAGTTAGTTATGTTCTTTCATAGCTAGTTATGTTCTTTAGTTATGTTCTTTTGCTATGTTCTATTATTTCTAGGGGTAGTTTTCGTCTTTGAATTTCGAGGACGAAATTATTTTAAGGAGGGTAGACTTGTCACTACCATATTTTCTAGGAAAGGGTATTTTAGTAATTTCATATTTGATTAAATATTGTTCATAAAAATAATTATTTGTTATATTATTTAATTATTATTAGATGTTAGTTATTTATTTTAGACTTGTGTTAGTGGACCTAACTAGTTTAGTTTAGACTCATGGACCAACATGAATTAATTGTTAGAATTTAGCCCATTTAGAAGCCCATTATTAAGGAGATGGATTAAATTAATTAAACCATTAGACTAGAAGCTTTCCACCTTAATTATTTCTTTATGAGAGGCCCCAAGGGGTATATTAGACAATTCTTAGTAGCTTGAGGAAGGGAAAAGGGGGCCGGTCTATATAGAGAGGGGGGAAATTATTCTCTCTCCTCTTTTCATTTGGAAACTAGATCTAGAAATTCTTTCAACCAAATTCTTTCATTTTCACTTTATTTCCTACCAAGTTGTATCCCAATTCCTTCCCAAATCACCATTAGAGGCTAGTGGAGCAAGGATCTAGAAGAAGGAAGCAAGGATCTACAAAGAGGAGCAAGGATCCACAAGTTGGAGGCCAATTTCATCATATTTGGAGGTTGCATTAGGAATTCATCTCCCAATAGGTATAATTCAATTTTTCCCCTTAATTTAGGTTTTAAATATGATATTTAACCATAAGAAATTAACCCATATGCATAGGCTACCCATAGGATTTCGTTTTGTGTTCATAGGAGGCCTATTGTGAAAGTTATGGTACTTTTTGTGTCAATTTTGGGAGAATTTCGAGATTGACAATTGTTGTGTATGTCAATTGGTCCTATAGATCAATTTGGCATGTGCTTGTGTGTTTGGAGCTAGTGTCGTGTCCATAATTGGGTACGTGTAGGTCGTATACCATCAATTTGGTTATACGTATTGATTTGGGAGTTTTCTCTCCGACACGGGACTTTGTACATGTCATATTTTGACACGGACACATAGATTTGTATTTGACTCTTCGTATTGTTCATAAATAATATATGTGACTTATTCGTATCCTTCGGGGTACGTTTGGATGTGTGGTGGACTCGTGTCACATGCGTATCCTAGATCTAGTGAGATACAGTGTGATACTCTCCATGTGTTTGCGCAAATTATATGTAGATCTATTCTTGTGTTCTTATTTCATGAAGAATGTAATTGTATATATATATATATATATATATATATATAATGTGGTATATATATTTATGTAATATTGTGTCTTAGATCTATGTATCTATGTATATACTATAGGTGTATATATTGTATGTAACTATTCTTCTATATATATATATATATATATATATATATATATATATATATATATATATATATTAGTATATATATATATATATATATATTATAGTATATATATATATAGATATGTATATGTTAAGTATAATTACATGTGTTTGATTATATTTATATAATGTGTGTTATATATGGGGAATGATTATATGTACATACATATATATATATCTATAGTTATATATATGTATCACTATGTATATGTATGTTACTATGTGGTATTTTGTACAATTTACTATGTATGAGTGTATGTATAGTTATTAATAGTTATATATATATATATATATATATATATATATATATATATATATATATATATATATATATATATATATATATATATATATTTTGTGGGTTATATATATGGTATTTAGAAATATATTGTATATATAACATACATTTTTATTAGCGACAGCAGCGGGCAAGAAAGTCACAACCACAACATCAGGCAGAAATAGCAGCAGCAACAGCCACTTTAGCGATAGCAGCAAGTGTCGCAGCAGCAATAAACACACAGCAGCAGCAGCCCTTTAATGACAACAGTTAGCAACAATTGCAGGTATCTGTCACTGATACTGCAGAGTATCAGCACCGTATCAGAAGCTACAGCGACGGTTTTTGGCGACAACTGCAGGAATCTATCACTAAAACAGTAGTGTATCAGCATCAACAACAGTCTTCAGCGACAGCGGACAGGGTTTTTAGCGACAGTTTGACATTTTTTCTATTATATATATATATATATATATATATATATGTATATAGTATTTAATAGATATATAAACATTTCCTAATATGCTAATAGTATTTATTGTATACTATGTGTATAATAAATAGTATAGTGTGTATGTATATTTACGGGTAGTTAGTATAAACAAGTTGGGGTATTACCTTGAGATACCAAGGTAAGTATCAAGGTAATTGGGGATACCCAAGGTATTAGGTTTGGGTATCAAGATTATGGGTTTATGTTGTGATACCAAGTTGGTTCAAAACCAAGGTACCTATTGGATGTTTGTCTTTAAGATTTTATTTAATAATATTGTTTTGGCTTTTGTTTGTGATATTTTACCTATGGATTTACGTATCCGGAGATACGGTATCCTATTATTTTAAGATATGGTTTTATGACCTAGACTTTAGTATTTGAACCAATATTTTTGTGTTAGACTTATGCAACCTAGAAATAGGTAGTTGACCATAGTTTGGCTATAGTTGACCATACTTGACTTATAGTTGACCTAGTTTGACTTTTGACTTAGAATTGACTTGTTGACCTAGAAGTTGACTAGTTTAACTTATTCTCTTTCCGGAACCTTGTATTGATGTTGTATTCCATATCTAGGTCTTCGAGGCACCATATCAGACATCTGTGAGGCTATTCTTTGGACTTTAGGCGAGTACATTCTCTGATAGTTTCTCATTTATGATATCCTCTATGTTCATTGTATCTAGTATAGATATCCATGTTCTCTTGACACTATGGTTACACGGATTGGTATATCCGGATCTCGTCATGAAATGTTATTCCTTGGTATATGGTGTATATGGTACAAGTATTGTTTTATTGGTTATCTTGTACATGTACAGATACTGATTCTTAGGAAGACTAGCTATCTTCTTGGGGAATCTCGTGCCATAGTGTACCGTGGTTGGATCTATTATACAATTCGAGGGTGGTGAGTACTTTAGTGTAGATATGTGATCAATACCCCTATTGTATCAAGTACTGTTATTGAATAGTGTTAATCGTATACCGCACGTATAATTAGACAGGCCATATATATTGTATCATGTTCCCAAGCTGATCACATATTAAAGCTAGTACTCACACACTTAGTCATTAGTATTCTTATTCATTGGCATATTGTTCATTATTGTATTTATACCAGTATTTCCTTATTGTATATATCTCTCTCGTATCTATTGTACATATTGTATATTCACATCTATTTACTGTTACATAGTTTTTATCATTGATTAGAACTGCTGTTAGAGATGTACTCTGCTCCCTTCCTGACTGGATATATTTTTTCCAGATAACACTGAGGAGTGGTACCCTACACATTATGGACCTCAGGATGTTGTGGGTTTAGAGTCAGAGACCCTGGCTTAGGAGGGACTTATCCCGACAGAGACAGATGACCCAGGTTTAGTCCCATCTTAGTATTTTTGGTACTGGATTTATCTCCAGTTTATTTGTTAGCATTCTTTCAGACTCATTGATGTATTATTTTAGACTCATGAGTTGTATTGTGACTATTCTATTCTTTATTTGATTTGTGCTTATTTCCATCTTAGTTCTGTGATTGAGTATATTGCTATTGTTGGTGGTTTATTATATTGCTAGATAGATTTCCCAGACAGCGTTCTACCGTCGATTCTTCAGCGTAGGCTGGGCGTTGTTTCCGACTTGCATCCTTACATCGGGTGCGGGTCATGACACATCTCATGACCTGCGTCGCTTGTCTGGGCTAACAGAGCGCCGAAGAAATGATCCATTGCTCGCACATAGAGCAAGAAGGGTTTTTCCATAACTGGGGCTACTAATACTGGAGGGCTCATGAGGTATTCCTCGATGTTGTTGAAGGCGCTCTGGCATTCTTCGTTCCAGACAAATGAGACTTCCTTCTTTATGAGATAAGTGAACGGCTGGCAGCATCCAAAGAGGATTGATATAAACCTCCTGATGTAGGCCAGACTTTCTTGAAGGCCATGAAGTTCTCTGAGGTTCTTCGGTGGGCGTATTTCAAGGATTGCTTTAGTTTTGTCTGGGTCCACATGGATACCCTTCGAAGTTATGACAAAACCCAAGAATTTGCTGTTGGAGACTCCTAGGAAAGATTTGGTAGAATTTATCTTGAGCTGGTGCGTACGCATGAGTCGAACATAGTCTTTAAATCCCGGAGGTGATAATCATTGGAGCTACTTTGACGACGATGTCATTGACGTAACACTTGACAGTCTTGTGTAGATGCTCACAGAAGATGGTGCCCATCGCTAGCTGGTATGTAGAATCGACGTTCTTCAGACCAAATGGTATGACTATATAGAAGTATACTCCTATCGACGTTTGAAACGATATATGCTTCTCGTTGTCAAGAGACATATTAATTTGATTGTAGCCTGAAAATTCGTCCATGAAGGATATGCGCTCGAAGCCACAGGTGTTATCGATCACTATGTTTGTGATCGGAAGGAGAAACTCATCCTTAGGTCAGACCGCATTCAGATCACGGAAGTCAATGCTGATCCAGATTTTCCTGTTCTTTTTGACAACGGGCACGATATTGGCTACCTAATCTAGATGTTGTTCTTCACAAAAAAATCTACTAGCTATCAATTTATTGACTTCAGCTTCGATGGCGTTCATAATGTCCTGCCAGAACCGCCGTTGCTGCTGTTTGACAGGCTTGGTGTTAGGCAAGATATTGAGTTTGTGGATCGCAATTTGGGGGTCTAGTCCCTGCATGTCATCATAACTCTAGGCAAAGATATCGATGTATTATCCGATGAGCTGTAGCAGGGATTCCCAATCCTCATCCGTCAGACTCTTACTGATAAAGATAAGTTTAGGGGAGGATTCTTCACCAAGATTGACTTGTAAGACTTTGTCCTCAGTGGGAGGTTCTCGTTGTTCGAACCACATCTTCCATTATACATCTAGGCATTAGGCCCACGGTTCTACTTTAAAGAGTTCCAGAGGATCCTCGTCGTCTTCCTCAAGGTCAGCATATACCATATTTTCAGACAATGTTTGTTTGAGCATCGCTCCGATACTGATGTCGGAGTCCCAAGAGAAAGACTCTGAAGAGTGAGAGTGTAACTCATCTTCTTCATCCGAGCCTTCGGGGGTTATGGGAGGCATAACGTACCCTAAGCCATGCTTGATCTTATGGTAGTAGTCCTCAAACTTGCTGATCGGAGCGGTGAGGCATAATGGCAGTCGTCGACCTTTGCCGTAATTTAGACCTCGATTGCTTTTAAGATCATTACCATCTTTTGGATGAGGTATTGTCTTGACCACTGAACCAGTAGAGTTGTATTTTTTCGGTATCGGGTTCTGGCTCATGTTCCTCCGGGATAAAGGACCGTGGACATTCAACCCTGCCGAAGATGATGGGTTTGTCTCCCCTCCTCCTTGCTGGAACCGTAAAGTCGGAACCTTAGCTAGGGAGGATCTGGTTTACTACATAGTTAGAAGTTACCTGTGAATGCAGTTGCAGGCCTATACCATGTTCTAGGGAGTACAATATGCTCAAGTGAGTGACATCAGAGTAGTTCAAAGATGACCCTTTATTCGTAAAGTATATCTTTTCTAGGGCAATTATATCGTATAGGAATGGAGCATTAGCATGAGCCGCTATGTACTCTTCTAGTTTGTCTTCCTCGGGATTTGTCTCCGATACGGGCAAGGGCTTTGGAGGCCTCCTGCGAAGCTTGACTACCAAGGGTTAGGAGGCAGAATATGGCACTGGGTCTTTTTTCTAACTTGGCAATCATACCGTCATAGGTTATGGTACCTTCCTTTGTATCTGCACAATGAGGAAAGGGGTTGTATCACGAGCATGTCCCTTGAGGTGGACCATCAAAGGTTTTCCTGATGTTACACTAATTTTTGCTTCGTCGTCAGCGTCATTCCCTCCTTCATCCTGACGGACTTGCTTATACATGAGTAAATCAGAATAATAAGCCTCTACTCCTTTAAAATGATCCGAGTCGGCAAATTCAATCTTAACGATGTCGTGATTGTCTACATACTTCAAGCACTGGTGCAAGGTTGAAGGTACGATCATGTATTGATGTATCAATGGACGTCCCAGAAGAATATTGTAGGATACGTCTACGCCTATGACGTAGGAGGTGACCTTTGTTTTTAGATCGTCGATTTGGCACTTCAAGTGAATCTTTCCCAGAGGGTAGCATCTTTCCGTATTGAAGCTACTGATGTCAGTATTGGTCGCTTCTAGGCGATGCATCGGGATGCCCAATGTCTGAAGCAGACTCTGCGGGATGATACTGATTGACTAACCGGGGTCGATGTGCATTCGGTCCACCTTGATGGCGTCAATGTATCCTGTGTAGTACAAAGGGTGATCGTACCGATTGTTCTTCAGCAACATGTCTTGTTACGAAAATATAATATTGGGTATCCCCTCCATCATATTGTTACAGTAGGGGCATATGGTGGGATCCTCAGCTGGCGGTTTGACCTGCGCCAAGTGGGTGTCAGCATTTTGCAAAGCCTCGCTAAGAGCAGCCCGAGTGTCTTTGGAGAGTCGAAGAAGCTCGAATAAGACTACTTCGCTGGATTATTGGCCAGTTGCGTCAAGATGTAAAAATTGTAGGGCTTCTCTATCCCTTGGGCTGTATCTTTGCGCATCGGTCTATCAAAGCGAGTATCTTTTTGCTTGGACTTGTCCGCTGCCGGAGGCTGGGATAGACCCGGATCTGATATTGCAGGTGCGACAATTGCAAGTGCGCCATCGTCAGGGGTGTCATACTCTTGCTGGTACGCTAGGCCTAATCTTGTTGATCTAGCTATAGCTTCTTCGGGAGGGAGAGAAACCGTGTAGCAGGATTTGGACTTCTTGTCCTTAGTCTTGTTAGCAGAAGGTGTTGTCTGCTACATCAATTCTGGAGCAAGATCGGGGTGAACCCATATGACCTACCCATGTGGCGTGATGAGAGGTATCAGCCCGGTCATTTCGTCATGAGCTGGCGAAAGATTGATGAACTCCATCGTTGCTCGGGAAATTGGGATTACCTCGTCTTGGGCTTCTGTCGCCGGGAAGTTACCAAACTAGATAGATTCCATGTTAGCGGTAACGGTATTATCATCGATGTCCAAGGTGAGGGCCTTGTTGTCAAGCAGACGCGTCATGTACCGCTTCATCATGTATCAGTCCTGCATCGCATGATGGGCGTAACGATAGTAATGGCATTACTTTGGATAATTTACCTCGGCTGCCTTGATAGGGCGTTTGATGTTGGGGAGCTGAAGCTTGTTCTTCTGCATTAACATGTCAAATATTTCTATGACATCGTCATCTTCGAAAAAGTAGGTCTCTTTCGGCTTTGGCGCTTCAGCGGGCTTCTGCTCGGACTTCTTGGTCAAGTTAGCGACGAGGGCCTTCTTTTACTTGGATGTTGTTATTAATGTTGTAGGGGAATTTTCTCCTATCATCAGTGACAGAAATTTGTATTCCCAAGAGACGGGCGTCCTTCACTTTCTTCTCAATACTGACGACATTTATGATGAATGATGTCCAGTCTTTGAAGTGGGTGTCACCTATCCAGAGCCTGACTACCGGAAGTAGGTTCTTCTGGCACATGTCCATTAGTGTGTATTCAGAATTACCCAGGGGTAGCTTCAGCGTGGCTTGCTTGTATCATTCGACGTTATCCTATACATGCTTCTTTTCTTTCTGTATGATGTCCATCAAGGAGGACATCGTCATGTCACATCCCCCGTAATAGAATCGGGCGCGGAAGAGCCTTTTAAGATCGTCGAATGATAATATATAGTTTTCATGGAGGATGAAGAACTAATAGAAGGCTACCCCCGATAATGCCCCGACAAAGAGCTTGGTGAGGAGAGCATCACTGCGGGATAGATGCCCGGTTGCTGTCTCAAAGTAGCTCATGCACTGACGAGGAGACGTATTCCCTTCAAATGGATTTATGTTGAAGGGCTTGTATTTAGATGGATAGTGCACGTCTCTCCACTCAAAGGTATATGTTTGTTGAATCCCAAGCTCGCGCAGTGAGTCTCGGTTCCCCATTGAGTCCAAACGGGCTCGTAGTTCTCGTACCTCCCGTATTGCTTCCCGAGCCTCATCTACTGTGGAAGGAGTAGATGATCCGGGCCTAATATGATTGCTATTGATGGGCGGAGCGGTGGCGTTTGAGTCTCTATTTTTTCTAGGATCTTGGCTAGCTTGTCTCGAGGTTCTTGGAGGCGGTGGGGCCATGTTAGCCTTGATCTCCAGCATCGTCTGGATCAAGGCTTGCATCGACGCACTCATGGTGTGCATCATAGCCTCGAGGGTTTCGAGGTGCTATCGATCGCTGGGGCCCTCGAGATTATCTCCTGCCATATATACTGTTCTTACATGGAAGGAAGTCGATGGAATGGTAGACGTTATACTTTACGCCTTAGACTCTTGTAGCAAATAGTCCTCGGGGAAGGTTGTCAGCATCGCATCCTCTTCGGACTTCGATATAACACTATCCTGAGCGTATGAAGGTGCGTATTCCTGGTAAGGGTGACTATCCTCCGGGATCTCGACATATATTCCTTCAAAATTGCTGTCCCTTCGAAATGTTGGGTTATTGTAGAGTTATGGGGGATTGCTACCCCCAGCTTCCAGGATCTCTAGGGGCCCTGAGGAAGGACCACCCCCAGCAGTTAACAGTTTCTTCTTAGAGTGGGTACCCTAGAAAACCCCGTTTGTGGGTACCGCTGCCTGTCCTCCTTGGGCCGTCTTCTCAACATATTGTCCGAGAGTGAAGGGTTTAAGGCGCTAGACTTCCGAACTCCCCCGGTGGAGGGGAAATTCCAAGCGGAGTAGCAAGAGGCGAAGGACAGCTCCTCCTCTAGTAATTGTACCTATTTTTTGGGATGCTGTTGGGTAGGTGCCTTTGGTTGCAGCCATTAGAATACCGACTGCCTATTTGTTGGCACTACTACTTTAGAACAACAACAGTTGATGATGATATTGGCACAGGGGTATCCTGGAGGGGACACCTCATATATCGTAGTTACTTCTCTGGCTTTACTCTTGCGGTTGATCATGTTGCGCAAATCAAGCGAAGGTTGTTCCATATTTGCACTCTTGTTATAAGCTCGGGTAGACATAGCACATGGGTGTGTAAGTGTTGTCTTTGCTTCCTGTCCTGGGGTTCGTACAAGAACTCTCCCTAAGTCGTTAATGGAAGACTTTCGAGACTGACCTTGTCCGTTTGCCACTGTGGGCCGGACATATGGGTCGGTCTTGTACAACTTTGTCATGACCTGCACCAGGAATAAGGGCACGAGAAGTGAGCAACGCCCAGCCTATGCCACAGCATAGACAGTAGAACGCTATCTGGGTTAACCATACTATCTAAACATCTCATACAAAATGTATATGGTACCTGTCAATGTTATCTCAACTCCAAACAGAGGAACAATATGGTAACTGATAATAATAAATAATACCCAATCATAATATCAAACTAAGAAGATAAAGCACGATATGGAATGAGGAAGATAAAATAGGAATCTCAATACAATCTCAAGTCCAGAATAATATATATATGCCAAAAGTCAATAAAAGTCTAATATAAGTCTAAACAACAAGTCTAAGCCTTCTCATCATCTGGTACTAGGTTTTTTTGCTCTAAAGGAGTATCATTTAATGGTACGCCGTCTTGGGGCCTGTTGTAGGTGGGACACTGGTCCACGAACTAACCATCAGAAAAATATATCCAGTCAGGATTGAAGCAAAGTATATACCTTTGAAAGCAGTTCGAAATACATAATCGAGCATATATAACAGATAATAGAAAATAATATAATATAACTAACCATAAGAATGGAATGAACCAGAGTGAATAGGTAATGTACTGGAATGAAGAATAGGCAATAAGAATAACTACAATTTTAATGGAAAAGATAAAACTAACTAATGTGCCATAGAGTACAAGTTTATTATATGATCGGTTTCGGTTGAACACGAATATAATATGGTAATTCGATTACACATGTGATATATAATCAAGATGTACACGAATACGCTTAGGCATGATCACATAACCAAGTCCTACTCTCCCGTCCCCAACCAATACTTATGGATCCAATCATGACATATTACGAACACAAATATGGGCACACTGAACACGAACAGTGTGCGAACAGAAGTACACGATAATTAATATCCGATACATATGATAAAATATATGTGAAGGAGTTTCCGCTGAGCACGATAGGGGATAACATCTCCTGACAGGATCCATATAGTACCAGTTCGTCTAGTCATTGTGTCAGAATAAAGTAAACAGTTTTAGAACAAGTAATATATACACTATCATGAAATAAAAACTAACAGAGAGCACTACTAGAATAAGCGGGATTAGCGACGTATTTTAGCGACTCTTAGTTAAAACGTCGCTAAATTAGCGACTCCGTAAAATCGTCGCTAGGCGTCGCTAAATGGCGACATTTAGCGACGTTTAGCGACTTTTATTAAGATTTTAAAAGAATAGTCGCTATAAGTTCAATTAAGGTCGCTAAACGTCGCTAATATATCTGATTTAGCGACGTTTAGCGTCGTAATTAGCGACGTATCTATCAAAAATATTTAGCAACGTATTTAGCGACGTCTTTGGAGTCGCTAATTTTTATTTTAACGATATTTTAATTTGACGTCGCTAAACGTCGCTAAATTTTGGTTAATTAGGGCTCAATTTTCTTTTCTCCATCTGTCGAAAATTTTGAAACTTTTCTATTTCCCCCGCCCCCCTCTCCGGCAACCGGGTCTCCACGGCTGCGGCTACTCCGGCATCCCCCTCCTCCTCCTCGAGCTCTAGGTAATCTCTCTCTCTCTCTCTCTCTCTCTCTCTCTCTCTCTCTCTCTCTCACTGACACAAGACACACTTGACAGACACGACACACGCACACAGACATGACACACGCACACAAACACTGACAGACACACACGACACACACGACACACACACACAGACGCAGACACACACACACGACACACATACACGACACACACACAGATGCAGACACACACACGACACACACACATGACACACACACGCAGACGCAGATTAGGATTAGGGTTAGTTTTAGGGTTAGGGTTAGGTTTTTTGACCTGGGGTTAGGGTTAGGGTTAGGGTTAGGTTTAGGTTTAGGATTTTTGATCAGGGGTTAGGTTTAGGGTGTCAAAGTGCATAAAATGCCCAACAGATTTTTTTTACAGTTTGTGCTCAAAAACCAAAAATTTGGTCTATTTTCAACAGTAGTCTAGACTGTTGAATTAGATAAGCCTACTAGGAAAAAAGAAGAAGATAATTTAGATTTTTGCTCATAGGCTCGCACTTCAAGTATAGATTTTTTGGGTGATTAATATTTTTATAAGCATGCACTGATATCAACACTTCTGAGTTTCCTCTACGCAACGTTCCGTAAGGTATGGCTGTCAGGGTGGTCGCAACATGGTCGAAATGCTACGTGACGATCATTTATTGGGAGAGAGGTGGAGGTGAAAGGGTTACAAGAAGGTTGTAAGCATTTGATAGTAAACTTAGCATTATTGATATATATAAAAGAAGTAGTGGGAGAATAAAAAAGGGAGAGAAAAGAAAAAGAAAGAACGGTACATACGAGGATTAAAGTATCGATACTTTGGGAGTCATGCAGCATTCAGGAACAATGACTCGAGTCCAGCTAAGTAATTTGACCTCAAACATCAAGTGACCTTATTTGAATAATTAATTAATTAAATACCACATGTTCTCTTACACAATCCTAAAGAGGAAAGCCAACCAGTCCAGTCCACCTCGCCAAAACTTTGATTCCATTCTTTATTTCGTTTTGTCCGACAGTATTGGGAGGCATAGCATAGTGCACTTGGAACGAGAATAACATTTCCAAATTTTCTTTCCCTACTAAATTCTTTGCAATTTCTTTTGTGTATCAATATTCACGTTCATAAAATGCCCTCATATACTACTCTTTACTTTAATCTTTATCATCTAAATCTCAAATTTCAATTACAATCCTACGTGACGCGCTGACATAGAATAAAATTTGTTTATAATGGTTTCTAGAAATTCTCTTATCATATAATTTAATATTGGATCATATTTTCAAACTAGTTCATTAAATCGGTCATTTTATTTTGTGACACGTAGGATATAAATAAGATATTATGGTATCATTATTATACTGCAACAAACAGCTAATTCTTTGTGAGTCATCTAATTCTTCCGTTTCGGTCCAATAGCTAATTCTTTGCTAATTCTTTGTTTTCATCTATCTTACCAGATGGCACCCAAGAGAGCGACACCTCCTACTGTTAAGGAGGAAGTGATGCTTCCTACTGTTAAGGAGGAAGAGATACCACATGCTGTATCTCAGACGGGGAGTTCCAGTCACCCAGCACCTATCGCGGCTGTATCTCAGACGGGGAGTTCCAATCACCCAGCACCCATAGCGGAGCTTGATAACATAAACGCTGTTTATGTGCAGTATTTGAGGGACTGGTATCTGCCCCGTTTTGGATATCCTCGAGATTGATACTATGATATTTCATATACTTATATATTATGCATTTTTTGTTACTATGATACTCTGATACTTATATATTATGTATTTTGTGATGCTGTTTATGCCCATTTTGTGTGACTGTGATACTGTGATACTTTTATGACTGTAATACTTTTATTGTCTGTCTATAATATTTGTGTGTATAATTGTATGACTGTGATACTTTTATTCATATTAAATATTGTTAATCCGGTATTGAGTGTTCCACCGAAGGGGTCGGCGAACCCATAGAATTCAACGGAGGGTTGCTCCGGGTCTATTTTTAATTAGAAATTTATAAATTGCAGGAATAATAGTTTGGAACAATTCAGGTTTTATTTTTTATTTTTTTGTAAATTTAGCGACGTATTTAGCGACGTTTAGCGACGTCTAGCGACGTTTTTATAAGTCGCTAAACAAGTCGCTACTTAGCGACGTGTTATTAGCCGTCGCTAACGACGTCACTAAACGTCGCTAAATATGTCGCTGTATGTCGCAAATTGCTGACATGGCAGTACTGCCAGGTCATTAAAGACGTCGCTGTTACGTCGCTATATAAGTCGCTAATTAGCGACGTTTAGCGACTTTAATAAACGTCGCTATTTAGTGACTCAGCGTCGCTAAACGTCGCTACATTTAGCAACACATTAAAGTCGCTAAAAAATGTCAGCATAGCGACGTTTAGCGACGTTTTTCCTTTCAGCGACTTATTTTTTTCCAACTGCATTAAAACGTCGCTAATTACGTCGCTAAACGTGTTTAGCGACGTTTTTTGTCATTTAGCGACGTTTTTGGGCGTCGCTAATTTGACTTTTTTTGGTAGTGGAGATATACTCGCCTCTGGTCCTGAGCAAATGTGTCTCTCGATGCCCAAGCTGGTGTCACACAATCATATTTAGAAAATTTTAAGTTAATTGGTATAATAAAAAAGAAATGGTTTATAATGCACTAATGTATGGTTCTAGGTCAATTCTAAGTCATTCTAAGTTAATTGGTCACTATCTATATAAGACTTGTCTACATAGCTATTTTAAGTATTAACACTAAGTATACTAGCTAGTCAATTCTAACTTAGCTAATATCTAATATTAACTAACTGTTATCATCTATTACCATTGGACTAACTACTTAACTAACAAGAACCTACCCATTAATTACCTACTAATCAATGACTGATACTCTAAGGTATCTAGTAATTATCTTAGCTATGATACTAACTAACCACTTATGTACTGATACTAGATAAAACCCTTAACTAAACCAACCCTTCACTTCAATTGCTTCTCACTGTTATATCCCACTGCTACTGGCATGGACTTCTGAATTCCCCTTCTTCACTGTCACTCGAGAGCTATCCAGATGCTTGGGTTCTGATAGCATACTTGATATACGTTCATGAACATCCCTAAACTTAGACCCAACTATCTATAATACACCTAGTGTATCAGAACTGATACACAACCCATCTATAATTGCTGCACAAAACAGACTATCCCCCCATTCCTATCAGTTACTGCTACCCCTTTCTATTTTACTTATCTGCACATAAGGATGGATAGGGAGTATCTCCAGGTGACTGGTACAAATATCTCTTCTAGTCTTTGCTACCACAGATACTGCTAACTATCACTCACACAAACAGTCTCACAACTCAACTTAACACTCACTGGAAGCACTGCTATACTTCACTGATATTTCCCTCAACTGTTCTGCAGATACTCGATACCTGAAGTTCATGTGTGCATCTTCTAAATTAACCAACATTTGAGCTCAAGAGCACAAGCCCTTCCAAGTCCATACCTATCTAATACTTGCACTAGCAGGATACTCGAAAACAAGTGACCTCAATTGCCCCCATAACCTTGTGCATTAATGCACCTATAGATCAGTATCTGATACTGAGTTATCAGAGTATCAGATACACTCCCTACATTCCTATACACTCCCTTTCACTTCACATAACCTCGAGCCCAACTTTATTGATACCGTGACTCCAATAATTGAAACATGAATGTTTCCCCTTCATTCTCACATCCTGCAGTCACTCGAGCCCCAAATCTTACCACCAGTTCACTCAAATATGTGCACACAATCTCTACTTAGTATTGCACCTGAAGCTACACTTCATTGTGTCACATACTACACAATATTGAACAACAAAATACTGGCCTCACTCCCTTTCACTGCTCACTCCAAAACATACACACTGGCTGCACAAAGCAGTAACCATTGTCCACACACAGCTGCAATGAATGTGGCACACACTTATATATAGCCACATACACATTCATAAGTATATATATATATATATATATATATATATATATATATATCATACTCATAACCATGTGCTATAGAGACATTTAATAAAACACTTAAGTACTTCAATTAAGGACCTCATGATACTCTCCTCATATAAATACCAAAACCCCAATTACCCTACAATATCATTCCCCTCTTATCAATTACACAATAATATAATGAATAGAACTTGCTACCATGAGAATTGAAGAGCAATAGCACAAAATTCCCAAAATTGAGCTCCGTATCATACGGTATCGCACCGTATCGCGATACGACCTAATCATATCCAATTGTGGACACATAGCTAGTATCCCAACCCCGATCTAAGTCCAATATGACTAAATTAGTGTCATGACAGGCCCTTGATGTGTTAATCTCGTAATTCCACCAAAATATATACAAAAATCTATGTAGAATTCTTAATACACAACCAATTGGCCTAGAACTTGTTTCTATAGGTAGCCCTATGCCATGAGGTGGTTTCTAATTATCAAATGCATGATTTAAAAGCTACAATGAAGAGGAATTCAGAATTTACCAATCGGAAGATAGATTTTCAATAAAAATACAAGTGGACACGATCCGGACACGATCTCTCCGCTACGACTCCTCCTCCTCCTTGTGCTCCTTGCTTCTCCAAGCTCCAAGATCCTTGTGGAATAAGAATGAGAGGAAAATGGAGGTGAATTGAGTGAGGATTCAATGGAGGGAATGATGAGAAATTAGGGATCTAATTTATAGATCTAAAATGAAGGAAGAAAATAAAGAGGAGAGAGGAGACCCCTCTTAAAGTGGCCGGACCCTTCTCCCTTCTCCAAGTCACTTGTAAAGGTCAAAGTTATCCCTATATGGTGAATTATGAGAAATAATTAGGAAGGATAATTTTGGAAGCCTCTAACTAATTATAATTATGCTAATTCTCCTTAATTAATTAGTGAGAACGGTCTAATAGGTTTGGGTCCAAGTTAGGCTCACTAGTTATCATGACAAGTCTAATTGGGCTTACAAGTGACAAGTCTAACTATTGGACTAGCCTTCTATAAAAATAATTAATACAATCATCATACTAATATTAATATTTATTCCTAAAATTATTTACCTACGCTAAATTACTAAACTACCCCTAGGTGAGGGTGATAAAATTCCCGTCAGGGGCTCGCGTAACAATTAGCGGAGCCTGCTGACGGCCGGCCGTATAAGTAGTTGCTTGAGCTTGGAGAGCTCACACTGTCCTGGACACCTTCGATCTAGCACGCACCGGTGCATAGTATGAATAGTACAAGTTCACATCCTCCCCTTTCTCAGCAAGGCGTATGGATTCAGCGCTGTGTGAGATTCGGTCAAAGACGAAGGTTTTGCTACTATGCTGGCCGCATGTGAACTTTTTCCTGCAGCCACCGATAGGTGCCGTATGTGGACTTTTGCCTACGACTTTTGCTGTTGCCTATGGGGCTTGTCTTTGCGACAAAACTTCTGGCATTGTAGTATTTTTCTCTACCAGGGTTTGGTCGCTGAGCGCCTTTTCCGACTGTTGCATGTATAGGTCCAGTCTGGGTTGACGCATAATATGCGTCTGCGTAATAGGGAGAGATGTGGGGAGCACATGCTCTGCAGTTGGGTGAGACACAGCGACCTTTTTTACCCAAGTTCTATGGGTCTTCTTTGGATTAGCTTGCCTTGGAGAAGGGCTCGCACTGTCCCCAGAGAGCATGTTCTCGAATTCTTGCTGGTCGAAGCGCATCACTAGCATCCTTTGGGTTGAGCCCAGCTTGGCCGTATCTGATAGCGTTATCGTCTTCTCATCAGAGAAGAAGTTAGTCCCCAACAGAATTGCCATCTTGTTCGCCATTAAATTTGAAAGTCTAAAAGATCTTGATTTAATAAACAAACTAAAGAAAGTACAAAGAGATCCTAGACAGAAACTCTAAGTACTATGTTTTGATCTAGGTGATGACGATGGACAAAGAGCGTTGTGGCAGCTCCTTTACTGCGTTGACGGTTCGATGAGGAAGTGAGGGTGATCTTTTTTCTTCTCTCTTATGAGCTTATGTGCATGTATGTAGCTGGCCAGGGGTTTGTTGGGTATGCTACCCTACCTATTTATAATCGTCGTGTTGAAGAATTATCGATGCCGCATATGGCTCTGTTTGGTGGCTGTATATGACTCATTCATCAGAATACGGCTGTAATCGCAGTTATATGCTGCGGACAGGCTGCCATGTGGTCTAGGGTAGGATATATTGTTGAAGAGATCTTGGGGCTGTTGTGTGCGTGACTCGGTCAACTGGACACTTAGTCATCCCTGACTGAGTAAGAAATTATCTTCGGTTGTAATGGAAAATCCTGTGAGTTGAGAGCCGCATAACATCTTAGCCGCATATTATCGCGATCACATACGAGCTCTCATATAGCCTTTTATCATCTGGACGCTCAGGCCGCATATTGGCAAGGCTGTATGCAAACTCTAGTCTGGCTTTGGTCGATGGACACTTTGGTTGTATGTTGGCGAGTCCGCATGCAAACTCTCGTCTTGCCTTGGTCGATGGACACTTTAGCTGTATGGCATTATGGCCGCATAAGGTATAGCCATATACGAGGGAACACATGGCATGTCATATCTGATGAGGCCATTAATGCACTGATGTTATTTTTGTCTTTTCTTGAGCCGTCCCCTTTCACGAATCTCGGAGCGTCAGCTTCATGAGTGATATGGTAGAGTCTAACCGTCATCGACTGCTGTGTCCGGGATTTTTTATGTGGCCTCTCTGTTCTGCAGTTGTTCAGGTCGCATAGAGTATACTATACGTCTTCTGGATTTTTTGTTTGGCTAGGCCGCATGTGGCTTCTCTATGGCTTGGTTGTTCGTTTGAGGGGGCATGACCACTATGCGACCTGCATAATTTTTTTATGCTTCTACAATGTTATTGCTTGCATGTGCAGATTTGCTAATAGATTTGTATCGTGCTTGTCCTAACTTCTCTAGCCTTACTTGGATTCGAATTCCGAGGACGAAATTTTTCTAAGGTAGATAGAGATATCACTCCCCTTTCCCAGTATACGTAATAGGAGCGTATATTTCTCGCTGGCTTGTTATTTATTTCGTTGCATGCAACTAGATCCATTCTTTGGTTTGTCTTGGTTCTTGGTTTCTGGTTTGGGTTAGTTTGGTCATGAGTTGAACCCATGGTCTAAATCTCAAACCCAGGCTATATAACCTAACTTCTTTCTCTCTCCCTCTTCATTCTTTCTTTTCCTTCTCTCTCTTAGGTTTTTCCTTCCCTCCATAAGCGAGTACACCTTACATGAGAAATGGAAAAACCCTCCATATTATTGGTCTATTATATTTATTATGTAATTTTAAGCATGTTTAGAACTTGGATATTTCAGATTTGGTGGATGGAATAATATAGATATAAAATTTTATGAGAGTGAGTGTTCTTGAGTTTTTCTTGGTTTTGATCTTTAAAAACTTATTATTTTTGAAAAATTATTGTTCTATGTGATGGAGCACTTCATTTCGAGCAATTTGGCTTTGAACCACTTGATTTGGAGTCGAGATAAGGATTTTATGGCAGAACAAGATTTTTGGATTCTTGGAGCTTTTCCATGGCCGAACTTGCTGTTTTGGGATGATCGAGTACCATACGGCCAAACAACATTCGCCACTCAAGCATGCGCCCATCTTGTTGGACGCATGTCTGATTTGTTCATGCTTTCAAAAGTTGGATGCATAGTACCTTGAAAGCATAGAAATTTACATAGGCCGTACTCCATGTGTCCAGGAGATTATGTGGCCACAAGCTATGCGTCTCTTCTTTTGGGCGCATATCTCTACACGACTTTTGTGTCTCTGTACGACTTTATGTGCTTTTATCTTTTTCTCTGACACTTATGCCTTGTTACATAAATCACCTTCATGCCACTTCCCTGACACTTCATTTATTGCCCATCACTTCGGCACTTGTCCCAAGTAGTGGACTTTTGCCCAAGCATGCGGCCAGGTTAGAACATAAAGCCGATTGGATCATGCGGCCTGAACTTCTTGTGCATGACTTAAACACGTATTATCCTAAGTGATTCCCAGTGTACACGTAATACTTTCTTGATAGGATCATTTATTTTATTTAGAATATTTTTTATTATCCTCTATGTGGTTGATTATGGTTATTGCTTGTGTTATGATTCTAGGGGAGAATGGACTCCGTAACCCGACCCTGTGCTAGAACTCATGCTTATGATCTTGGTAATTGGACTCGAATACTTTATCCGTGCTGATACAATTATTGCCTGATATTGTTCATGATCTGTGCACCGAGGTGCGACATACCGTATTATGTGTTAAGTGATTTATATTTGGGTTGTGCATCGAGAATGCCTCCAAATTCCTGAATGTGCAATATAATATATATACTTTTCCTCCAGCATGGGCATTATATGCGAGTCAAGTACCAAAGCGGAGCTAGGATTTTGATTGATGAATGTTGCATACATGCTCGGATGAATCCAGATTGAACTTCCATGGATTCGTATCTAGCGTGCCCGTACTTTATAGGACATCTTAAGGGAAATTTTCATGTGGGCATGCCTTGAGATTTTAAAACAATATAGGGTTAATTAGGCAATTAAAAGTGGTAGTAACATTGGTGGAAAATGGTATCTCGAGATCATGCCAACGAACCTTCCCACAGAGATTCATTCTAAGTACGACGTGGGCTGGCCATCAAAGATACTGTATATCATCCACCTTAGTATAGTATAATATCTGACCTATTATAAATAATGCTGAGCCACTATTTCATTATAGGAATATTGGAACCGCTAATACCGTGATCTAGCATAGTGGCCCTACGAGAAACTAGTACAATTCGTGAAGTGCCAGTATAATCATCTACCGGCTCAGTTAGCTCATATTTGGTAATGGCGTGATCTGAGGATACCTATTATGCATTATTATGAGATAATATTAGATTCCACAATTAGCAAGCTGTACAATTGATTGGCCGATCTTATTAATTGGACTTGGTTATGATTGTATTATTCTGTTAGTAGCATAGAAAAATAGACTATCATAGTGTGATAGATTCAACTATTGTCTTTGTTTGGTTGTAGGGTTGGGCCTTTGTGTTAGGGTATACCATAGACCCAAGTTACGACATAGAACCTATATTATATATATTTGTGGCCAGGTTAGCTCATGTTCCTTTCTTAGTGGCTGACATGCATTGTGACTAAGGATTTCCTAGGCGTTCAGCCAGGCATCATCAATTGAATGTTTTAAATATTAGGGATATGGGCGTGAAGAAGTAGGAAAGAAGGGTCCAAACTACCCACCGATTAAAGAAAGTGCTGAAAGAAGGAGTC
This sequence comes from Iris macrosiphon, assembly GCA_036927795.1. NCBI lineage: Eukaryota > Viridiplantae > Streptophyta > Magnoliopsida > Asparagales > Iridaceae > Iris > Iris macrosiphon. The sequence continues at coordinate 120,849,132 of JAYESA010000001.1, forward strand.
CCGCCTAGCGACGATCAAGCGTCAGTTACGCAGACCTGCAATAACACGAGCATCGAGTTAGAATCCTTTCGCTTATCCTTCCTACCGAAATCCCCAAGAACCAAAGCTCCAATCGAGAAAGCCAACAACAAAAACCAAGCAAATTAAAAGCAACACCAAAATAAAATTCCAAAATAAAATTAAGAAGAACAAGCAAAAAATAACGAAAACTATAGGACTCGTTTCAATAGAGGCCTATGCATGAGTTGGAAATGATCATCACATTTTATCCGTAGGAAGAGGATGCCAAATATTATAAATACTAAGTTACGACTCAGACAGATTAGACACAAGCCCATTATATAGTGCGTATCCCGGTCAGATCAGGATTTGAGGTACTACAGTCTGCACCACAGCAATAGTGGGAAAGAGGCTCGAATAATGCTTACTGTCTTCTGGCACTGTGAACAACAGTCCAGTGGCTCGAGAAAGTGCTTGCATCTTAACAACAAGGTGCACATTGGGGTAATCTCGGGTACATACAATAGGACTTAGCAGAGGGGAGGTTGATGACTGATGCAGTGTCTTGGCTTGTTACTTAAATTCAGATAAATGCAATGCCTTGTAGGCCAGAATCCTTAACCTGGCACTTAGGCCAAATTGACTATATACATTGGTGCTATTATTGTTGTTCATCTACCTCTTTGAGGCTCTGTGGAGGTGAGGTGTCTGTGGGATGAGGATAGATGTGTGAGTGTATATATATATATATATATATATGGGTTAGTTATAAGTAGAGGTAAAAATTAAGGTTAAGGTATTAGAGTGGTACTTGGATACATGATAGATGGAGTATCATGATTGTCATGCCCCAATACCGGAATATGGAGACAGACATGGCCAGCTACCCCGTACAAGGTGCTATATGTCGTACGGTTATCATGGCTGTATAAGACAAGGAAGTGCATGCTATAATCAAGTCTCCTAGGGTCAAGAACTTCTATGACTCAATCCTTCGAACAAGAAATAGTAAGCATAGAGCATATATGATAAAAAAATAAGGCGTCCCAAACGCTTTCTCAAAATATTCTGGAGACCAGCTGTGCAAAATAAGAAGCTAGAAGAGTAACAAAAGTACATAATAGTGATCAGCTACAGTCTGATTTAATATAATTATGTAAGGAAACTAATGTCCAAATGAGCCGACTAACCGGTGCCGGTGGCTAAACGTCCAAAAAGAAGTAAATGTTCAATGATGATCAGGGAAGAAAAAAACCCACTCGCTATCCCCTACAACCATGTTCTTGGCATGCGCCATGAGTTAGGGAAAAGTACGCTAGATCCTCGGGTGCTGGCTCAAAACCTGGTCACACAAAACCAGTAGGGTTAAACCCCAAATAGCAAGTACCACAAAGGAAGCACGAAATGGAGAAACAAAAACCAAAGGAAAACAATTACATAATAATTCATAGGTTCAATGTCGTAACTTAGGTCCATGGCATATCCTAGCGCAAAGGCCAAACCCTACAACCATACATGGACAAGGGTTGAACCATCGCACTATAATAGTCCATTTACCTAGGCTACTAACCAAATAATACAATCATAACCAAGTCCATTTTCTTATATCGGCCAATCATTTGTACGACTTGCTATTTTTGTGGAGTATGAGGTTATCTCAGAAATAATGCATAATAGGTATCCTCAGATCACGCCAGTGCCGAACATAAGCTAACCGAACCAAATAGATGAATTAAACAGGTATTCACGAGATACACCATTTTCCCATAGGGCTACTGTGCTAAAAATATGGTATTAGCGGTTCCAGTGTTCCTATAGTAAAACAGTGGCTCGGCATAATAATAAGTCAGATACTGTACTCCACTACGGCAGATGATATATAATATCTGTGGTGGATGGCCCACAGCGCACTTAGAATGAATCTATGTTGGCAGGTTCGTTGGCTTGATCTCGTGATACCATTCCCTCCAATATTACTACTACTTTTAGTTACCTAATTAGCCCTATGTTGTGTTCGAAATCTCAAGACATGGTCACATGAGAATTTTTCTTAAAATTTTGTATAAAGTATGGCACGCTAGATACGAATCCATGGAAGTCAAATCTGGATTCAGTCAAGCGTATATGCAACATATAGACAATTAACATCCTAGCCATGCTTTGGTAGTTGACTCGCTTATTATGCCCGTGATGGGGAATAATATATATATTTAATATCATGCGTACAGGAATTTGGAGGCATTCTCGATGCACAATCCAAATATAATCACTTAACACGTGACACGATATATCGCACATCGACGCACATTAAATCATAGACAATATCGGCCAATAGTGGTATCAGCACTGATACAGTATTCGAGTCCAACTACCAATTATACATTAGATCATGAAAGAATAATAGATATTCAATCAAAACAAGTAAGGCCGCATGGGTCTCTAGGCAGCGTAGGAAGTCCAGAACACATATGACTTTAGGCCGCATGTGAAGTTAGGGCCGCATGACAAGTCCTGGCCGCATATAAATTCAGGTCGCATGAACCACTTGGCCGTATTTGAAGTCAGGCCGCATGCTCAGGGTTAAAGTCTACTCCTTGGGACAAGTGTTGAAGTAACGGGCAATAAATCAAGTGTCGGTGAAGTAAAAAAAAGTGATTGATGTGACTGATGTGAAAAAGTAATAAAGTGTGTCAGAGAGAAAAGATAAAATAAAATAAAATAAGTACTAATGGTTTAGAGCCATGCGTCCAAGAAAAATGGTGGTTGCATGCTCTCCAGGCTGCATATGTGTCGGTACCGCATGGGTGTCTCTTGGATTTAGCGAATTTCTTATTCGTTTAGTGAGTGAAAATACCAGGTATTCAAGAAAACTTGAGTAAATAAGAAGTCATGCGTCCAATAAGATAGACGCATGTTGTCAGTATGCGGCAAGAGTTCAGGCTGTATAACACTCTTAGCCGGTTAGATCGCTGGCCGCATGTGAAATTCGTCTTCTCCAACAGAAGGTTCAGCCATGGCAAAAAAGCTCCAAAAATTTGAAAATTGTTTTCTTCCTAAAAACTTCATTTTAAGTCCAAATCGAGTGAACCAAAAGCCAAAATGCTTGAAACTGAAAGCTCTATCATGTAACAAAAAATTGGATTTCAAAAATATATGTTTAATAGATCAAAACCAAAAAAACTCCTGAAACCCATAAAACCCTAAGTTAGAAATATAGATATACTCAAAATCACCGATCAAAATCAAAAATTCTAAGAACTAAAAGTGCTTAGAAATACATAACAAACATAATGGAACAATAATATAGAGGGTTTCTCTATTTCCCATGTAACATGTACTTGCCTATGGAAAGGGGAGAGAAAACACAAGAGAGAGAAAGAAATGAAGTAATAAAGAGAGAGAAGAAAAATATTGGGTTATTTATGGTAGGGTTGAGGGTTGAACCAAGAATTCTCATGACTTGAACCAACCCACAAAATAAACCATGAACCATGTTAACCTAAAGAATGGGTCTAGTCTCCATGCACATGCAACCATGCTAAAATAAAAATACGTTATAAATACGTATATCGGGAACGGGGAATCGTAATGATATTAGAGTGATACCAAGGTTTGGAAGGGGTAATATATAAAAGATAATTAAGTATTGTAAATACCTAGTGTCCTAGCTATTAGAGATTAGTATAGGCCTATTAAGATACAAGTGTAACTAGAGGTCAAGGTATTAGGATTAGACTTTGAGTTTGTCTTGATACCAATATATTGGTATCGATGTTAGAGTTGGTTATCAGGCTATGGATATTAATTGTAGGACCGTGTATGAAAACTCTAGAGATGGATGAATAGAGTGTATGTATGCAGCAAAATAAATTCACCTGTTAAAATATAATTCTATGGCATACAATGGTGATCAACAACTAGTAGTTAGAATATATCTCAAGTGTAAGTAATACTACTAGTAGTATTATGAACATATGTAATAGAGTGAGAGAAAACAAACGCAAACACCAAGCTATATACTGGTTTCCCTATGAGAGGACTAGTCCAGTCCCGAGAACTCAAGCTCGGAGTTGTATCCACTATAATCACCAATAGTGAATTACAAGCTTTGATCCGAAGGCTTACCACTTCTTACAACCACGAGGTTTGATCCAAAGTCTCACAACTTCATAGCTTGATAGAGAGAGTAACTGTTGGAACAAAGCTTTTTATAACTCAGAAGTATTTGATAATAAACGAAAGAAATGAAAACAGGTTTATACGAAACCCTTTCTTTGGTTTACAAACAAGAAGTACAATTAATCCTATACGAGGATGTTAAGTACAAAATTTAATCTGGATAAATATTGCTATAGGAGTCTGATCTACGGTCGATCATTTTGTCCCTTGGACCACACGATGATGAAGAAGTGCTATAGAAGAAGTAGGAGCTTCCTAGATTACAAGAAGGAGTGGATACTCGATACCAAAATCGTCGATCACTACTCTCTGTCTGTACTCTTCTCTCTTCAATTTTTTGACCCTTCTTTCTGACCCTTGACCTCCATGGACGGAGGTCTCCATTTATAGGCGTAGAAACTGAACAGCGGAGAGAACCGCACTTTTTATGCGGCGGTTATCATAACTGCTACCCACGTATAAATGATCTTCTGAATAAGCGTGTGACGCGTGTCCCATTAAGAGATAATGCGTATAACTTCTATGAAAATCACGACATGTAAGCCACATAGGTAACTGCCCCTCGCGTAGAGATGATTGGCGTAGAAGCCAAATAACTGTCTCATTGGCCTAAAAAACCCAATAGCTGTTCTGATAGCATAAAAGCCAAGTAGGCGCAGAAGCCCAAAAACTGACATATAGGCGTAGAAGCCAAGTAGTTTTCAAGTTGGCGTAGAAGCCCAGTAGGCGTAGAAGCCTGATGTTGCATGGATAGGTAGCTAGCGTAAAAGGCTAGCAGATCCTCCTTCCTTGACTGAGGTCTTGAGTGTATTCTGAACCAAATAGCCTTATTACGCACCAATGCAAATATAGCCTGAGTTGGCGTATTCCGAGGAGATAGCATACGGCGTACTCCAATAGTTGAAAGTAGCCAGGTCGGCGTATTTCAAGGAGATAGCGTACAACGTGCTCCTATAGCTAAAAATAGCCTGATGGCGTAACATGCAGAGGTGATGATGTGGACGTATTAGCCATAATTATGGCTTACCCAGTCTTTGAAAGTAGAACCAAATCTCATGCATTAAATGCAGAGATCTGCCCCCATCATGTGCATTAACTGCAGAGACGTGCCTCGAGCTCTGTGCGAAGAGCAGCTTTTGACGTGGCGGTTCATTTCATCTCCTGTTAAGCGTAAAAGTTTACATCTGCCTGTGTAAAATAGGCAGCGTATTCCCTTGAATGCGTAAAGCAATTTGTATTAAGGAAATGTCACTAAACAACGGTCTGGGTCTCTGTGTCGAACCATCATTACAACCGTCGTCTGGATAGTCGTACAGTACTCTTTGTCAGGAGTCAGGTTCACTGCATGATCTGACAAGTTCTTTCGAGGAATACGAAGCGTTCCTCGTACACTTCCATGCTGCATTAAAAGCAGATAGATTTTGCGCCAAGGTGGCGATATAACAACCTTTTTACGCTGAAGCAGTCTGAAAATACTATATTATGCGGGTTTTTCTGGATCTATATTTTACGATGTACTAGCGATGAAGCTCTGCTGTACACTGATGGCTCTGAAGTTATGTCTTACGCCACACAGCACTGAAACTCTGCTTTTACGCGGGTTTTATGTATACTGCGTATAACTCTGCAGCATATTTTTCATGCTTCTACAAGAAGCCTTCTAGACCGAGATCGCACTCTCGAGCATAAAAGCTACTGAGTATAAGAGCATCCGGGCGTAAAACCATAGGTTTATAGCTTCTGAATGTAAAATCGTAGACTTGTAGCCTCTCGAGCGTGAAAGCTCCTGAGCGTAAAATCATAGATTTGTAGCCTCTGAGCGTAAAGTCGTAGGTTTGTAGCCTCTCGAGCGTAAAAGCTACCGAGCATAAAAGTATCCGGGCGTAAAACTATAGACTTATAGCCTCTGAGCGTAAAACCGTAGATTTGTGGTCTCTTGAGCGTAAAAACTCCTGAGCGTAAAATCATAGATCTGCTCTGCGCATAAATTCTGGATCCACTGACCGTCTGTCTTCTTCTTTTAAATGATAAGCTGACGTGGGCCCCAATCATAACCGAATATTAAATATCGGATTTGGTTAGGAATTCGAAGAGTTATCTGAACTCTATAAATACCCTAAGGCCTTGAGAGAGAAAACTTTTATCTGTCTTCAGAAATCTCTAACTTTTCAAGAACTCTTTCGTTTCTTCTTTGAGACCTCAGAATCGCCATGGCACTGAAACAAGCTTTCACTGCTAAGAAAAAGAAAGCTACCTCTTCTTCTCGCTCCTCTGCTCACGTACGAGAAACTCCCATTGGGCTGAGCGAATCTCGCTCTGAACGAAGTATCCCACGGTCAAGCTGTGCACCAGGCGTCATAGGTAAAGTATTTGGGACGAGAAAACAAAGAAAACTCTTCGCACACGTTGTACGTGAACGCGCTAGGTCATCTTCTGTGCTGAGAGCCTCTTCGAGGAAGATGATAAACAGAGATGTTCTATCATTTATGCCCATATTCCTAATGTGTCAGCGTAAAAACTCCATATTTTTGCAGTCTGGCGTAAAAGCTTTGACTGTCAAAATTTGACGTATACTATAAACTTTGAGTGTTACGCTCTGGATGAAAATTCTGACGTAACAATTCAAATTTTGCCAGTCTGGCATAAAAACATAGATTGTCAGATTTTGTGTATATTGCCAATCTTGAATTTTACGCCTCGGAGATAGGTTCTAGCGTAAAAACTCAAATTTTTACAGTCTTGGCGTAAAAGCACAGACTATTAATCTTTGGCGTAAGCTGCAAGACTGTAATGTCTAGTATAGAAACTGACTTGTTCTTCTTGCATTTTGTAGTGGACTTGCAGATACCTCTATTGGCTGAGGTAATGTGTTCGGCTGCTGGGATGCTGAACTCCAATTACCTGGAGGATTTGTCCCACGTGACATTCCCTATTTCTGGAACCCAGTATCCTGAAGAAAGGAGAATTCTGATATCGTCTCAAGGAGAACGAATGCTGTTGAGTATGATCAACGAGGAGCCCTGACGTATCTAGATGGAGCCAAATATATAAAACCAGCTTTCCTATTCGGGGATATGATTGATAAACAATCCCAGACGAAGCCCAAGAAAGAAAATTGGGTTTTTACTGCTGGGGGCATGGTCATGTACCTGCCCAGGATGCCGAGAGATTATCCTATCTCGACATTCTTCCTTGCCACGTATCCCAGGAAGATGTCGTGGACCCTGTCCCCTAATCTTCACGGCCAGCCGGGGAAGATAATTTATCAGAAAGGATCAGGCCAAGGATTATTTGTGAGCCGCCCTTCAGGCCCTGTCGTGCCTTTCAGGGGATTACTGCCAGGCAGCGTCCCGAGTGAGGACACTTCACTGCTCCAGCCGGTCCAATTATCAACTTTTTGCAATGACTTCAAGGGGCATGGAGGAGTATACCCCAAGGTTAGTCCTCGGACCAACGGGTGGGTTACCTCTGGAAATCTTCGATGGGCTCGTTTAGCTGCCTGGGTCCTGAAGTATTTTCAGATGGAGCTGGAGGGCATTGGTCTGTTCGCGGCTGTGGATGCTACCAGTGTTGGGCTGCCTCCCAGCCCCAACCTATTTTTGGCTTTGATGGAGCGGTATATCTCGCTCACTAGGACTTTCGCCACTCCGCTAGGGGAGTTAGGGTTGGCCCTTCATGAGATGGCAGAGATTTCAAGACTGCCAATGGGGGATACTCCTTATGAAGAGTATGTTCCCACAAACAGGGAGTTGGGGGATACAAACCCTCGGGTAGTGGCAGTGTACCAGGAGCTAATGAGCCATTATCTAGCATGCACCTCCTTCTATAATAAGCCCTCTGATTTGGCTCATACCAACAAATGGGCGTCATATCTCTTCTTTCATCAGGCCAGAGATGCTAAGCCAGACAAAGTTGTGGATGGCAGGGATAAGCCTTTGAGCCTTCTGAGCGTGCTTAATGCTCAAATAATCGATGATCTTATTGAAGACGTTGGGGCTTCAGATCAAGTTCTCGATGAAGGGATAGGGAGTTATCCTGCGGGCACTAAAGCCTACAGTTATATGAGGCATTGCCGCAGGCCTCTGTCAAGGGAAGCTCAACTTGCTGGCTTCCTCTCTGTATGGCTACGCCGATTGGTAGTACCTAACATTGCATCTTCGGATCGCATCATCGTAACACCTTATGGCCTGCAGTGCGTTTGGTGTTTGGGGCAAGACTGGGCCTGCTCCCTGCCATGGTATGCCGGATACAAGCTGGTCTGAGGGCCATTACTGATGGGCTGCTTGCAGACGAAACACGACATGAAAGCTTTCCCAGGGTAGAATTATCGTTCCTATATCTGATGGGATGGTTAATTTTTCATAACCCCAGGGTGATGTCTCCCGGCTCTGCCAGTAGTTTGGAAAATAATTTTTTGTTGAATTACAAGAATTCTACTTGGAACGTGACCACCGTCGTAGATTGTCGGCGAGCACTATATTTTGCTCATAGCTGGAAGCTCTTCTGCATCGTCCCCACTGTACATCTTAATCAACAGGGGATGAGGCTTCAGGATTCAGGTGACGGGAAGACTGTTCTTTCTTCTGAAGCTTTTTATTGGTTGGTCTGCATTAGACCTTTCTATTTATTGTACAGAAGTGAAGACCATTGCTTCTTGGAGCCCTATCTGCCTAGTCGGTTCGCCAGGCAGTTTGGGTATGACCAATTGCATGTGAGAAATGCTATCACCAGCTTCAAGTCCAGAGGCGTACTTATTGATGGAGCGAGAGGATGGCGGTACTTTATAATGGGTTGTACTGGAGTAACCATTACTGTGACCGCGACTTCTCTCTCCATGGAGTTGCACATCCTCCATTTGTACGCCCAATTTTATGTGGCCCTCAATATCTTCCATCGCGATTTTGATATGCCTGGAAGTTTTATGATGCCCTCTCATAAGTCTGCTGGAAGAGAGAAAGTCCCATCGATTTCCTCTGACGAAGGTGAAGACTCTGTCGATCTAGATGAGTTTTTATTGACAGTACCGAGAGGCATAATACCTCCGCCTGCAGAACCTCTTGTTATCCCCAGTAAGCGAAGGGCTCCATTCTGAAAGGGACTTCCCCTCGCAAGAAAAAGAAGACTGTTAGTGGTCCTGACAGGACTTCCAGCCATGAGGCTCCCAGGAGTAAACTTGCTGTTTCCCCTGTTGGGGATAATTTTTTGACTAGAGGTCCTTCGCCTATTAGAGAGAGAACCTCCACAGTTCCGGCTGGGAGTGCCGGAGATTCTTTGCTCGAGACTGCTGTCGCTGCTACCGCTTCAGGTAGTGCTACGAGATCGCCTTCGCGGCTGAGCAAATTGAGGATATCTTTATTCAGACCAATAATGGGTCCAGCCCCTTCTTTATCTGTAAGTATCTCCAGCGAGATTCCACCTGATGAACCTTGATTGGATCTGGGTGAAGACTTGGATGACTACCCTCAGTCGTCATTTGGTGGAGCCTTTTCCCCAGGTATGACAGCTCGCTTAACATCATTAAGAAATGATTTAGCTGTACTGGTTGCGGACGAGACATATATACCATCAGCCATAGGTAAATGTCATATTTATGCCTCTTTTAGAAAAATTAGCATCAGGTTGATATTAACTTTCTTTTGTCTTCTTTTCAGAGGAAGACATCTCAGGAGAGGGCAAAATTGATGCAACTTTTGATTTTGTTACGGATCCTGCCGATGAAACGGCAGCTTTTGATATCGAAGGGACAAGCTTTGACGCTGTCGATCCTTCGTCCGCAACATTTTCGGGCGTCATTTCGCCAACGACGGTCCAGATATCATCAGTGGAGGAAGAGCCTATCATTGCGACTGTGCCTCCTTCTTCAAACATGCCAGCAACTTCGACTGTTGTTGGTGCCTCTACTTTTGTCACGTCATCTGCTGAAGCGACGACTACTACGACACCCTCTGCAGTCGTTCCTGGAAGGAGATTCACCGATATTGCAGTCACTCCCAGCGTCCATTCGGATCTCGCCATGATAGTTGAGCAGTATACTAGTATTTTCTATACTACTTTGAAAATGCTGATATCAATGGTGCTGGAGAAGAATCCAGGCTTCGAGGCTCTGAGGATATCCTCCCAGGTTGCGACAGCGCCGATCAGAAATTTCAATGACGTTGGAAGAGCTGATGCGCTGGAGCAAATAGTTAATGGTTTAGAACAACCCATTAACAATTATTTGCAACTATCCCAAGGCAGCATTGATGACCTGATTCAGGCTGAGTATGACTCCATGACTGCGGAACTTGTCGGGAGATGGAAACTCTGAGCAAGTCCATCGAGGCACAGCATAAAGAGATGAATGAAGAGCATGTCGTATTGGAGTATGTCATTCCCCAGCTGGCTAAGTGCGAGGCCGAATATGAGGAAGAGGCAGCAAGGGTCCGCAAATTGAAAGATGAACTCGCTCAGGCAGAGGAGAAGGCTCTCGCTTCATCGGCAGCTAGAGATGTGTTGAAGGACCGAATGGAAGCGACTGAGCAGAACCTGGCCCGTATAAGTGTCCTCCACGCAGGTTTTGTACATGCTCGGTCTGAAATTTCTGCCTTGAACAATGAGGAGGTAAGGTTGGAGCGGGCTCGCGCTACAGTTTTGAGCTCCAGGAATGGGAGAATGGCCTCTCTGGCGCGACAGATTCGCGACTTAACTGCTCCTCCCAAATGATGTACCTTTTGCTTTTATATGTAAGTTGCTCTTTCTGGAGATAATAAAGAGACTTTATCTTACTTTAGTGGACCCATCATTTTTTTTGAATATAAATGATAGGTTAGGGTAAAAGTGATATCAGAGGTAATATGGACGTGATATACTTTCGGTAAGCTTCAGCTGGACATATCTATTCAGAGGTTATATGGACATGATAGAATATGATCCAAGTAAATTTGTATACAAAATACTATCAGAGGTAATATTGACGTGATAGGTTTTGAAGTTCTAAATTAGTTAAATATATCTATTCAGAGGTTATATGGACTTGATAGAATATGATCCAACTAGTTCTTTGGACGTAGTGTTGTCAGAACGAGATCTTCACCATACTCCATTTGAGGAAAGAAGATTAAGCGTAGTACCTCTTCAGGAATTTGCTGTTGATAGGAGCCATTAACAAGTCTCCATTAGGCTTGGCTAATCTGTAAGCGCCGTTTGAGAATGTCGTCTCAATCACATAAGGGCCCTCCCATTTGGGCTGGAATTTACCCTTACTCTTGTGAGTAATGATCATTGGCCTTTTCACAGCTAAAACTAGCTCGCCAACTTTGAACACCATTTCCTTCATTTTTTGGTTAAAAACTCTAGAAATAAGCGCCTGGTAGAACGCAATGCGTTGTTGAGCTAGGAGGCGTTTCTCGTCTAATCCTTCTAGCTCTTGAAGCCGTAGTCGATCATTATTTTCCTGAGTCAACTCATTAGCTACTGCTATTCTGAGTGACGGAATTTAGATTTCAATGGGGAGAACTGCTTCACTCCCATAGACCAATAAGAATGGGGTACAACCCGTCGGTGCTTGTACCGTTGTGCGGTATGCCCAGAGGCACTCTCCTAGCTTCTCATTCCAATCTCTTTTGTTCGAAGAGACAAACTTTTTTAAGAGTTTGATAATGGTTTTGTTGAAAGCTTCCTCCAGACCATTGGCAGCAGGATTATATGCCGTAGAGGCCACATTTTATATTCGATTTTTATCGCAAAATCGATGAAATGCTTGGCTGATGAATTGAGGCCCATTGTCATGAATTATCCTTCGGGGTATCCCGAAGCGATAAATGACATGATGCTTGATGAAGTTAATCACGTTGGATGTTTTTACCTCAGCAAGAGGGATCGCCTCTGCCTATTTGGAGAAATAATCCGTGATGGCCAATATGAACCGATGACCTCTGGAAGAAGACGGGTGAATAGGACCAATGATATCCATACCCCATGCTTCAAAAGGCCAGGATGTAACCGTAGGATGTAAATGTTCAGAAGGTTGATGTATAAAATCTGCATGAACCTGATAGGCTTTGCATTGTCTTGCATATTTTATTGCATCTGTGATTATAGTAGGCCAGTAATAGCCTATCCTCCTGATACAATCCTGTAGCTTAGGACCGGGTTGATATGCTCCGCATACGCCATCGTGAGCTTCACGGATAATCCACTGTGCCTCATCATCGGAGAGACATCGTAATAGCATTCCATCGTAGGTTCGGCGATATAGGCATTGTGAAGACACATCAAAATAGAAGCGTAATGATCGTCTTTTGATGGATACTGCTTGTTTAAGATCCTCCGGTAAGATTTCGTATGCCACGAAATCTATAAAGGGACTTCTCCAGTCTCTCTTGAGAGGATCTGTGTTCACTGTGTAGCTGCGTTCTATGTGAAAGTTGTTTTTCACACAGAATAAATCTCTGTTGAGAAGGATCACCAAATTCTACCTTCTTATAGGAATAGCTAAATCTGCAGCTAGACTGGCTAGGGCATCAGCTTTCAAGTTCTGAGATTGAGGCACATGCTCTAGGAAGAACCCTTTGAAAGACAATGCAATCTCGATCGTTGGTTGGTGATAAGGAATGAGGTCTGGATTACGGACTTCATATATTCCTCTGACTTGATTGACGATCAGCAGAGAATCACCGAAAGCTTCCAGATATTCGACGTCTAATTCTTTAGCGGCTTGGAGTTCGATGAGTAGGGCATTATATTCTGCCACATTATTCGAGCAGGGTTCGTTAAGAGAATATGCTCGATAGATGACGAGTTTATCAGGAGTGACCAGGACAATTCCTACTCCTGAAACTACGTTTCCCCTGGGACCAGTTCTGGAGGCACCATCGAAAAATAGCTGCCATGTATCACTTTCCATTACGGAATTACATTCTGCAACTTCGTCGGGAATATCCTCGTATAATCTGGAGGTTTCCGGAATTGGATGAGCAGCTAGGAAATCAGCCAATACTTGGCCTTTGATGGACTTCTGAGGGACATACACCATATCATATGGTGTTAATAACATTGCCCAAGTTGCGAGTCGGGAATTGAGAACACTTGGCTTGTTCATCAATACCCGAAGAGGATTGATCCTGGAGATGATATGAATAGTCTGGCCTATGACGTAATGTCGCATTTTTTGAATGGCGAACATTAGGGCCAAGCATTCTTTTTCTACTGGATTGTACCGGTGTTCAGCTCCGACCATCATCCTGCTTAAGTAGTAGATAGCCTGTTCATAACCCTCATCGTTCTTCTGTGCGAGGAGAGATCCCAGAGAATGATCAATTGCTCGAACATACAGCAAAAATGGTCTTCCTATGACGGAAGGCACCAGAACTGGAGGATTAGTGAGGTAGCATTTGATATCATCAAACGCTTGCTGACAGGCTTCGTCCCAAACGAAGGATACACCTTTCTTCATGAGACGAGAAAAAGGCTGACATCTCCCAGAGAGGTTGGATATGAATCTCCGGATATAAGCCAGGCGACCTTGAAATCCCCTGAGTTCTCTCAGATTACGGGGAGGTCGCATCTCTAGGATAGGCTTCACTTTATCAGGGTCCACTTGAATGCCTTTAGCAATAATGAAAAATCTCAGGAATTTGCCACTAAATACACCGAGAAAGGACTTTGTGGGGTTCATTTTGAGTTGATGTTGGCGCATAAACTCGAACAGTGTCTTCAAGTCTTGGATGTGATTAGCCTTAATGCGGCTTTTGACAGCTATATCATCTACGTAACACTCCACTGTTTTGCGTAGATGCTCATGGAATATGTTACTTATAGCTCGTTGGTATGTAGCCCCGACATTCTTCAGTCCGAAGGGCATGACCGTGTAATAATATACCCCCAATGGTGTTCGGAAGGCAGTATGCTTCTCGTCTTCAGGATGCATCTTGATTTGGTTGTATCCTGAAAATCCGTCCATGAAAGACATGTGTTCAAATCCACATGTATTATCGATCATGACGTCTGTAATGGAAAGAGAAAACTCATCCTTGGGACAGGCTGCATTCAGATCTCGGTAATCGATACAGACACATACTTTTCCACTTTTTTTCATGACTGGGACAACATTGGTGACCCAGTCAGGATGTTGTTCTTCCCGAATGAACCCGTAGGCTATCAACTTCTTGATTTCAGCTTCAATGGCGTCCATCACATCCGGGCGGAACCGGCGTTGGTGCTGCTTTACAGGCTTCGAATTGGGCAATATGTTGAGTTTATGAGTAGCCACTTTTGGATCAAGACCTGGCATATCCTCATAATTCCATCAAAGACGTCAATATATTCCTTTATCAGCTGGATTATTTCTTCCCTTTCTTCTTCGGAAAGATTGTTACTGATAAATATCGGCTTTGGCGAGAGTTCATCTCCAACGTCAATTTGGATAACTTTATCTTTAGTGGGCGGTTCTCTCTGCTCGAATCGGAGTTTCCATTGCGTATCCATTTGCTGAGCCCAATAGTCATTCTTAAACGGATCAGATTCTTGTTCGTCTGCTTCGAGGGAATCTATCAATAACGTATTTACTGATAATGCTCGTTCGAGATCATTATATGAGCCGAAAGACGATGAGCCATCTTGAGAAGAGGAAAAGATATCCTCATTTGGCTCAAAAGTTGTAAGGGAAGTGGCATACCCCAACCCAAAACGGGTTCATTGACAGTAGGGATCACCGTACAACGACATTCGCCTGCCTTTCCCATAGTTAAGACCTGGTTCCAGCTTCAAGTCATAACCCATACTTTGCATAATCTTCAAAGCTTGCGGGCTATATCTGTGAACCTGCATTTTACCAGCATCGTCATCTGGAGAATCTTCTTGTACAGTCGGTTTATTGCACATGCGACCGAAGACTATTGGATGCTGACTGCTGCGAGTAGGCGGGACAATAAAGATAGAATCCTCATATGGCCCATATATCGTGATGACATTAGATGGTGACGCTACTTCCCACACATACGGATGATAGGAATCTATTGCTTTCAAGAATCTTTGTGCTATAGGTTCTATATCGTTATGGGGAGAGGATTCCTGATTTAGAATTTGAGCGTCATTACTAGAAAAGAGGATCTTTATTATCGTCATAAACCACGTTTCTAGTTATATTTACATCAGTTGGCTGCTTGTTACGCCGAAGGTTGATGACCAAAGGTGGAGGCTTCTGGTTCAAAGTGATCACTAGAGGATCACCTCCTTGTCCTGGCCTGGTTTTGTTCAAATGGATAACCATGGGTTCCGTGACTTTCGGACGAGTAGTTCGCCCTTTCACCTGGATTGACAGGGGTTGTTCGGCAGAGGGTTCTTCTGGCTCTCGGTGGGATTCCTCCTCTGTCTTGCCTGACACCTCCTTCATGTAGTCTTGGGTATATAATATGGCATCGGAGTAGTAGGATTCTACTCCTTTAAATAGATTAAGATCAGCAAACTCCGTTTGTACTGTTCCTTGGGCATCTACATATTTGAAGCATTGATGTAGAGTCGAAGGAACGATATTGTGATCATGGATCCATAGTCTGCCCAGCAGAATGTTGTAGGACACCTCTGAATCAATGACATAGCATGTAGCCACTGATCTAAGGTCGCCAATCTGGATCCTCAGACGAATCTTTCCCAACGGCTTATTTTTCCTGGCGTTGAAGCCCACGATTGTAGTGGTGGTGTAAGCCAATTTGCTGGTAGGAATCCTTAGCGGTCTGAACAGACTATGAGGAATGATGCTGATTGATGATCCCGGATCTATGTAAATTATATCAACCTCCATGGAACCGACGTATCCAGTGTAATAGAGGGGTCTGTCATGCTTGTTGTGTTTCAACAGCATGTCATCTTGAGTGAAAGTGATATTCGGGACCACCTACTTCACACTGTGGCATTGGGGACATGCCACAGGTTCTTCATCAGGGGACTTGAGCTGGGTCAAGTATGCATCCGCCTGTATTAATGCTTCACTCAGGGCTTGACGAGTGTCTTTGGAGAGCCTGAGTAGTTCAAAAATAGACAATCTGGCTGGTGTATTAGCCAATTGGGCCAGGATGTCGAAGTTATATGGCTTCTCCAAACCTTTGTTTTGAATATTCTTCAAAGGTTTATCAAAGCGCACTTCTTTTTGCTTGCCCCTGTCCGCCGAAGTTGGTCTAGAAGGACCTGCCTCTGGTACGACAGGTTCAGGTTCTGGAAGTTTGGCAGCTGAAGTGTCTGCCGATGTATCTTCCTGACTTCCTCCATAGTCCTTGAGGTAGGCTTTCCCTGAATGGGTTCCGGTAGCCAAAATCCCTTCTTCTGATGTCGAGGATATCGTAATCATATGACATGGTCTACGCTTCGAGTTCTTTTTAGACTTAGCCTTAGCAGCTTGAGTCTCTTCCTCGATCTCTGACACCAGATCTGAATGAACCCACATAATCTCGCCGCGCTGGGTAGTTAGGGGCACCAGGTCATGATTTTGACCCCTGGTTGGAGGAAGATTAACAATATTCATCGTTGTCCGGAAAATAGGTACAACACCATCTGGAACTTCTTGAGGAGGTAGATTGCCAAATTGGAGAGAGATCATGTTGGCGGTGACCGTCTTCTCGCTATTGTGCAGAGTGATGGCCTTAGCGTCAATCAACTCCTGGATTTTTCTTTTTAGTACATAACATGCCTTTGTGGGGTGATGTATGTACCTATGGAAAATACAGTACTTGGGATTATTGGTACTGCCGACTTCATTAGGCCGCTTTACTTCTGGGAGGGTAATCTTGCCGCTTTTGACTAGACACTCGAATATGCTTGAAATATCGTTGTCGTCAAAAGAATATACTTCAATGGGCCTGGAAGTCCCAGGTTTCGTCTGTGTGGTTGCCGCAGTCTTTTGCCTGGACGTATTGATCGTCAGAGCTTCTTTTTCTTTGGAACCACGAGGATGGTCGCTGTTGGAGGATGACCTCTTGCCTCTATCAGAGGCAGATATCATAATTCCATTATCACGCGCCTTCCGACTGTTGTCTTCAGTGGCTACCGCTGAGATGATAAATGAGGGCCAATCATGGAACTGATATGGTCATATGAACACCGAAATCACTGGAAGAAGATTCTTTCTGCAAATGTCCACCAATGCCAAGTTTGGAACTCCGGGAGGCATTTGCAAAGTGCCTTGACGAAAACGTTCGATGAAAGTGCGAACATTCTTTTTCTCTTTCTGCTTTACTTCGATGAGAGAGGACATAGACATGTCCATCCCTCCTTCATAGAATTGTGCGAAGAACAAAGTCTTGAAATCTTCAAAGGAAGTAATGCAGTTGTCTGCAAGACTACGGTACCACTAATAAGCCACTCCCGAGAGACAGCCTTTGAACACACGAGTGAGAAGGGCGTCTTTCCCTTGCAATAACACCATCATCATGCTGAAGTAGTTCATGTACTGGCTCGGTGATGTCTTTACCTCAAACAAAGCCATAGCCTGTGGTTTGTATTTAGGAGGGAAAGGGATCTCGTCCCAGATAGCTGGGTAAGGCTGGTTGATTCCCAATTTCTTGAGCTGATCCTTATGTTTCAAAGCATCAAATTAGGCTTTTAATTCCCGTACTGCCTGCATCGGATCTTCAGCTGGTAGAGGGATCACGGGGTGGTGCGAGATCGGTTGTATTGTAACTCCAACAGGAGGCTATATATTCTCTAAATTAGGAAGTGGAGGAGCTGCTAACTCCTGATTTAGAGCAGGCTCCTGATTCGCATTGGATGGTGGTAAGTCCACCCCCACACATATTTGAGTCGGAAGAACCGATGCTTGAGCTATAGCAGCTGTGTGTTGAGTCAGCATCATCTGGTGCATATTCTCCATCATGGACTGTATCTCTTTCAGAGATATCTCCAACACAGCGATGCGTTGCTCTGTATTTCCTGATGGGGAAGACTCTTCGCGTTCATCTTCAATGGCATAGACCCCCATTTCTCTGGATGTCATTGAAGGGTTAGTATAGGTATCCATAGAGATTGACTCTATACTTTCAGCATCTAATTCGGGAAACTGGCGACCCCCAGTGTCAGAATCAGAAGAGTACAAAGCCGGTTGTCGTGACCTCGAACGGGTGTTTCGGAACACCCCTGCTTCAATGTTCTCAAGGAGTCTGTCGAATCTTCTTTGGCTTGGAGTTCTAGAGGGATGATGTCTTGAATTTGACCTTCCTCTAGGAACGTATGAAGCCATGTTCACTGATGCATATGTAGGCTCTTCTTCCTGGAAAGACAAAGAGTAGTTCAACCGGTCGAAAACCGACCATTTTTCTTCAGAACAGCAATAATTAACTATAATTTTTTGACTATTATAACAGTGCTCCCTAGGGGGCGTAATAGACATGTTGGAAGATCCTCTATCTTTGCGCTTCTGGATCAGAAATTCATACAAGTTGGGAGGGTTAACAGAAGAAGAAGAAGAAGAAGGCTTGTTCCTCCTATTTACATCAATTGGAATAAGGATATTGGGAACCAAAACTCTCTCCCTGCCACCCGTATACAGCAGTTCAGCCATATGAGTAGTACATAATCCATAAGGAGTGTATCTATCCGCAAACTGGTTCTTCTTTACGCTGAGGGGCTTGACCTGGCGTAGTCTAGAATTTTGCTCAGGCTGGCGTAAAACTGAGGAAGTCCTCAATCGGCCATCAACTTCTCGCGTAATCTGGAGAGCGAGCAAATTCTTCTCTTGATGGCGTAAAAGTCGAGAGGTTGGGAAATTTGCCATTTATTTTCCCTTGCGCAGATTGCAGGGACCATCTGCTTTTCACTGAGGGAAGATGCATTTTTACACGTGGAACGCGTTTGGAATTTCTGAATAGGCCCTGAGGCATTATCAGAAATTTTGTCTGCCGTGTCACAAACGGGAGACTGAATTTTATGCGCAGGGTGCGGAGCAGACTTCTGGATTAGCACTCTGGCATGGCCAAAAGCTTTGTCTGCCACGTCACAAACGGGAGACAGAGTTTTACGCACAGAGCGCGGAGTAGACTTCTGGATTAGCACTGTGGCTTTGCCAGAAGTTTTGTCTGCCACGTCACAGACGGGAGACAGAGTTTTACGTGTAGAGCGTGGAGGTTGCGAAGCTATAACCTTGCTGGTCAGAGAAATCAGAGAGTCGGCAGGAATGGTAGGGGATGTCCGGGGCATCCACATCTTACGCAGTTTCCTATTATCTTGGACAGAGAGGGAGTGAGAGCTACTCCCTGCTCGAAGCATGTCTTCGTAGATTTACTGGTCGAACTGGACGACCAAGGTCTTCTTTATTGATCCTACTGATACTGTATCGTGTTGAGCAATTATTTTCTCGTCAGATGAGAAAGAAGTCCCCAGCAGAGTCATCATCTTGTGTTTGATAATAAACGAAAGAAATGAAAACAGGTTTATACGAAACCCTTTCTTTGGTTTACAAACAAGAAGTACAATTAATCCTATACGAGGATGTTAAGTACAAAATTTAATCTGGGTAAATATTGCTATATGAGTCTGATCTGCGGTCGATCACTTTGTCCCTTGGACCACACGATGATGAAGAAATGCTATAAAAGAAGTAGGAGCTTCCTAGATTACAAGAAGGAGTGGATACTCGATGCCAAAATCGTCGATCACTACTCTCTGTCTGTACTCTTCTCTCTTCAATTTTTTGACCCTTCTTTTTGACCCTTGACCTCCATGGACGGAGGTCTCCATTTATAGGCGTAAAAACTGAACAGCGGAGAGAACCGCACTTTTTACGCGGCGGTTATCATAACTGCTACCCACGTATCAATGATCTTCTGAATAAGCGTGTGACGCGTGTCCCATTAAAAGATAATGCGTATAACTGTTGCGAAGATCACGACATGCAAGCCACGTAGGTAACTGCCCCTCGCGTAGAGATGATTGGCGTAGAAGCCAAATAACTGTCTCGTTGGCATAAAAAACCCAATAGCTGTTCTGATGGCATAAAAGCCAAGTAGGCGTAGAAGCCCAATAACTGACATATAGGCGTAGAAGCCAAGTAGTTTTCAAGTTGGCATAGAAGCCCAGTAGGCGTAGAAGCCTGATGCTGCATGGATAGGTAGAGAGCGTAAAAAGCTAGCCGATCCTCCTTCCTTGACTGAGGTCTTGAGTGTATTCTGAACAAAATAGCCTTATTACGCACCAATACAAATATAGCCTAAGTTGGCGTATTCTGAGGAGATAGCATACGGCGTACTCCTATAGTTGAAAGTAGCCAGGTCGGCGTATTTCAAGGAGATAGCGTACAGCGTGCTCCTATAGCTGAAAATAGCTTAATGACGTAACATGCAGAGGTGATGATGTGGACGTATTAGCCATAATTATGGCTCACCCAGTCTTTGAAAGTAGAACTAAATCTCATGCATTAAATACAGAGATCTGCCCCCATCACGCGCATTAACTGCAGAGACGTACCTCGAGCTCTGTGCGAAGAGCAACTTTTGACGTGGCGGTTCATTTTGTCTCCTGTTGAGCGTAAAAGTTCACATCTGCCTGTATAAAACTAGGCAGCGTATTCCTTTGAATGCGTAAAAGCAATTTGTATCAAGGAAATGTCACTAAACGACGGTCTAGGTCTCTGTGCCGAACCATCATTACAGCCGTCGTCTGGATAGTCGTGCAGTACTTTTTGTCAGGAGTCAGGTTCACTGCATAATCTGACAGGTTCGTTCGAGGAATACGAAGCGTTCCTTGTACACTTCCATGCTGCATTAAAAGCGGATGGATTTTGCGCCAAGGTGGAGATATAACAACCTTTTTACGCTGAAGCAGTCTGAAAATACTACATTACGCGGGTTATTCTGGATCTATATTTTATGCTGTACTAGCGATGAAGCTCTACTGTACGCTGATGGCTCTGAAGTCATTTCTTACGCCACACAGCATCGAAACTCTGCTTTTACGCGGGTTTTATGTATACTGCGTATAACTCTGTAGCGTATTTTTTATGCTTCTACAAGAAGCCTTCTAGACCAAAATCGCACTTAGCACTAGGAAGGCTAGGGAGCTTCTCTTTGAGATGGAAAAGTTAAGGCTTTAGTGGTTTGCTCACAATAGGATATAAGACTTAAGAATGGTTGAGTTATTATTGAATAAAGAATTCCAATCCTATTTATAGGGTATAGGCAAACAGAATTCGGCCAGAATTCGGATGGGGTTTAATTCAAATTTCCAACCGTTGGACTAAGAAATCAGGAGCTATTGAACTGGTTGATTTCATCCCAAAAGGTAACCGAGTTTGGTCCGAGTTCGACATAAGTTTGGCCCGAGTTTGGTCTCTTAGTATAATAGACTTTGTAAATAAATATGGTCTGATTTGGTGGATAGGTTCTTTGGTTCATTTGTGTGGACTAAGTATCTGGGTATAGGTACTTGGGATTTGCTTAGTGCGACTCAGCTTACATCAGTCCTAGACTAAAATAAATAAAGATTATATTTGAATAAAAACTAATAGCTGTTGCAAAGTCTGTCTTTAGTACTGATGGAGTTGTTATACTTTGCATCGAGTATCTGCTTCATCTATGTTTTGGATCTGATTCATCTGATATTTGACGATTATCAGAATCAGATTGACTGTGACCACTTTGTGTCAACAATCTTTCCCATTATGATAATTGACAAACTATGCCAAAATACACATATGGTGAGTCTGATGTAGCCTTTGATACAAATAGTTGAAATGTAGACGAAGTTTCTTTGAACGTAGATTTTTCTTTTGAACGGGAGCATTTAAAAGACCTGTAACTTGACATTTCTTTATATAAAATTAGGTGCAGATATATCAACAAAAATATGTCACAGTTATATGTTATCAACCATAAATCAGCTATAATCGAAATATTTTATTTATCATATTTTTTATTTTCCCCCTTTGTCAATATATCATAGTGGGAAAACTTCCCCGTAACGAGTGATTTATGACAAATTTGGAAAAAGATAATTTAAACAAAATATATATTATTGTAAACAGGATAAGTAACAAGACTGGCAAATATATAGAGATGCAAATAGCATAAAATTTTTACGAACATTTAAGAAATATTTCTTGTACACTAAAATATATAAAAAAACTAATATATCCACATAGCCACAAGAAACTATCACAAGTCATCATCAGCAGCATCAGCAGGCGGGTGATCGTCTAAGTATGATCTAGTAGGGTCAAAGTACTGCTAAACAAATGGATCATCGATCCTGTAGCCAGAAAGGGAAGGATCACGAGCCACTGGGTGAGGTGCAGTAGGATGATGGGCTAGGTGATAATAAAGATCTGCTAGGGAGTTGGCTTAAGTGTGAGCCTGAAGAGTGGTGCGATAAGACTGGTCGCGAAGCCAAGTGCTAATCATAGTATTCTGCTCCTGGTGTTAAGCAGCTATTATCTCGTTTTGCAACCTGAATTGCTCGCAAAACATCTCTTGGATAGAGTCCAAGGTAGCAGGATGTGCAGAGGATGATGGAGTAGAAGAATTAGATGAGTCATCTTCATCAAGAATGAGAGAAATAGGCTGAATCCTACGAGCTTTGGTCAGGTAGGCTGGCTCAGATAGATAAGTGGGTTCTTCCATAGAAATGTGGAAGTGCTAAAAAATGAGTGGTAGATACATGGCATAAGTAAGTTAACGTTTGTGTTTACAAGGCTAAAGGGAGTGGATTTGTAGGTGTGATATAAAATAGACATCTCCCTATAGGTCACACCATATTTGGAGGTTTGCTTAGGAATGATAGATGAGTATATGATACAGTAAAGTTCATAAAAGTATTGGTTAAAATAACGAACATGAAACAACCCGTTAGGACAAGGATGAGGGGCGCAAAGTATGTCCCTGAAAGAGTCAAGAGTGATGTCATCTCTGAGATTGAGTTTGTCGATCTCAACTAGGGTATCTCCCTCGTTAGGGATTTCAAGAATTTCACCCAAAGTTGTATCGTCAAATTCAATGTCGATTCCACCCACTCTCGAAGAGATAGACTATTGATTGTGAGATAGATTACAGTAAAATATGCGAATGTCATTCAAATATATGGATTTCTGGTTTTGACTAGACGATGAAGGTAAAATTCTACAATTTTAGGTTTTTGGGCATAAAAAGTAGTAAAATTAATAGGATTGCCCTTACAAATATTTTTTTGTACAAAATTATTGAACCATAGGTTTGAGGCATCAATAGAAGTAAAAATGAAATTATCATATTCTCCTGAATTTGGAATATTTGAAGAAAATAAGGAATATATAGTATCATCACTAGAGGGTTGAGAAGAGGAAGCTTTATTTGCTTTTCTCTTCTTTTTCCAAATTTAGGAGCCATGAATTAGGGTTTGAGAATGTGAAGATTGTACCTTAAAAAATTGAAGGGGATGAAGGAGAATCTTACAAAGAGCATTATATCTCAAGTTGAGAGAGAAAAAGCCTTTGAGGAAGGGGATTACAAAACTAGGGTTTTGGAGGAAAGGTTTGATTCTTGGTTTGGAGAAGAAGGGTTTAGGAGGATGAAGTAATGAGATCAAATCTGTGGCTGCTGTTGTTATATAAAAATACTTGAACTGAATTCGGACCGAGTTCAGACCGAACTCTGTCCGAGTTCTGATAGCTTCAGGATTTTGAAATTATGTTTTTTTAGAATGCTATAATAGTTATATGAAAAACATATAAGTAATCTTATAATTATAAAAGTATAAAATATATGAGGTCTATAACTATGATAGGATATTATCAGTCATTGCTATTTAGACTAGTCATTTAACAGAATTTATAGCAGTCAATTACTGAATGAATGATAATTATATTTAGGAAACATTTGTAAATAGCTCTTTGTATATCATTACTCAGTGAGGTATTTTTATTATTATTAATTACCTGTAAAGGCCGATTCTCAGCTAGCGGTGGTCCGAAGATACTTAAGTACTGTGTCACTTAAGGTTGTTTATACCTTGTTGACAGAAAAACCCGTTAGGCTTTTCAACAATAATTTCTATACATTTAGAGCATAATATTAAAGAAATTATTTAACACGAGTTTCTTCATACACAGTTTAAGAATAATTATTTTATCACATTAAATGAGTATAGTATACTACTATAAATATGAAGGTTTGTGTTACCATAATGACTTAATAGTCATGTTTCGTTGTTGGTGCAATTGCCATGGGAATATCCATTTGGCTTTTTGTAATCACCAACTTTTTCCTTTACCATTACGTCTTGCTGCAAATCATTCCACCTATATGATTAGAACAAAATTTTGGTATCCATGATTTGGATCCGTATTTGTTAGCTTTAGGAATCCACTTATACATATTCATATTAACCAATTTTCTAGCCTTACACTGAAGTATAATATGTCCTTTTAAACCATAATAATGACATATAGCATGGACATTTGTGTTGGGTATAGAAGGATGAGTATGTGAAGTAATGTGATATTTCTTGCGTGGATATTTGTAATAGAATGCATGATTGTGTGAAGTATGTTGTGTTCTACATGCATGATAGTGTAAAATATTTGGTTTGCTTGCTGGTGTCTTGTAATGAGTGCTCTTTTGTTTAGCCATGTGTCTTGTATTAGAATGAATAGTAGGTTGTACTACTTGCTTTTCCAATCTAATCTCCAACTTTTTAGATATCGCATATAAATCATCATATTTGGCAGTAAGAGCATCTATCTTAAGTGAGGCATTAGAGTACTTCTCATTTTCCTGTTTTAAGTCCTCCTCAAGTTTAGCATTTTCTTGTTTGCTTTCATCAAAACAGTCAAGAGTTCTTGTAAGCTAAGCTCAAGTTTGGAGATTTTAATTGATTCATCAGAAGATGAGTTTTTTCTAGCTTCCTTAAGTAAGCAAATAAGCTAATCATTCTTAAGCTGATAAGATATGATATCTTTTTGAGCTTATTTATAGTTATTTCTAAGCTTATTATAGTCTCCAAACAGATCATTAAAAGCATCAGATAATTCATTATATAAAATATCTTTTGTTAGTAAGTCATCATTTACCTCGCTTATCATTAAGCATAAGCCTATCGTATGTTTAAGATTTTTATCATTCTAGTACTGGATGCTTGCATTGATTTATAGACTTTCACTTGGGCATAAGTTTGCAATATCTTCTTACTTACTGTCATCATTGTTGCACTGAATGTCTGCATCTTTCTTTGTATATGTAGCTTCTTTATTTTGATACGAGCTTGTAATATCATAAGGTTCTTCTTCATCTTCTTTGTTGTCTCCATAGGTTGCTTCCAGTAGTTTCCATATCTCATATAATATTTTGCACTTGGAGATAAGTTTAAATTCATCTTCTTCTAGAGTACAGTAGAGTATGTACATTGCCTTTGCATCATCGCTCGCTACTTTCTTTTCATCCTCGGTATATTCATTATCTGCTTTGTCAACTCTTTTGTAATCATTAGTAACGTAAGTCCATAAGTTAAAGCCAAAAGATTTTAGAAAAGCACTCATATGTATTTTCCAAAATAAATAGCTAGTGCTGTTAAAAATATGTGGCTTATCAATGAGTTGGCTTTCACCATTGATAAAAAATAGTGATCTTGTTGTTGCCATATGTTATACTCTTTCGATGTTAATCCGATAATTAAGAGAACTTGCTTTGATTATGAGCAATAGTTCCTATATAAAGAGTACCAGTTCTGATACCAATTGAGGAGCAAATGATATCAGTAATATCTATATAAGAGAGCAATTGTTCTGATACCAATTGAAAGAGGAGTAGGGATTAGAAACTAATTAAGAGACTATCTGCTCTGATACCAATTATGGAGCAATTGATATCAGTAATAGTTCTAATGTAAGAGTACCTGCTCTGTTACCAATTATAGGACCGTGTATGGCAACTCTAGAGGAGGATGAATATAGTGTATGTATGAAGCGGAATAAAATTATCTGTTAAAATATAATTCTATGGCATACAATGCTGATCAATAACTAGCAATTAGAATTTATCTCATATGTAAGTGATACTACTAGCAGTGTTATGAACATATGTAATAGAGTGAGAGAACGAAAACACAAACACCAAGATATATAATGGTTTCCTTCTGAGAGGACTAGTCCAGTCCCGAGAACTCAAGCTCAAAATTATATCCACCATAATCACCAATAGTGAATCACAAGCTTTGATCTGAATGCTTGCCACTTCTTACAACAATGAGATTTGATCCGAAGTCTCGCAACTTTACAGCTTGATAGAGAGAGTAACTGTTGGAACAAAGCTCTTTATAACTTAGAAGACTTCTAGATCGAGATCACACTTGGCACTAGAACGTCTAGGGAGTTTCTCTTTAAGATGGGAAAGTTAAGGCTTTAGAGATTTACTCACAATAGGATAAAAGACTTAAGAATGGTTGAGTTATTATTGAATAAAGAATTCCAATCCTATTTTAGGGTATAGGAAAAGAAAATTTGGCCATAATTCGGATGGGGTTTAATTCAAATTTTCAACCGTTGGGCCAAGAAATCAGGAGCTATTAAACTGGTTGATTTCATACCAAAAGGGTAACCAAGTTCGGTCCGAGTTTGGCATGAGTTTATCCCGAGTTCGGTCTCTTAGTATGGTAGACTTTGTAAATAAATGTGGCCTGATTTGGTGGATAAGTTCTTTGGTTCATTTGAGTGGACTAAGTATCTGGGTATAGATACTTGGGATTTGCTTAGTGTGATCCAGCTTACATCAGTCCTAGACTCGAATAAATTAAAGATTACATTTAAATAGAAACTAATAGTTGTTATAGAGTTTGTCTTTAGTACAGACAGAGTTGATATACTTTGCATCGAGTATCTGCTTTATCTATATTTTGGATCTTATTCATCTGATGTTTGACGATTATCAAAATCAGGTTGACTGTGACCACTTTGTGTCAACATTAATGAGGTATGGATAAAATATACTAATAGGCTAAGGTACTAGGGATAGCTAAGGTATTGCTAGATATTAATATATTAGAGTCTATATTATATATATGATATACGTATATATATTAGCTAGTATTGACCTAGGAACCTAGGCTTAACCTAGTTTTAGCTAGAGTTGACTAGTTTGACCCTAAAAGTTAACTCATAGGGTAATATGAACCTAGAGTCAAGGTATTGACCTAGTTTGATCTAGTTCGATCTAGTTTGACCTAGTTTTAACCTAGAAATATAGTTTTAAACTATTTATGACTTATTTATAACTCTAAAATACTTTTTGACATGATAATTCATATATAGGTCACTTAGACTTTAGTTCAGACACTATTTGATATTTATTGCCCCGAAACTCAGGCGAGTACATTCTCTAACAGTTTTTGTCATTTTGATGATTACTATGATATCAGTTCTGTAGTGTTATACTTGATTCCTAATATCATGTTACACGAATTGGTATATCCTGGATCCCGTTATGAGATATTATTTTTATGTGGACCCTATACATGTCCTGTGATTTCCGTACATGTATAGATACCGATTCCTGAGCAGTTGGCCTCTTGCTCTGTGAATCCTGTGTTGTAACGTGTTATGGTTGGATCCACTATACTAGTAGGGGGATTGGGAAAGTATTATAAAGTTATGTGATCATGCCTCTTATATATACCTACATCATAGCTAACCTTATACCTCAAGTATGGTTAACCTGGCCCTATTACATGCCTCATAGCTTGCTATATATGATTGAGCATGGCCCTACTACACACATCATTGTTAACCTTACGTCTCACATATGGTTAGCCTGACCTTACATGTATCATAACTAATCATATATATCAAGCTTGATCAAGATCCCAAGCCGATCACATAACAAACTAATATTTAAAATACTTAGCTAGTTTATCTTCTCTATTCTGGTTTATACCCGCTTCTACTTTCATTTACCTGCTTACTCACTAATTATCATTTATCTGTGATATGATATCTGTTCTCACCTACTTCTTTATATTTCTAGTATTACTTATCCCATCATGTATTATTATTACTCGTTGTTTTATACTCTTTATCAATTTAATTGGAACTGCTGTTAGTTTATGTGCTTCGCTCCAATCCTGACTAGATAATATTTTTAGTATTAATTTGGAGATCTGGGGTCAGACTTACTATAGACCTGGGAGGGTGTAACTGAGTATGGTCAGGGTGCTAAAGAGGAGCAAGATTTCGTAGAGGAGACACAACTAGTAGCTACATAGTTAGCCTTTAGTATTCTATTATACTGGATTTGTTTTCAACAACTTAGTCTATTGAGATGTATTAGTTGGATTCATAGATTAATGTTGAGGTTTGCTAAACTCTTAGTATTGTTATTGTTGTGTTGAGATGTATATCACGAGCTTTATATTTCAGATTCTCTTATTATATCACATCGTGCGTTTTATCTTCCTTATAGTTCTCTTGTGATTGGGTATTGATATTGTCATTATATTATCATCGTGTCCTCCTTTTGGAGTTGAGATATGATTGACAGGTTATGATATATTATTGTGAGATATTTATAGATATTATTAATTGACCTAGACAGCATTCTACGTCATTATTACGGCATAGGCTGGGCGTTGCCACGTATTCGTATCCAATTATCCCGATGCGGGTCATGACATTCTGAGAAGAAGTAGACATGCAATTGATGAACTTGATCCTAAAAAAAAATACCATAGTTATGAGTCATCTGCTTCTGAATTGGATGAACTTGATGATTTGTATAGTGAGGCTGAGATGGCTGAGGAGGAATACAAAGCCCCTTTGGTGACTGATCTATTCCCCTTTGGTGACTGATCTAGTCCTACATCAACAATGAATCCCAATGAGTGCTTAAGATATTTAAGGACATTTGCTATAACGAACATGTTTGAAATTAAATATGTGAAGAATGAAGCATCAAGGATCTAGGGTGCGTGTCAAGAAGAGACTTGTCCATGGATATACAGGGTCAAAACTTCACCAGATAAGACAACTTGTATACTTAGACAGATTAATGAAGCACACACTAGTAAGCACACCTCAAAGCTGTAGAACAAAATGGCTAACAACAAATTCATCTCTGAAGTATTGGAAGATGACATTAAGGCACACCATACTTCATGGAAGGCACATAATGCTTAGAAGCAGTGTGGTCCAAGTTTACAGTCAAGGTCTTATATTAGAATGCACAAAAGCCATTATTCAAAGTGAATGAGATATTGGTTGGTGGTTACAATAAAAGTTATAGGAAAGCTCATGAGGTTGAAAAATAGGTAATAAGATCAAACCTTGGGAGTGTAACTTTCTTAAGGAATGTACCAGGGATAATTGAATTTGGGTATTTATCCATAGGGTACAATGCAAGCTTTGCTGGATTCATAAATTGTTGCAGACCATTGGTTGGATTGGGTGGGTATCATTTGAAAGGAAAGTATGGGGGTGTGTAAGTTTGTTAGCAAGAGCTTTAGATGGAAATAATAGGTTGTTCCCACTTGCCATATATCTATGCATATCTGAGTATGCAGCTACTTGGGGCCATTGTCTTTCTTTGATTAAAGATAAGCTGTTGCAACATCCAGGAAAGATATCATTCATATATGACAGGCAGAAAGGCCTAGGGAGAGCTATTGAAATTGAATTCTATGGACACCCCCACGGGTTTTGCTTTAGACATTTCTATAAGAACTTCAAGTCCCATGTCATTGCTAGCCAACAGATGAAGCATCCTACATGGGGTGCAGCTACAAGTAGATAATGCTAATGGAATGAAATAATTTCTCAACAGGATTGAAGCAATTTCTCAACAATGTCCAATTAGTCTTAAATATTTGATGGCAGAGAACAAGACCATATGGTGTAGAGCATACTTTGATAAAACAACCAAGTGTGAGCACATAACCAATAATTTCTCAAAAAGCTTCAATAGTTTTATATGTGAAATCAGAGGTAAACCCATCACTATAATTGTGGAGATATTCCATATGATAGTCATGAAGTTGATCTATGATAGAAAGATACTTTCAAGAGCATGGGGTGAGTTTGTCTTGACTCTAAGAGCTAAGCAGATCATTGAGAAAAGGTCAAAGCAAGTCAACAAATATCAAGTCAATGGTGCTGATGAGGGGTTGTTTTGTGTCACAAGTGTGTTCTCCATTAAGAATAGATGGACTATTGATATTAATGCAAAAAGTTATAACTGTTGTGTATGGGTTTTAATAGGGATACCATGTGTGCATGCTCTAGCTGCTTTGTTACCTAGCAGGCCCACAAGGACAATGTAAGTCACTACTAGTCACTACTATCTTGCTGTTATAACTTAAGTTATTCTACTAGTGTTGTTCATGCTCTAGTCGCTCTATCATTCTGTTACAACTTATAAACTCTACTATCATGCTGGTACAACTTACAAATTCTACTAGTGTTGTTCACTAAAAATATTTATTTGTCTTGGTACAGGTTCACAAGTCACTACTATCATGCCAATACCTACAAGAAGGCTTATGCTGGAAAGATTATTCTATTGCCTCAACAAAGCTCATGGGATTCAGAAAATATTACTCTAAAAATATTGCTACACTAACACCTAATGCATCAAAAATATTTAACACCTATTTGTCTCCTATATATTACAGCCAACGTATGAGTTTGGTCCACCCAATAGACATAGGCTACCTGGAAGACTAAAAGGGGTTAGGAGAAAGGAGGCTGATGAGGTACCCAAACCTGCCAAGAAGTAGAGGATTTGTGGCAGGTGCAAGTTACCAGCTGATCATAATACTAGAGGGTGCCAGGGAGGACCTGTTTGAGGGAACCTCAAAACACCAAGGGCATCTAGGCAACCATGACCAACCAAAGAACTAAAAGAAAAGCATGTTCTCGGTTGACCAACACTGTCTACAAAAGGCCAAAGGTTTTCAAAGGGTAAAAAGAAGGCTTCTATGTCCATGGGTACACAAGGAGTACCTCAAGTCCCTTCATCACCACCATGTTAGGCTATTTTGTACCAAGCATCAGCAATTACAAGCAATTTTAGGCCATTTTGTAAACATGTTAGGCTATTTTGTAAACACCATTTTGTACTTGTTAATGTAGTAGCAAGCATCATCTTGCTTTCATTTGAAGTAAATAAGTAAACATGCTGCTTAATAATGTCAGATACTTGCTTGGTTCTGTCTACATAAGTGTTGGTATTTATTTGTCTTGGTATTAGTTCTGTCTACA
The DNA here is from genome assembly GCA_036927795.1 of Iris macrosiphon. Classification (NCBI taxonomy): domain Eukaryota; kingdom Viridiplantae; phylum Streptophyta; class Magnoliopsida; order Asparagales; family Iridaceae; genus Iris; species Iris macrosiphon. The sequence continues at coordinate 120,880,483 of JAYESA010000001.1, forward strand.
TAAGTGTGTGTTTGATTCTGTCTACATAGTTGATCAAGTACATGAATGTATTGAAACTTGATAAATGACAACAAAGGAACACATTGAAAGTTGATCAATATCAGATTGAAAGTTGATCATACAAAAGTTTACATTGTCAATCCTTTCCTAAATGTTTTAAGTAACTGTTCTAAAGTTGTATTCACTACAATTTGAACAGGGATTTCAGACTTAGACTTGTTATTGTCACTCTAGTCGTAGCCTCATTCAACCATGGAATACATTATTGTATTTTCGACATTGTATGAATCTTCTTACCTTGTTGTGACTCCTCTTTAACATCACTATAGCTCTTTTTCCTCCATAATTTGGATTAGGGCAAGTGGTTTCTTCCCAAGGGCATTGTTTCTTCCAATGACCAAAGTCAACAAATGTGAAACAACATTTCCTTTGAAATGTTGAATGAACTTCTAGAGCTTGAACCCAATATAGCAATATCCAGCCATTAGAAATCTGGGCAAAGGGGGCACTTCAAAAATTTTATCCCCATATTTGCCTTTGTATTTGATTTCAAGAGGTACCTAATCCCCTTGCAGTTTTTGATCTTGCAAGGTGAGATCAAGAATGGACATTCATCTGCAAGGTGGGTGTTCTTCGAACATATTTGATATTTTTCCTAAACAAAACAAAAAATAGAAAGAGATTGGAAGAGAGAACCATATAACAATTTTAAAATGGAAGAGAGAGTGGAAGAGAAAATTGCAACCAATTTTATATTATCTGGGTTGTAGAGTAAGCCATGGGAGCTCGGTGAAGCTTCAATTTTCTGTTAGGAAGAGAGATTGGGGGTTAGGTTACAGCTCCAAAATGGAAGATATTGGAAGAGAAAATGAGATTGGTTGTTTTGTAGATGGGAGGGGTAGTTTAGGAATTAGAAACAAGGATATTTCTCTCGTTGAAAAAATTATGTGTTAAAAAACCCCTGGGGGTTATTTTGGTCTCAAATTATAGGTCAAAGCTGTTAACTGTTAATAATGGATGCTTTTTGTCAAAAGTGGGAGGGGGGTTGTGCAGTATGGTATTGCACTAGGGTGAACCTTAAAAAAGAATAAATAATGTGGGGGTACAACTCAAATTTTCTCTATTTTTATTTGTTATATAATCCAGGCTTGTCAATGGTTTTGTTGAACCTATACATAAGAAAATAGGCCTATTAATATCCCAGTTAGTTGTTGTTGGTATTCCGCGAATATTGGTGGACATTAATCATGATCAAGGACTCAGGGGCTCATTTGTTTTTCTTGCATTCAGTTCACAATTTCAAAATGTCCTTTGTGTTTTAGTGTGAAATCAAGTATGATACTTTTTGGTTACTTTCCATATTGTAGAGAGTTCTTACTGCGGACTTCCTTTCACTTCTATTGGTTCATGTGGCTGGTGTGAAGGTATATGAATTTCTTATCTCATAGCATGGTGGCCTTCCTATTAGTTCTACTGAATGAGGGTTAATACTTAATAAAATTCTTGAAATTTATCTCATTTATGAATGAATTATGCTTTTCTTAAACATTCAATCTTATAATCATATATTTTTATTTCTAGATTATCATTGAAAATTTTAATCTTAAGATTTATGGTTGTTATTATTATTCAAGCACTTGATTAGCTGAAATCTAATTACTGGGAAGTTAAAAGATGTGCAATTCCTAGATACTTCATTGGCATATGGAGATGGTTTTCGAGCTTGTGACAAGGATGTACTTAAGTACGGCCTTAGGAGTACTCTTGATCACATCAAGATTACTGGAAGCTTCCTATACTGAATGTCACTACGACATTTTCTAAGAAAGGGTATTTTAGTAATTTTATAATTAATTAAATATTTTGCATATTAAATAATTATTTGTTGTATTATTTAATTATTTTTAGATGTTAGTTATTTATTTTAGACTTGTGTTAGTGGACCTAACTAGTTTAGTTTAGACTCATGGACCAACATGTATTAATTGTTAGATTTTAGCCCATTAGAAAGCCCATTGATTAGGAGAAAAATTAATTTAATTAAACTATTAGACTAGAAGCTTCCCTCCTTAATTATTTCTTCATGAGAGGCCCCAAGAGGTATAATGGACATTACATAGTGACTTGAGGAAGGGGTAAGGAGGGGGCCGACCTATTAAAGAAGAGGGGGAAAGTTTCTCTTAACACTTTTTATTTGAAAACTAGATATATAATTTTTCTCAACAAAATTCCTTCATTCCCATATCATTTCCTACCAAATTTTATTCCAATTCCTTCCCAAATCACCATTGGAGGCAAGTAGAGCAAGTATCTAGAAGGAGGAAGCAATAATCTATAAAGAGGAGCAAGGATCTATAAGTTGGAGGCCAATTTCATCATATTTGGAGGTTGCATTAGAAATCTATCTTCCAATAGGTACAATTCAGTTTTTTCTCTTAATTTAGGCTCTAAATATGAGATTTAACCATAAAAAATCAACCCATATGTATAGACTACCCATAGGATTTGGTTTTGTGTTCATAGGAGGCCGATTGTGAAGTTATGGTGCTTTTTATGTCAATTTTGGGAGAATTTCGAGATTGACAATTGTTGTGTGTGTTAATTGGTCCTATAGATCAATTTGACATATGCTTGTGTGTTTGGGGCTAGTGTTGTATCCATAATTGGGTACATATAGGTCGTATCCCAATAATTTAGTGATATGTGTTGATTTGGGGGTTTTTCTTCCGATACGGGACTTTGTGCATGTCATATTTTGACACAGACACGTAGATTTTTGTTTGACTCTTCGTATTGTTCATAAATAATAGATTATACTTGTTTGTGTCCTTGGGGGTACGTTTGGATGTGTGGTGGACTCATGTCGTAAGCGTATCCTAGATCTAGTGGGATACGGGTGTGATACGCTCCATGTGTTTGTGCAATTATTTCTATATCTATTTCTCTTTTGTTCTTAGTCATTGTGATGTGTAATTATATGTATGTATATATATTATTGTTATATATATATATTTATGTATTAATGTGTCATAGACCTATGTATCTATTTTACCTATGTGTACATATATATTTATGTAGCTATTATTCTACACATGTAAGATCTATTACATATTATAGTATATATATATGTATATGTTATGTGTAGTTATATATATATGTTGTTATATATACTTATATGTTATATGTATATATATTGTGTATGATTATATATACGTATACGTGTAGTTATGTATATATAATACTCTATTGTTATATGTATTTAATATGTATATATATATATATATATATATATATATATATATATATATATATATATATATATATATATATATATATATATATATATATATATATATATATAGAGAGGTGTATGTAGAGGTGTATGTGTGTATACATAGTTATATATTAAGACTTATATATATATATATATATATATATATATATATATATATATATATATATTGTGTTATATATAAGAGGAGGAGAGAGCAGCAGCAGCATTAGAAACACATAACAGCAGCAACAGCGGATTTAGAGACAGTAGCCGCAACAGCAATTGCGACAGCAGCAGCAAAAGCAACACTAGCTCAGCAACAGCGATAGCAACAACTCAGCAACAGCCATAGCAGCAGAAAATCCATCACATTAGTATCAGTTCTTGCCACAGAAGCAGCAGCAATTGCGACAGCGGCAGCAGCTTTTTTGTGACGTTTCTGCGATTATTTATATATATAGTTATGGTTTATATTATAAGTATATATATGTATATATATGGTATTATATATATGTATATATATTCCTAATTTCTAATTATGTTTTAGTATACTATATTTATAATATTTATTTGTTAGCATATATTATTTATGGGTAGTTAGTATAAACAAGGTATTGGATATTACCTTGAAATACCAAGATTAGTATCAAGGTATTTGGGGATACCCAAGGTATTGGGTTTGGGTATCAAGATTATGGTTTAGTGTTGTGATACCAAGTTGGTTCGAAACCAAGGTATCCATTTAATGTTTGTAATTAGGATTGTATATATATATATATATATATATATATATATATATATATATATATATATATATATATATATATATATATATATATATATATATATATATATATATATATATATATATATATATATATATATTTGTTTGATATGTATATGTGATGCTTTACCTATTGTTCTATGTATCCTGAGATACGGTATCCTATTATCCTAAATATAGCTTTTATGACCTAGACTCTAGTATTTGAACCCAATATTCTTGAGATAGACTCATGCAACCTAGAAATAGGTAGTTTGACATAATTGACCATAGTTTGACCATAGTTGACCATAGTTTGACCATAGTTGACCATAGTTTGACTTAGAGTTGACTTAGTTTGACCTTTGACTTAGAATTGACTTGTTGACCTAGTTGTTGACTAGTTTAAATTATTTTCTTTTCGAAACCTTGTATTGATGTTATATTCCATATCTAGGTCTTCGAGGTACCGTATCAGACATATGTGAGACTATTCATTGCACTTCAGGCTAGTACATTATCTGATAGTTTCTCATTTATGATATCCTCTATGTTCATTGTATCTAGTGTAGATATTCATATTTTTTGACACGATGGTTACACGGATTGGTATATCCGGATCTCGTCATGAGATATTATTCCTGGTATATGGTGTATCTTGTACAAGTCTTATTTTATTAATTTTCTTGTGCATATACAGACACTAATTCTCGGGTAGATTTGCTACATTCCTAGAGAATCATGTGCCATAGCATACCATGGTTGGATCTATTATACCAGTCAGGGTGGGGAGTATTTTAGTGTAGATATGTGATCATACCCTCCTTGTATTAAGTCTTGCTCTTGAATACTATTAATCATACACCGCACATATGATTAGCCAGGCCATAAATCTTGTATCAAGCCGATCACATGTTAAATTTAGTACTCACACACTTAGTTATTAGTATTCTTGTTCATTGACATATTGCTTATTATTGTATTTATTCCAGTATTTTCTTATTGTATATATCTCATTGTATCTATTGTGCATCTGGTATATTCACATCTATTTCCTGTTACATAGTTTTTATCATTGATTATAACTGCTGTTAGAGATGTACTCTGCTCCTTTCCTGACTGGATATATTTTTTCCTGATGACACTGAGGACTGGTACCCTACACATTATGGACCTCAGGATGTTGTGGGTTTAGAGTCAGAAACTCTGGCTCAGGAGGAACTTATCCCAACTGAGGCAGATGACCCGAGTTTAGTAGCTTCTTAGTATTCTTGTACTGGATTTGTCTCCAGCTTATTTTGTTAGTATTTTTTTAGACTCATTGATGTTATTATTCTAGACTCATGAGTTATATGTGACTATTCTATTCTTTATCATATTCGTTCTCGTTTCCATCTTAGATCTGTGATTGAGTATATTGTTATTGTTGGTGGTTCTTTATATTGTTAGATAGATTACCTAGACAACGTTCTATCGCCGATTCTGCGGCGTTGGCTGGGTGTTATTCCCGACTTGTATTCCTACATCAGGTGCGGATCATGACACATTTTTAGTGGTAGTCCATACAGGTCAGACTTCGCAAGTTGTACGATGTCGTTGTAGTGTGACGACTTAGTTGTACTACTGTAAGCCCGTGTCAGGATATAGGATATAGGCTATAGGCTAAGAATACTAAATCACATCGAGCAAAAATTCTTTTAATTCATTCAACTATTCACCTTTGATATTAATATTTGATCTTTTAATCTGTCCTTTCCTTGAGAGTCTTACATCATGTGTCATATTGATTCTTTCCTTTATTTTGTCTCAGGATGCCGCCTAAGACTAGATCGCAGTAGGGGAGAGCAGCTTCTGAGAGGTCTACAATATCCCGAAGGCTTGCACCAGTCACTTTTTTGGTGATTGGAGTGTCAGCTGCTTTCGGAGGTCCACCACCTACTTAGAGGACTGTGCCAGCTGTATCTGAGGGACTTCCACCTCCACCTTCTATGCCAGCAGAGGTGACACAGATATTTACACTATTTTATGAGATGCTTGAGGCGCAAAGGGATCAGTCTGAGGCACATCAGAGGTAGACCAACGTTTTACGGCAGAGCATAGAGAGTGCTCATTAGCTTGCTCATGCCGTAGTAGAAAGAGGAGTTCCTGTCCAGCAGCAGGTTGCTCCTCAGGTTGCTCAGCTTCAGCAAGACCATATTTAGGACTTCAAGAAGCTGGAGCCTAGGATCTTCTAGGGGATGGAGGGCATCATCTATGCTGATGAATGGCTTGAGGATATTGAGCATCTTATGAGGGTGTCCCATCTTTCTGAGGATCTGAAGGTTGAGGCGGTAGGACTTCAACTGTTCGACGTCGCCCATACTTGGTTCAGGAATGAGCCAATTCTTGTTAACGTGGGACAGTCTTGGAAGGTATTCAAGGACCTCTTCAAGAAGAAGTTCTTCGCTCGGGCAGACATGCTAGACTTGGGGAGGCAGTTTGAGAGCCTCATTCAGGGGAGCATGTCTGTGGAGGAGTACGTTGCGGAGTTCGGCAGGTTGAGCCAATTTCTAGAGTATTTGGTGAGAGAGCTGGAGGTTTGGGCTATTCGTTTCCGTGAGGGTCTAAACTGGGAAGTGAAGATCCTTATTCCGTCTTTTTATGAGACATACTCGGAGATACTTGAGGAGGCACGCAAGGTTGAGCGGGAGTTGGGTTTGAAGCCCAAGAGAGACCATAATTCTTTTCTGGGGACAAACAACAGTGCAGTATCTACCAAACGTTCTCATTTCTAGTTCAGACCTTTTCAGCAGCCCCAGACCCCAGCTAGGGCACCGTTTCACCAAGCACCACAACAGCAGAGGCAGTTACAGCAAGCTTTCTGCCATTACTATAAGAAGTTCGATTATATCTAGAAAGTTTGCAGGAGGTGGTTGGGAGTTTGTTTATATTATGGTACTGAAAGTCATCAGCTGAGCGAGTGTCCTTTTAATCCTCATCGTGCAGTTCAGGGAGCAACTTCAGCTCCGAGGGCACAGGCGAGACCACTTGTAGTACAGCCGAGGGGACCGCTTTCGATACAGCAGCAGCGTTATGTCCAGCCTCAACAGCAGGGAGGTGCACGTCAGGGATGATCATTTTCTATGACCGTCGAGGAGGACGAACCCACTGGAGATGTCATCGCATGTTCTATTCTTCTTGATTCTATTCTAACTTTAGCTTTGTTTGATAGTGGTGCTTCACATAGTTTTGTATCTGTTTCTTTTGCTCTGAAGCATGGTTTGGTAGCTGAGTCTTTGCTTAGGACTTGCAAGATCATAATTGGGGGAGGCATTATCCTGGTTAATGATATTTGCAAGGATCGAAGAGTTACTCTAGGAGGCCGGGAGTTGAGTGCGTGTCTACTTGTAATGCCACTTCCGAGCTATAATATTATATTCGGGATAAATTGGTTAAGTAGGCACCGTGTTAGCATAGATTGTAGAGGAGGTGCACAACATTTTTTACGTGTCGCAGTTGAGATGGTACGTGGCAGATCCTAGTCATGTATTGGATTACTCGGAGATAGAGGTGGGCCCTACTCTTAGCTATCCAGAGCAGCCAGTTGAGATTCTGGATCGGAGAGAGAAGGTGCTGAGGAACTAGACTATTCCTTTGGTATGTATCACATAGAGGCATCACTCTCCGGAGGAGTCTACCTGGGAGAGAGAGGATAAAATACGAGAGCGTTATCCATATTTGTTTGTGCATTGAGGTATGTTCTTTCATAGTTAATTCTGTTCTTTAGTTCTGTTCTTTTGTTATATTCTGTTATTTTCTGGGAGTAGTTTTTGTCTTTGAATTTCGAGGACGAAATTATTTTAAGGAGGGTAGACTTGTCACTACCACATTTTCTAGGAAAGGGTATTTAGTAATTTCATAATTAATTAAATATTGTGCATGCTAAATAATTATTTGTTATATTATTTAATTATTGTTAAATATTAGTTATTTATTTTGGACTTGTGTTAGTGGACCTAACTATTTTAGTTTAGACTCATGGACCAACATGTATTAATTGTTAGATTTTAGCCCATTAGAAAGCCCATTGATTAGGAGGATGATTAGTTTAATTAAACCATTAGACTAGAAGCTTCCCTCCTTAATTATTTCTTCATGAGAGGGCCCAAGGGGTATAATGGACATTATATAGTGACTTGAGGAAGGGGTAAGGAGGGGGCCGGCCTATTAAAGAAGAAGAAAAAAGTTTCTCTTTCCTCTTTTTATTTGAAAACTAGATCTAGAATTTTCCTCAACCAAATTCTTTCATTCTCATATCATTTTTCTACCAAATTTCATCTCAATTCCTTCCTAAATCAATATTGGAGGCTAGTAGAACAAGGATCTAGAAGGAGAAAGCAAGGATCTACAAAGAGGAGAAATGATCTACAAGTTGGAGGCCAATTTTATCATATTTGGAGGATGCATTGGGAATCCATCTCCCAATAGGTACAATTTAGTTTTTCTCCTTAATTTAGATTCTAAATATGATATTTAACCATGATAAATCAACCCATATGCATAGGCTACCCAAAGGATTTGGTTTTGTGTTCATAGGAGGCCTATTGTGAAGTTATGGTACTTTTTATGTCAATTTTGGAGAAATTCTGAGATTGACAATTGTTGTATGTGTCAATTGATCTTATAGATTAATTTGGCATATGCTTGTGTGTTTGGGGTTAGTGTCGTGTCCAAAATTGGGTACGTGTATATCGTATCCCAACAATTTGGTGATACGTGTTAATTTGGGGGTTTTCCTTCCGACAAAAGATTTTGTACATGTCATATTTTAATACAGACACATAGATTTGTGTTTCACTCTTCGTATTGTTCATAAATAATATATTAGACTTATTCGTGTCCTTCGGGATAAGTTTGGATGTTTGGTGGACTCGTGTCGCAAGCGTATCCTAGATCTAGTGGGATACGGGTGTGATACGCTCAACGTATTTGTGCAATTATTTCTAGATCTATTTCTCTTTTGTTCTTAGTCATTGTGATGTGTAATTATATGTATGTATATATATTATTGTTATATATATATTTATGTATTAATGTGTCATAGACCTATGTATCTATTTTACCTATGTGTACATATATATTTATGTAGCTATTATTCTACACATGTAAGATCTATTATATATTATAGTATATATATATGTATATGTTATGTGTAGTTATATATATATATATATATATATGTTGTTATATATATACTTATATGTTGTATGTATATATATTGTGTATGATTATATATACATATACGTATATGTGTAGTTATGTATATATGATACTATATTGTTATATGTATTTATTATGTACATATATATATATGTATATGGAGGTGTATGTGTGTATACATTGTTATATATTAAGAGATATATATATATTAGTATATGTATATTGTGTTATATATAAGAGGAGAAGAGAGCAACAACAGCAGCAGATTTAGCGACAACAGCCGCAACAACAATTGCGACAGCAGCAGCAAAAGCAACAGCAGCTCAGCAACAGCGACAGCAGGAAATCCGTCGCAGTAGCAGTAATTCCCGCCACAGCAGCAATAATTACGGCGACTGCAACAACTTTTTAATAATGTTTTTGCGGTTATTTATATATATAGTTATTGTTTATATTATAAGTATATATATGTATATATATATATGGTATTATATATATGTATATATATTCCTAATTGCTAATTGTGTTTTGGTATACTATATTTATAATATTTAGTTGTTACAATATATTATTTATGGGTAGTTCTTATAAACAAGGTATTGGATATTACCTTAAAATACCAAGGTAAGTATCAAGGTATTTGGGGATACCCAAGGTATTGAGTTTGGGTATCAAGATTATGGTTTAGTGTTGTGATACCAAGTTGGTTCAAAACCAAGGTATCCATTTAATGTTTGTAATTATATATATATATATATATATATATATATATATATATATATATTTGTTTGATATGTATATGTGATGCTTTACCTATTGTTCTACGTATTCTGAGATATGGTATCCTAGTATCCTAAGATATAGTTTTATGACCTAGAATCTAGTGTTTGAACCCAATATTCTTGAGATAGACTCATGCAACCTAGAAATAGGTAGTTTGACATAATTGACCATAGTTTAACCATATTTGACCATAATTGACCATAGTTTGACTTAGAGTTGACTTAGTTTGACTTTTGACTTAGAATTGACTTGTTGACCTAGTTGTTGACTAATTTAACTTATTTTCTTTTCAAATCCTTGTATTGATGTTATATTCAATATCTAGGTCTTCGAGGCACCATTTCAGACATCTGTGAGACTATTTATTGGACTTCAGGCGAGTACATTCTCTGATAGTTTCTTATTTATGATATCCTCTATGTTCATTATATCTAGTGTAGATATTCATATTTTTTGACACGATGGTTACACGAATTGGTATATCCGGATCTCGTCATGAGATGTTATTCCTTGTATATGGTGTATCTTGTGCAAGTCTTATTTTATTGATTATCTTGTGCATGTACAGACACTGATTCTCGGGGAGATTTGCTACAATCCTAGAGAATTCCGTGCCATAGCATACCATGGTTGGATCTATTATACTAGTCGGGGTAGGAAGTATTTTAGTATAGATATGTGATCATGCCCTCCTTGTATTAAGTCTTGCTCTTGAATAGTATTAATCTTACACCGCACGTATGATTAGTGAGGCCATAAATCTTGTATCATGTTCCCAAGCCGATCACATGTTAAAGCTAGTACTCACACACTTAGTCATTAGTATTCTTGTTCATTGACATATTGCTCATTATTGTATTTATTCCAATATTTTCTTATTGTATATATCTCATTGTATCTATTGTGCATTTGGTATATTCACATCTATTTACTGTTACATAGTTTTTATCATTGATTATAACTGCTGTTAGAGATATACTCTGCTCCTTTCCTGACTGGATATATTTTTCCCAGATGATACTGAGGACTGGTACCCTACACATTATGGACCTCAGGATATTGTGAGTTTAGAGTCAGAGACCCTGGCTCAGGAGGTACTTATCCCAACTGAGCAGATGACCCGAGTTTAGTTGCTTCTTAGTATTCTTGTACTGGATTTGTCTCCAACTTATTTTGTTAGTATTCTTTCAGACTCATTGATGTTATTATTCTAGACTCATAAGTTATATGTGACTATTCTATTCTTTATCATATTCATTCTCATTTTTATCTTAGATCTGTGATTGAGTATATTGTTATTGTTGGTGGTTCTTTATATTGCAAGATAGATAACCCAGACAGCATTCTACCATCGATTCTGCGACGTAGACTGGGCTTTGTTCCCGACTTACATCCCTACATTGGGTGCAGGTCATGACACTGAATGTGAGCATTATGCTATCCTTGTTTCAATAAGAGCAATAAGAGCACTATTTGCAGATCTAATATACAAGTTAAGGATGAATCTTATATGAAACTATAGTTGAAAGTATAAAGATGCAGATATGATAATTACAATTGTAAGTATGAAGAGTGTATAGAAGATTATAGAAAAGATGTGTATATCTATGAATTGATAAATAAATGTCATGTCATCTCTACAAGAAAACATGGTTTCTGTCACATGTAAAGTAGTCAGAGAAGTTATGAAACTCGTCACAACACATCTTCTGTGAAGAGTACAGTGATGACTTACTTTTGTTGCATATACCTCCATAGCTAAAAGAAAGAGTGATGGCTAAAACATGGCATCGCAGAAAGTTTTCAACTGTGACAAGTATTTGTCGTCACTGATTGTTACTCCCCGTTCCTAGTATACGTATTTGTTGCGTATTATTTCTTGCTTGCATGTTTGTTTGGTTGCATGAAACTAGACCCATTCTTTGGTTTATCTTAGTTCTTGGTTCATTTTTTGAGTTGGTTTTATCATGAATTGAACCCATAGACTAAACCTCAAACCTCCTTATATATACCAACCCCCCCTTCTCTCTCTCTCACTCTCTCTCTCTCTCTCTCTCTCTCTCTCATTCTTTTATTTCCTTTCTCTCTATTTGGTTTTATCCCTCCATCCTTAAGCAAGTACGTCTTGCATAAGAAATGGAGAAACCCTCCATATTATTAGTCTATTATGTTTATTGTGTAATTTTATGCATGTTTAGAACTTAGTTTTTTCGGATTTAGTGGATGGAATGGTGTAGATATGAGTTTTTATATGTTGAGTATTCTTAAGTTTTTTTTCTTTCTTAGTTTTGATCTTCAAAAGCTTGTTGTTTTTGAAAACCTATTGTTCTATGTTAAAGAGCATTTAATTTGAGTAGTTTAGAAATTTACTTTGCTGGATTTAGAGCCCTGACGAAGTTCCATGGAGAAAACCAACTTTCAGTTTAGAGCTTTCCATCATGGCCAAACATGTTATGGGAAAGAAGAAGCTCAATGCGCCGATCATCTAGCATGCCTTTATTTTATTGGGCGCATAGATGAAGAAAACATATGTTCTAAAATTAGAGCTTTTAAAAGCTAAGTTTTAGAATTTTTTGTGTTGCCTCTTCTTGGTGCATGGGAAGTCATCTATACGGCAAAGAGCTATGCGCCCCACTTTTTCTTTGGACGCATGACACTGCCCCACCTTGGTACTTATTTTAATATTTTTTTGTCTTTTCTCCCTGACACACACTTTATTACTTGTTATATCTATCTTTTCAGTCATTTCACTAACACTTCATTTATTGCCTGTCACTTCGGCACTTGTCCCGAAGAGTGGACTTTACCTCACTTGTGCGTCCAGGACATCTATGCGTCCCGTCGCCTATGCGCCCCTGACTTCGTATGACTCTATAAGCCCTGACTTTATGCGTTACCCTGAGCATATGCATATTGGTTCATGCGTCTGACATTCATGCGTACAATTTTATGCGCGTGTTATCTTTAGTGACCCCATACGTGCACGTAGTACTTTTATATTGTGTTCATATATTTTATTTGGAATATTTCTTATCATCCTCTCTGTGGCTGATCCTGAAAATTTCTTGTGTTATAATTCTAAGGAATAATGGACTTAGTAACCAGACCTCTTGCTAAATATGACCATGTACTAGACTTGGCTGTGTACATGGCATGGATATGTGTTGGATTGAGATTTTTGTGTGACCAGACTATGTAATAAGTGATTAACCAGCTATGTGCATAACATAAGCTAAGTGTTGTAATGTGATCAAGATTCAAGTGACCCAATAATTGGTAGTTTGACTCGAATATTGTATCTGTGCTGATACAACTATTGTGTGCTAAGTGTACATGACCTAAATGTGCACTAAGGTACGACATAACGTTTTACGTGTTATGTGATTTTCGTGATTAGTTTGTGCATCGAGAATGCCTCATATAAATCGTGTATGCATGATACTATATTATTTTCCCCAGCACGAGCATGATATGCGAGTCAATACCAGTCAATACCAAGCATAGCTAGGGTATTGATTATTGAATGTTGGATACACGCTCAGGTTAATCCAGATTAAACTTTTGATCTTTACATGGATTCGTATCTAGCGTGCCCGTACTCTGTACGACATCTTAAGAGAAATTCTCATGCGTCTATGCATTTAGATTTTAATGCAATGAAGGGTTAATTAGGCAAAAAAATCTTTAGATCATGGGGAGTGGACGGTTTCCCAAGATTATGCCAACGAACCTTCCTATAAAGATTCATTCTAGTGCACTGTGGGCTGGCCACCACAGATATTGTATATCATCCGCCATAGTGGAGAGCAGTATCTGACCTATTATAATAATGCTGAGCCTTTGTCTCCTTATAGGAGCACTGGAACCGCTAATATCGTGATCTAGCAGAGTGGCCCTGCGGAGAATTGATAGAATTCGTGAAGTGCGTGTATATTCATTTATTGGTTCGATTAGCCCATGTTCGGCAATGACATGATATGAGAATATCTATTATGCATTATTTCTGATATAGCCTCAGACTCCACAATAATAAGCTGTATAATTTATTGGCTATTTATAATAATCAGACTTGGTTTTGATTGTATTATTTTATTAGTATTCTAGGAACGTGGACTATCATAGTGTGATGGTTCAACCCTTGTCCTTGTTTGGTTCTAGGGTTGGGCAATTGTGCTTATAATAGGCCGTGGACCGAAACTATGATACAGAACGTATATATATACCTATCTATTGCTTGGGTTTTTGTTTCTCTATTTCGTGCCTCCTTTGTGGTACTTTCTATTTTGGGTCTAACTCTACTGGTTTTGCATGACCAGGATTTGAGCTAGCACCCGAGGATACAACGTACTTTCTCCTAACTTATGGCACACACCAGGAACATGGTCGCTGAGGATAACGAGTGGGTTTTCTTATTCCTCGCTCGTCATTGTATATTTTACTCTTTTGGGCGTTTAGCTACCGACACCTGTTAACCGGTATATCCAGACATTTAGTTTCCTTTTCATGACTGTATATAAATTAGGATGCAGCTGTAATACTATCATGTATATTTGTTTCTCAACTGGCCTCACTTATTTTGTAGTGGCTAGTTCTCAGAATATTTTAATGGAGAGTTTGGGATACTTATTGCTTTATCATATATGCTCTATGCTTACTGTTTCTTGTTTGATTAATTGAGACATAGATGTTCGTGTGACCCTAAATAACCTGATTGTAGCATACACCCCTTGTCTAGTTACAACTGTGACTGCAGTATGACGTATAGTACCTTGTACGGGATAGCTAGCCATGTCCATCTCCGTGTTCCGGTACTAGGGCAAGACAAGGTTTTATTGGTGGCTCATGCAGGTCTGTTCTTCAGACTTGTGGGATGTTATGGTCATAGGAGTCTCAATAAAACATGATCATTCATGAAATTCTAAATTCGTCCTCTTTGATACTCAGCTTGAATTATCGAGTTGGTTATTTTTTTGTTCATTCTCGTCCTGTACTTGATATATTTTGTGCTCTTATTTTGGGTTTCCCCTCCCCCAGATGTTGTAGTAACCAGAGTGGAAGAGTTTCCAGTAGAACAAGATCATGTAGAACCCCAGTCAGGGATTCAATTGAGCCCATGATGGATGCAACAGAGCAACGGACTCCAGATATTCCCGTACCTCCCGTAGTACTGGCAATATTGGATACCCCAGCCTTGCTAGAGATTATCCGGGGAATATTAGCTAACCAATAGCACCGAATGGTGGTTTAGTAACAACAAAAATAATAACAACAACAACATCAACATCTT
Organism: Iris macrosiphon; assembly: GCA_036927795.1. Lineage (NCBI taxonomy): Eukaryota > Viridiplantae > Streptophyta > Magnoliopsida > Asparagales > Iridaceae > Iris > Iris macrosiphon. The sequence continues at coordinate 120,895,789 of JAYESA010000001.1, forward strand.
CAGCAACAAGAACATAATGTCCTCTTAAACCAAGGATTGTAGACGAACCTAGAACGAGTTTGGAGAACATATTCTGGGACAATTGTTAGATTTTGCAGACCGAAACCCAGATATTTCGATGGCACGGAGGATGCCATCATAATAGATGATTGGTTCCAGGATATTGAAACCATTCTGGCATCGGCTAAGGTTCCAGTAGAAGAATAGGTTGACCAGGTCCGTTTACAACTTCAGGATCTTGCACGAGATTGGTGAGTCTCGATGGAGGTAGGATTGAGGTGTCCTATTTCTTTGGGCGATTTAAGGACCCGTTTTAGGGCTATGTACTTCGGGGTTGTGGCTCAGTGTGAGTTACAGCAGAGATTTTACTAACCTCAAGCAGGCTGGAAGGATAGTAGATGGCTATGCGGCAGAGTTTTATCGACTAAGCAGATTTGCTCCAACCATGGTGGCAGCGGAGTTGGAGAGGGCAATGAGGTTCCGGCAAGTACTTCACTTAAAGATCTTACACATGGTAGGGGTACATGAATACCAGACTTTTGAGGCAGTATTAATAGTGGCCAAGAGGGTTGAGCTTACCTCCCAGAGGATGGCATCATGAAGAGTAGACCGGAAGAAACCTCATAGACAGAGCAGTGAGGGAGGAACAGTACCACGCACATCAGTACCATCCCCTAGCATTCGCATTCATGATTTAGTACAGAGGAGGCCAGTGACCTTGACAGTGATAGCACCAACTTGGCAGCAACTGTCGAGGCAGCAGCAGCAACAACAACAACAACAGCGTCGTGGACCACCAAAAGGTTGAACATATTATGGCAAGGGTAGCCATACCCAGGACGTTTGCCAGGCATAATGTAAATACCCTGATTTTTCAGGAATTTTTAATTTAGATTTTTCATATTTTTCTGTAATTTTCTGGGATTTTTCTTTAATTAAAACTAAGGTATTTTATGATTAAAGGATTTTTAAATGATATTAATTAATATTAAAATATTATGAAAATAATATTTTATGGTGTAAAATGGAAAACCGGACATAGGGTAATTTTTTGTGAATTTATTGGACTCCAAAAATATTTTTAAAGCCCTAAAAACCAAGTTGTAATTAACCCTAATTAAACCCTCAAATAAACTGGGTTTATTTGAAATAAACCAAACCGGACCGGACCGGTTTACCCAAACCAAACCCATCTCCTAATGGGTCGGGTCGGATCCGAATCGAACCCGACCCGGACCCGTACCCGATCTGAACCCTAATCCTAAACTGACTTCTACTGTTCCGGCGCCCTATAAACACCCTCGATCACCTTGCTCCGCCGCCGAAAACCTAGCCCCTCTCCCTGAGCCCCCGCTCCGGGCACCCTCGGCCGCCCTAGTCTCCCCCTAGCCTCCTACCTCTCCGACAATCTTTACCTCACCCTCAGCCCGAGCTCGGCCCTCCGCGGCCTCGACGGAACCCCAGCACCCTCAGCAGCCCACGAGCCCCGGTCGTCTTCTCCGGCAGCCTCCTCAACTCCTCCGCCTTCCCTCTCTCCGTCGCCATCATCAGCAGCAGCTCAGGCGAGCTCGCCTCGGCCGGCCACGACAAGCAGCAGCAGCCGCAGCAGAGCCGCAGCGACGCCCTGAGCCGTCCCCGACCGACTCAGCCCCTGCCGCCTCCGGCGAAGCCCCAGATTGTCACTACCACATTCTGAAAATAGGGGTATTTTCGACTTTCTATAATTATCAGTATTGTGGTATTTATATTAAATGATTTTCAATATTGTATTTTAATTAAATAATTGCATGAGGTGTATTTAAATATATTATATTATATACTGCGTTCTTAATGTCTGAGCTGGTAGACTTGACCTAGAGGCCACTAGACGAACACCTAATCGAATAATGGGAATTATGTATTTAATTGTTTTATTTTAGAATTTATTTATTGGAGGTTGTATTTAATTACCGTAATTTATTTAATTGTTGCGCGCTGCCGTTGCTTCGATATTTGGCGCAATACCCTGACTTTTGCCTTCCAACAAATTTCACAATCTCGTCCTAGACATGCCCGCCTTCCATTCTGATATTTTTGCAACCCAAAATTATGATCTCTGTACTTTCATTCTAGCCGCACAAAAATTGTCGCGGACGTTTATTTAATTGTTGAATAAATTCCTATTTTGTATCGTTGTGCGTTCCAATCAAAATTGGGGAAAATCTTGACCTATTTTTCGTGCGACCCAAATTAGGGTAATATTCTATTCTGAGTCCTCTTCACTATTGGTATTGATGACCCGACCTGATTTTGGCCCCATGTCCCCCTAATTAATTTTTGAACAGAGCTTGCATTTATTTCTAATTTAAATGGGGATATTATTTTGTCTGATCCCGTTAATCCTAAATTAGTCCCAATGCCATTTTAATTAAACCCGTGCCTAACGCACAACACCCTCTCACCATAAAATTTTCTAAACACATTTTTCTCTACAAATTTTGTGTCATTTTATGTGTTTGTGCAATTTCCCGAATTTAAGGGGCTAAGTTGCAATTATTCAATTGTAGGTGTCATCACCCCATTGGCCAAGACCAAATGGAAAGGTTATTTATTTGTGGACCAAATTGTATTTTTTCCCACTCTACTTTACATGAAAATAATTTCCTTCATGAACAATCCTAGCCACTCATTTGAAATTGGACCATCACCACCCTTCAACCACATCTCACCCCCTCCCTATTTAATGTCCTATCAAGCCCTAATCCCCAAAAATCCAACCTAGGGAATCCCCCCACACTCAAACCGTAGCCTCCACAAATTTTCTCCATTCTTTTTCCTTTCTCCTTTCTCCTTCAACTTCTCTTCTTCTTCCTTTCTTCTTCTTTTATTTTTGAAATAAGAAGGGGAGGGGGAACACTGTTCATCCGGCCATTCCCTGTGCTCCGGCCGGCCAACTCCGGCGGACCAGACCCGAGCCGACCACCAGCCTCTCCCTCTGCTCTTCATCCCTCCGCCGGACAACTCCCTCACTCCGGTCTGCACCACCCCGCTGTCGAGCTCCGGCGACTCCGGCACTCCCCCTTCGTGTCGAGCCACTGCCGGCCGAGAACGGGGCGACACGCGCACCGATCAGCATCGATCTCTACCGGGATGGCTCGCTCAGCAGCAGATCCATCGTGCTGCAGATCGACAACAAGACTCACCAGGTTAACGCAAGTGCACTCAGGCACTCTCTTCAGGACAGGCTGAGCAAGGCCGCGGCCGTCGGTGCGGGGAGGGGCCGTATGGATGAGATCTACTTGAAGCTACGCACGAGCACAGCTCCTCCGTTGAAATTGATTGATTTACCTGGTTTAGATCAGCGAGCTATGGACGAGTCGACGATTAGTGATTATGCTGCCCGTAATGATGCAATATTGCTGGTCACAGTGCCTGCTGCACAGGCACCAGATATTTCTTCATCTCGAGCTCTTAGGCTGGCGAAGGAATTTGATACAGAAGGGACACGAACAATTGGTGTTATTAGCAAAATCGATCAAGCAGCTGGAGATCAAAAAGTTGTTGCAGCTGTACAAGCCATTTTGTCGAATCAGGGACCAAGAAATGCTTCGGACATTCCATGGGTTGCGCTTATTGGGCAGTCTGTTTCTATAGCTTCTGCACAAGCTGGATCAATGAGCTCTCTTCCTTCCTCTTCCATCCTTCTTACTATAATGTAATTAATGTATTAGTATGGTTAATGTCATTAATGTATTGATAAATTAAAGTAATTAATGTGTATAATAAATGATAATATGTATATATTTAAGTATGATTTATATATAAATACGTATTCTAGTATATATAATTAATTTGATATATATATATATATATTTTGTATATACTATATATATATTCTCAATATATATATATATATTGGTTATTTTATATATAACATCTATTTAATAGAAAGTATATACTAGTACAAATTTAATTCATGAATTGGTATTTATGTATTCCTCATAAATGTTAGTATTGTATTTTTAATTTAGTATATATATATATATATATATTGTAAATTGTATTTTTGGAAATTAGTACATATAGTAAATTCTATTTTGGGTTATATTAATATGTATATATCTATCTTGTGTAAAGTAATTCCTATTGGATTTTATATAATTAAACATACAGTATTATCCTTACTTTATATATATATACAAGTATTAGTTTTATTTAAAGAATATAAATACACATCTATTTTTCATACCAAATGAATAATATATATGTATGTTAGTAGTATATATATATGATATATGGGTACTAGATGACCCGAGTATAAATACGGACACCCCGTAACTATACCTGACCCATGACTCTGTGAATGTTAGTTGGCTGTCATGCGTACACTGACGTACTGGCGAGCCATACCATTTTTGGTCGTCTGTCTTGCCCAGCAATCGCAGACGCGACGCCGTACAATTTGACGCACACTAACCCTAGATTGACCAGTGCCATACCTGGCATAGCCCATGAGTTAGTATTTTCTTGTGTGTTTAGTATAGCTTCTGATGCAAATGTTTTATTATTTATTATATGTCTTTAGGACTGTTGGTTCCTCCAGGCGATACTCTGGAACAGGACCTCGGTATTCACCAGCTACGGACCCAAGGCGAGTACATTCTCTGATTAGTTTCTATTTTATGATATCCTCTATGTTCACTGTATCTAGTGTAGATATCCATGCTCTTGACACGCTGGTTACACGGATTGGTATACACGGATCCCGTCATGAGATGTTATTTCTTATTCATGGTGTAGCTTGTACAAGACTTGTTTCCTTGTTATCTTATGCATGTACAGACACTGAGTTCCGCGGAGATTTGCTACCTCCCTAGGGAATCCCGTGCCATGGCGTACCATGATTGGATATACTATACCAGTCGGGGATGGAGAGTATTTTAGTATAGATATGTGATCATACCCAAACTCTACATGCATCATAGCTCACCCCGCATCTCACGTCGAGTGCGGCCTGACCATTTACATGCTTCATAGCTGTTACATGTGATTAGCCTGACCTCTACATGCATCATAGCTTACCAACGGTTAGCCTCACCTTACAAGAATCATAGCTAATCACATGTAACCAGCCTGATCAAGTTCCCAAGCCGATCACATGTTAAAGCTAGTACTCATACACTTAGTCATAGGTTCTTGCTCATGGACATATTGTTCTTCTCCTGCATTTACTTACAGTATTTCCAGTATTTCTTTTATTTCTCGTACCTACACATGCATCTCGTATATTTCCATCTAGAACTGCTACATAGTTTATGTCATTAATATAGAACTGCTATTTAGAGATGTACTTTGCTCCTTCCTGACTGAAAAATATTTTTCCAGACTGTGACCTTAGTGGACTTGTTTCTGACACACTTGGGGATTGGATGTTACTGATTGCAGGTATGACTATTATGTCGTTAGACTTGTCTTGAATTTCTTTGTGTTGCCTTGATATCTCATCGTGCTTTAGTTAAGGTGATTGAGTATTTCTAACAATATTTTGATATCCACGTCTCCTTATGGAGTTGGGTATTCATGTAAGTTTGATTAGATAGTTACATGACTTAGACAGCGTTCTACCGCCGATGCTGCGGCGTAGGCTGGACGTACCCACGCTCTCGTACCCCTATATCGGGTACGGGTCGTGACACGTTTTTAGTAGTGGCCCAAGCAGGTCACACTTCGCAAGTTGTGCGATGTTGTGGTAGTGCGACGTATTAGTTGTGCTACCGCGTGCCTGCTATAGAATATAGGACATAGGATACTAGGATGAGAGAGGATACTCAATCACAAAATTCTTGAGAGATTCCTGGGACGACCCCTTGAGAATCTTATTACAATTTTTAATTTAAATCCTTCGCCCTTGTTTTCGTTCGTCCTCACTCGTTGATATTGAGTTTGATTCTTGTTGACCAAGTTGTTAAATTTAAATTCTTGGTATCGTTGTTGAGTTTGATTTTTATTTTCGAGATGAATTTTATGGGCTAAAATTTACGGTATCATCTGATGACATATATTGATGAGGACAGTGAGAAAGGTAAAACGTCTACTTTGGTTATGGAACCTAGAGTTTATCGCAGCCATATTAGCTGTCGTGACGAGAACGTAGGAACCTGACTTGGATGTACATACTATAGTTATGAAACTTAGGGTCTCTCGCAGCCATACCGGTTGGCGTGGCGAAGATTCTAGATGATATGATTATAGAGTTGCATACCTTAGTTACGGAACCTGTCGTTTATCGCATCTATGCTTACTGGCGTGGCGAGGATTCTAAGTGTCATAATTTCTGACAGACGTGTATGATTATCTGGTTGTATCTTAAAATGGTTCTTAAAGTATCATCTCAAGACTTATATATTTTCGTTATTACATGACTTTGTTCCATCGCTTCTTTTCTTTACTAGCAGTAAAGATACCTTCAGTCCTCAATCCAGTCTTTGAGCTCCGATTCCTTGAGGATTCCTTGTTAAGTATGATAATGAATAACTTGTAATTATGTCTGTGTCTTGAGTATTAGTATTGACTGAGTGTTGCTAGTAAGTTTTAAGTGTTTCCTAGTTGGACATGTGAGCAGTAGGCCTTAACCCAGAATTAACCCATAGCATAGTACCTTGTAACAATGGTTCTAGGATAAGTGTCATTGGAGACAGTGAGTAGAAGGAGAGTATAGGGTATCAGTGATAGTTCCCAGAGTTAGTATCAGAGCCAGTATACCCGTCCCGGATAATCATGGTTATGTAATTGAGTGATCTATGTAAACAATTAAGTATCCAGAAATTGTGTTAAGGATTAATGGACCATGACGTTCAATTTGATGATCGATATCGGGTGTGTTAAAGGTAAATAAATATATATGCATGAGGAGTAATAATGAGGTGTCATGAGTAGAGGAATATCGAAATTGGAAAGGAAAATGGGGAAGCGTATCACAGATTAGTTTAACAGGCTTTAAAGGATTAAAGAGAAATACATATACCTCAATTGAGATGAGAACCATATACTTGCCCATGAGAGTAAAGAAACATGAGTGTTATAGAAGATACATCTAATCATGAGTTATAATGAGCTTGATGAGATGATCCATTAATGAAGCTAGAGATATAATACCAAGAGTGCTAATGGTTCTATTTCGAGGGTTAGTCGAGAATGACGCTCAAAACAATAAGCACTTCAAGTGATGATAATTAGATTGGTGTATTAGTGTGCACCTTGAGCATTAGAGACCGTGAACATTTATATATGTGTACTTGTGGATTAATTTTATCGTTTCAAGAGTGGAAATGAAATAAGATTTTGAGAATTTTAAGGAGTTGAGATTTTATGTTGTTAAAATATTGAGGATTTAAATTTGATTCAATAAACATAGTCAAGCTATAAAGATTTTAGAAGTGATTAAAATTTTATTTCGATGTTGAATATCTGACTTCGAGGAAGTGTATGCAATTTATTTGTAAGTTGATCGAGAAGTTAAACCTTGATGATTATTTTTGAGGATTAATTTTATGGTAGATGAGAAATATGAATATTAATATATGAGTAGATGATATACACGTGTAAGGATCTGGTGACTTAAGCATGATTGAGATGGCACCGCAGACTGACTTGGGTGTCCATCTAAAGTTGTATTGGAAAGAGCAGTACTTAGTATGGTGTTGCACTTGACATGTATTGAGTGATAAGAACGACTAGTATGAACAATTGTAGTAGGAACGGAAACTGGCAGAGGGTATGGTACTAAAAAGATAGAGGTATCAACTTGGATGCATTATTGAACCATGGCAATATTAGAGGTTCTTGGTATCAGATTTTGGTATTAATAGACAGGTGTGTGCCATAGGGATATATTCATGGATCTTGTGGATTAAGATTAGTTGATATGGGTACCAGTGTACAGGAATAGGAATTAGTTAGTGAATATGCTAGAGTTAAGTGTATGTTAGAGATAAGGGATACCACAAGTAATATGTTAACAGGTTCTTTCTTTTCTTTCCTAATGTTCTTTTTTGTCTTTTGATTGTTTGATTCCCTAGTAACGTGGTTTATATTCGTGATTTTCTTGTTAGAATGTAGTTAGTAGTACACCCTGATACAGAGACTGCAATACCATGATAAAAGACACATGATCGTAAATTTTTTATTACAAGTTGTATGACTGTAGGTAAATTTTCTTAGACCATGATCATTGGGGTTTTTGACCATAGCAAGGATCTATGACAAGGTTATGACTTACAGAAAAAAAAAGGACAAGATGAGTAGAATTTGTGGATGAGCATTAATTTAAATAAAGAATTAAAGGGTTGTTATAACAGAGGTGATGGATCATTGATTTTACGAAAATCGAGGTATGATTGAAATTCGAGGATAAAACATTAACTTAAAAGGGAGAGTTAAGGAACTAACATGGCAAAATTGAGGAATTATTAATTTTAGTAAGGTTATGATATGATAGAATTGGCGATTAAAAATTGAGAAAATTTAAGAGATTGTCATTATATTTATTTGACCGCAAGCTATGAATTTTGGATGTTGCATTAGAAGGATCTCTAAGTGTCGCACTGGTGAGTATTGTGAGGAAAAAGGAAACTGAAGAATCAGATCATTGATGGATTATTGTTGAATTCAGACTTTTGGGACGAGATTCAATACATTGATTGAAATTAAATTTGAGGAGCAGATATCAAATTTTGAGTATTTAATTAACTTAAAATTTTGGAGGAAATTGTGAGGAAAATGGACTTTGATTTTTATTTTCGAGGATATTGCAAGAATACAGTAAATTCAGAATTTTTGAGATTGTGAAATGGCAAGGTAAATTACTACCTGATTTTGTGATTGATGAATTTAACTATTGATGAGAAATAATATAATTAATAAACACTATTATGAGGACTTTAAATTTCGAGGACGAAATTCTTTTAAGGAGGGTAGACTTGTCACTACCATATTCTGAAAATAGGGGTATTTTTGACTTTCTATAATTATCAGTATTGTGGTATTTATATTAAATGATTTTCAATATTGCATTTAAATTAAATAATTGCATGAGGTGTATTTAAATATATTATATTATATACTGCGTTCTTAATGTCTGAGCTGGTAGACTTGACCTAGAGGCCACTAGACGAACACCTAATCGAATAATGGGGATTATGTATTTAATTGTTTTATTTTAGAATTTATTTATTGGAGGTTGTATTTAATTACCGTAATTTATTTAATTGTTGCGCGCTGCCGTTGCTTCGATATTTGGCGCAATACCCTGACTTTTGCCTTCCAACAAATTTCACAATCTTGTCCTAGACATGCCCGCCTTCCATTCTGATATTTTTGCAACCCAAAATTATGATCTCTGTACTTTCATTCTAGCCGCACAAAAATCGTCACGGACGTTTATTTAATTGCTGAATAAATTCCTATTTTGTATCGTTGTGCGTTCCAATCGAAATTGGGGACAATCTTGACCTATTTTTCGTGCGACCCAAATTAGGGTAATATTCTATTCTGAGTCTTCTTCACTATTGGTATTGATGACCCGACCTGATTTTGGCCCCATGTCCCCCTATTTAATTTTTGAACACAGCTTGCATTTATTTCTAATTTAATTGGGGATATCATTTTGTCTGATCCCGTTAATCCTAAATTAGTCCCAATGCCATTTTAATTAAACCCGCGCCTAACGCACAACACCCTCTCACCATAAAATTTTCTAAACACATTTTTCTCTACAAATTTTGTGTCATTTTATGTGTTTGTGCAATTTCTCGAATTTATGGGGCTAAGTTGCAATTATTCAATTGTAGGTGTCATCACCCCATTGGCCAAGACCAAATGGAAAGGTTATTTATTTGTGGACCAAATTGCATTTTTTCCCACTCTACTTTACATGAAAACAATTTCCTTCATGAACAATCCTAGCCACTCATTTGAAATTGGACCATCACCACCCTTCATCCACATCCCACCCCCTCCCTATTTAATGTCCTATCAAGCCCTAATCCCCAAAAATCCAACCTATGGAATCCCCCCACACTCAAACCGTAGCCTCCACAAATTTTCTCCATTCTTTTTCCTTTCTCCTCTCTCCTTCAACTTCTCTTCTTCTTCCTTTCTTCTTCTTCTTTTATTTTTGAAATAAGAAGGGGAGGGGGAACACTGTTCACCCGGCCATTCCCTGTGCTCCGGGCGGCCAACTCCGGCGGCCCAGACCTGAGCCGACCACCAGCCTCTCCCTTTGCTCTTCATCCCTCCGCCGGACAACTCCCTCACTCCGGTCTGCACCACCCCGCTGTCGAGCTCCGGCGACTCCGGCACTCTCCCTTCGCGTCGAGCCACTGCCGGCCGAGAACGGGGCGACACGCGCACCGATCAGCATCGATCTCTACCGGGACGGCTCGCTCAGCAGCATATCCATCATGCTGCAGATCGACAGCAAGACTCACCAGGTTAACGCAAGTGCACTCAGGCACTCTCTTCAGGACAGGCTGAGCAAGGCCGCGGCCGTCGGTGCGGGGAGGGGCCGTGCGGATGAGATATACTTGAAGCTACGCACGAGCACAGCTCCTCTGTTGAAATTGATTGATTTACCTGGTTTAGATCAGCGAGCTATGGACGAGTCGACGATCAGTGATTATGCTGCCCGTAATGATGCAATATTGCTGGTCACAGTGCCTGCTGCACAGGCACCAGATATTTCTTCATCTCGAGCTCTTAGGCTGGCGAAGGAATTTGATGCAGAAGGGACACGAACAATTGGTGTTATTAGCAAAATCGATCAAGCAGCTGGAGATTAAAAAGTTGTTGCAGCTGTACAAGCCATTTTGTCGAATCAGGGACCAAGAAATGCTTCAGACATTCCATTGGTTGCTCTTATTGGACAGTCTGTTTCTATAGCTTCTGTACAAGCTGGATCAGTGAGCTCTCTTCCTTCCTCTTCCATCCTTCTTACTATAATGTAATTAATGTATTGGTATGGTTAATGTCATTAATGTATTGATAAATTAATGTAATTAATGTGTATAATAAATGATAATATGTATATATTTAAGTATGATTTATATATAAATACGTATTCTAGTATATATAATTAATTTGATATATATATATATTTTGTATATACTATATACATATTCTCAATATATATATATATATATATATATATTGGTTATTTTATATATAACATCTATTTAATAGAAAGTATATACTAGTACAAATTTAATTCATGAATTGGTATTTATGTATTCCTCATATATGTTAGTATTGTATTTTTAATTTAGTATATATATATATATATATTGTAAATTGTATTTTTGGAAATTAGTACATATAGTAAATTCTATTTTGGGTTATATTAATATGTATATATCTATCTTGTGTAAAGTAAGTCCTATTGGATTTTATATAATTAAACATACAGTATTATCCTTACTTTATATATATATACAAGTATTAGTTTTATTTAAAGAATATAAATACACATCTATTTTCATACCAAATGAATAATATGTATGTATGTTAGTAGTATATATATATGATATATATGGGTACTAGACGACCCGAGTATAAATACGAACACCCCGTAACTATACCTGACCCATGACTCTGTGAATGTTAGTTGGCTGCCACGCGTACACTGACGTACTGGCGAGCCGTACCATTTTTGGTCGTCTGTCTTGCCCAGCAATCGCAGACGCGACACCGTGCAATTTGACGCACACTAACCCTAGATTGACCACTGCCATACCTGGCATAGCCCATGAGTTAGTATTTTCTTGTGTGTTTAGTATAGCTTCTGATGCAAATGTTTTATTATTTATTATATGTCTTTAGGACTGTTGGTTCCTCCAGGCGATACTCTGGAACAGGACCTCGGTATTCACCAGCTACGGACCCAAGGCGAGTACATTCTCTGATTAGTTTCTATTTTATGATATCCCCTATGTTTACTGTATCTAGTGTAGATATCCATGCTCTTGACACGCTGGTTACACGGATTGGTATACACGGATCCCGTCATGAGATGTTATTCCTTATTCATGGTGTAGCTTGTACAAGACTTGTTTCCTTGTTATCTTGTGCATGTACAGACACTGAGTCCCGCGGAGATTTGCTACCTCCCTAGGGAATCCCGTGCCATGGCGTACCATGATTGGATCTACTATACCAGTCGGGGGTGGGGAGTATTTTAGTATAGATATGTGATCATACCCAAACTCTACATGCATTATAGCTAACCCCGCATCTCACGTCGGGTGCGGCCTGACCATTTACATGCTTCATAGCTGTTACGTGTGATTAGCCTGACCTCTACATGCATCATAGCTAACCAACGGTTAGCCTGACCTTACAAGAATCATAGCTAATCACATGTAACCAGCCTGATCAAGTTCCCAAGCCGATCACATGTTAAAGCTAGTACTCATATACTTAGTCATAGGTTCTTGCTCATGGACATATTGTTCTTCTCCTGCATTTACTTACAGTATTTCCAGTATTTTTTTTATTTCTCGTACCTACACATGCATCTCGTATATTTCCATCTAGAACTGCTACATAGTTTATGTCATTAATATAGAACTGCTATTTAGAGATGTACTTTGCTCCTTCCTGACTGGAAAATATTTTTCCAGACTGTGACCTTAGTGGACTTGTTTCTGACACACTTGGGGATTGGATGTTACTGATTGCAGGTATGACTATTATGTCGTTAGACTTGTCTTGAATTTCTTTGTGTTGCCTTGATATCTCATCGTACTTTAGTTAAGGTGATTGAGTATTTCTAACACTATTTTGATATCCACGTCTCCTTATGGAGTTGGGTATTCATGTGAGTTTGATTAGATAGTTACATGACTTAGACAGCGTTCTACCGCCGATGCTGCGGCGTAGGCTGGACGTACCCACGCTCTCGTACCCCTATATCGGGTGCGGGTCGTGACACAGACAGCCTCCGCCGTGTCCTCCGGCCAGATCCTCCGTCTCTAGCAGAAACCGTAGTCCTGACACAGCCCGGACACAGCAGCATCGTGTCGCGTCGTGTCGCCTAGGACACGAAAAACCCAGTTTATGGAGCCCTGTTCAGGTACCCATTTCTATCTCCTCGTTGCCCTATATTCGGTTCCATCAGCTGTGACGCATAGACTGTGTAACCCTCTCGATGCCCATGCAACCCGTTCGGTGTATCACGTCCTGTGGCGATCGCGAACTGCGATCCAAAAATAAGAAAAACAACACTCCGTTTTATCCCGGAACTGAGTACTCCCCGCCAAACGGGATGACTTGCTCGCGTACGGTCCTCACCAAAATGTGCGCGTCATTGATATGGACGTGTGGGATTTCACAGAAGTTGATTTGGATGTGCGTGCACACCGAAATCAACGCGTATCCAACGACAATGCCCCGTATCCGCCTGTTCTGGAATACGTTATAACTTTGTGTACACATGTCGGATCGAGACGAAACTTGTGCCATCGGACTCGTAGCAATACGCTGGTCCTGTGACCCAAGTTTGGTTCGATTCTGAGAACGTTGTTAAAATCGCGTATCGTGGGCCCCACGGCTCCACTTGACGGGCGATTTTGTGATCGGCTCATTGGAATCCAATTCTGGAAGTTCCGTTGGGTTTGTATCATCGTTCCTGACTTGTTGACACTAAGTTTGACAAATTTGGAGAACTTTGACCCTGACACATTTTTTGGTGCAAAGTGGCCCACATGTGGACCCCTCTTTGGCCCGAAACTGTGATTTTTCTCCCTGCGTCCAAATTGGACTCAAGGACAGGCATTTCTAGCTATTTGATATTTTCTGAATCTAATGGTGATGTTTATTTCAGGAACCGGAGTAGTACCTGCAGATCACACTAAGACCCGAGCTACAATTGGAGTCAGAACCACAGGCAAGTGTACCTTGCCAAATCTTGCAGATCCTGTTACATATTTCCTTGCCTTATTTATATGTTGTACATGCTTGACCTAGGACCGTGTGACTTTACTTAGCGTCCGATTAATAGTCGGGTGCCAACACCGCATGCGGCGTTGTGTATTATCATCTAGACATGGATACGGAGACCCTATATTTCTCGTACTTGTCTTATCAAGTATATCATAACCCAGGACACTTGACACTATTCATGAGACAGAATCTTCCTGAGATATTCATGGTGATTCTTTATAGGATACATATTTTATGACATAGACATTATATTCATAGACATTATATGACTTGTTGTATTAGATATGATCTTGCGTGACATGGACATGGGGCCTCGTGGACATGAGAAGTATGATTACATTGGGTAGGGAGAGTCACACAGGCTACAGGTTGATTATATTATGACGGTGTCATAGTCTTTCTTTGAGCTAGACAACCATATGATATCACTGCTACCGGCTCCCCGACACAGAGCTTATAGTGGTTTCAGCCTGAGTTTCTAGTGCTGCTCTCATATTGCATTTCACTTAGCTTGTTATATAGCTTACCCTATTATTCATTTATTGCTAGAGAGACACACAGGCTACAGGTTGATTATATTATGACGGTGTCGTAGTCTCCCTTTGAGCTAGACAACCCACATCACTGCTACCGGCTCCCCGACACAGAGCTTGTAGTAGTTTCAGCCTTAGTTCTAGTGATGCTCTCATATTGTATTTCACTTAGCTTGTTATATAGTATTACCCTATTGTTTCATTTATTTTCTGCACTGCATTTATTTGGCTTGAGTTATTTTGTACCTTGCTATGTCCCCTGAGGACCTGGATCCGGATTATGTCCCCAGGATTAGCAGACGAGATCCACCCAGAGTTATACAGTACAGGAGCATTAGCAGGAGCACAAGCAGGAACAGAAGCAGTTACTGGAGCAGTACCAGATCCAGTAGACGAGTGATCCCGAGATTATCTTCTGAGTATATACTGTTTCCATACTCAGTATTTGATATGGTTACCTTTATTCTTGTATCTTGACAGATGTATCAGACTCATTATCGGGTTATTTTTCGAGTTATATTTTATTGAGATTGATCTTGCTTTATGATTCTGATATTGTTATATTCATTTCTGTGGATGAGATTAGTATATCTAGACCCCTATTGTTGTATTATAGCTTAAGTACGCTCCGATGGATCCATTAAATTGGATTTGTCCATCGGTGTATGCTGCTGGCCATTGCCACGTGTCCAGTCCCTCGGTATTTTGGGACTAGGGCGTGACACATAAAATTGGCAGCAGTGGTGTTTGCACTTAAGATATAAGGCACCAATTGTATGTTGATCGAGTGGAAATATTCACAAATAGTTTGAAGTACGTATTCATGCAGAAGTAAACATGAGACAGAGGGGGTGGCTAGTGTTGTTAAAAAACTACGACGGGGAACTTCAATACCACCCGGACAAGGCTAATGTAGTAGCTGATGCACTTAGCAGTAGATATGGAAAATTAATGTTGACCACTCAGAAGCATATTTTAGAAAACTTACCAGAGATGGGTATCAAGATAGTGCTTCCACAGGATACAGGGGTTCTGGCTAGCTTACAAATCCAATCTACTTTGGTAGAGAGAATCAAGGTAGCTCAAGTGGAGGACCCGAAGACCCAAAAGCTATTTACAGAATGTGAGTCTGGTCTTCGGAAAGAGTTAACAATTTAAACGGACATAACACTAAGGTTTGGGAACCGTCTATATATACCAAACGGGGATATTCGGCAAGAAGTTATGACTTATGTACACAGTTCCCAATATTCTATTCATCTGGGAGGTACAAAGATGTACCAAGATATCAAGCAACACTTTTTGTGGAATGAAATGAAGAGGGAAATAGCACGCTTTGTATCGCGATGTCTGATATGTCAACAAGTGAAGGCAAAATAACAAAGGCCGACAGATTTATTGTAGCCACTTCCTATTCTAGAGTGAAAGTGGAAACACATCACGATGGACTATATGACCGTTTTACCTAGATCCCCGACTTGTCAAGATGCAGTTTGGGTGATAGTGGACCGACTCACGAAAGTGGCATCTTCCCTTCGGATTGGGACAGTCTAAAGAGCAGTTGCCAAATTTATACATGCGACAAATTGTGAGGCAACATGGTATGCCAGTAAACATAGTGTCAGACCGAGATACAAGGTTCACTTCTCATTTCTGAAGTAGCTTGTATGAAAGATTGGGTACTAAGTTAAGATTTAGTACGATGTACCACCCCCAGACAGACGAACAATCAGAGAGAACCATTTGGACCTTGGAAGATATGTTATGAGCATGTACCCTAAACATTGGTGGATCTTGAGAAAATCACCTTCACTTAGTAGAATTCTCGTATAAAAATAGTTATCAGACCAGCATTCAGATGGCACCTTTTGAGGCACTATATGAAAGGAAGTGCATGTCACTGTTAGCTTGGGATGATATTGGTGAGCGAAAAATATTAGGCCCAGAAATGATCATACAGACAGTAAAATTTGTCTAGCAGATCAGAGAGCAATTTTGGGTTCGTAGACCTTTAGAGTTCTCTATCGACGACCACGTGTTCTTGGAGATTTTATCGACTCATAGAGTCATTAGATTTAGGGTTAGCAAGAAGCTTAGTCTGTGATACGTTGGTCCGTTCAATATCCTCGACTGGGTGGACGATGTGGCTTATCATCTTACCCTTCCACCTTCGCTCTGTGAGGTACAGGATATATTTTATGTGTCTCAATTGCGTAGGTATGTTCCCGATCTAATTCATATCCTCGATCACTCTGAATTAGTCGTGGGTACCGACTTTTCTTACAAGGAGCAACCCGTATCCATTCTGGATCGAAAGAAGAAGGTACTAAGGAACCGAACTATTTCTCTTGTCTGGGTTGCCTGGGGCTATCACATTCTTGAAGAATCGACGTAGGAGTGCGAGAATGATATTTAGTCTCGGTACCCATACATGTTCAATTCAAAAGGTATCTTGGATTTCGTGATCAAGTCATCACCTATGTGTTGTGATGATATTGCTTGCATACGTAGATTTGCTAGTAGATTTGTATCATGCTTGTCCTGACTTCTCTATTTCACTTGTATTTGAATTCCGAGGACAAAAATTTTCTAAGGTGGATAGAGGTGTCACTTCTTATTCCCAATATACGTATTTGGAGCGTATTATTTCTTGCTTGCATGTTTGTTTGGTTGCATGAGACTAGACCCATTCTATAGTTTATCTTGGTTCTTGGTTCATTTTTTGAGTTGGTTTTATCATGAATTGAACCCATGAACTAAACCTCAACCCTTCTTATATATATACCAATCTCTCTCTCTCTCTCTCTCTCTCTCTCTCTCTCTCTCTCTCTCTCTCTCTCTCTCATTTCCTTTCTCTCTCTTTGGTTTTCTCCCTCCATCGTTAGGCAAGTACATCTTGTATGAGAAATGGAGAAACCCTCCATATTATTAGTCTACTATGTTTATTGTATGATTTTATACATGTTTAGAACTTGGTATTTTTGGATTTAGTGGATGTAATGGTGTAGATCTGAGTTTTTATAAGTGTTGAGTGTTCTTGAGTTTTTTTTTCTTTCATAGTTTTGATCTTCAAAACCTTGTTGTTTTCGAAAACTTTTTGTTCTATGTTGAAGAGCATTTGATTTGAGTGGTTTAGAACTTTATTTTACTGGATTTAGACCCCTAACGAAGTTCCATGGAGAAAACCAACTTTCAATTTGGAGCCATCTGCCATAGCCAAACTTACTGTGGGGAAGATGAAGCTCCATGCATTGGCACTTCTTTTTATGGTTTTTTGTCTTTTCTTCCCCTCTTTTCTATGGACGCATGACTCAGCCTCGCATTGGCACTTCTTTTTATGGTTTTTTGTCTTTTCTTCCTGACACACACTTTATTTCTTGTCACATCCATCTTTTTAGTCACTTTACTGAAACTTTATTTGTTGTATATCACTTCGACACTTGTTCCGAAGAGTAGACTTTGCCTTGCCTATGCGTCCAAGACATCTATGTGTCCAGTCGCCTATGCGCCTCTGACTTCATGTGTTTCCAAGAGCCCTGAGTATATGTCTCACCCTGAGCATGTGCTTGTTGGTTCATGTGCCTGACCTTCATTCGTACAATTTTATGTACGTATTATCCTTAGTGACCCCTTGCGTGAACATAGTACTTTCATATTGTGTTCATATATTTTATTTTGAATATTTCTTATCATCCTCTATGTGGTTGATCCTAGAAATTTCTTATGTTATGATTCTAAGGAAGAATGGACTTAGTAACCAATCCTCGTGCTAAACATGACCATGTGCTAGACTTGGCTATGTACATGGCATAAATATATGTTGGATTAAGATTTTTGTATGACCAGACTATTTAATAAGTGAGTAACCAGTTATGCGCATGACATAACCTAAGTGTTATAATGTGATCAAGATTCATGTGACCCGATGATTAATTGGTAATTGGACTCGAATACTGTATCCGTGTTGATACAACTATTACATGCTAAGTGTACATGACCTAAATGTGTACTGAGGTATGACATAACATGTTACGTGTTAAGTAATTTTCGTGATTAGGTTGTGCATCTAGAATTCCTCCTATAAATTGTGAATACATGATACTATATTATTTTCCCTAGCACGGGCATGATATGCGAGTCAATACCAAGCGTGGATAGGATATTGATTGTTGAATGTTGTATACACGCTCGGGTGAATCCAGATTGAACGTTTGATCTTCACATGGATTCGTATCTAGAATGCCCGTACTCTGTACGACATCTTAAGGGAAATTCACATACGACATATCTTAAGATTTTAATGCAATGTAGGGTTAATTAGGCAACATAAATCTGTAGATCATGGAGAGGGAACGGTATCCCGAGATCATGCCAACGAACATTACTACAAAGATTTATTTTAGTACGCTGTGGGCTGACCACCACAGATACTGTATATCGTACGCCATAGTGGAGTGCAGTATCTGACCTATTATAATAATGATAAGCCATTTTCTTCCTATAGGAGCACTGAAACCGCTAATACCGTGATCTAACATAGTGGCCCTTCGGAGAACTGGTATAATTCGTGAAGTGTGTGCATAATCATTTATTGGTTCGGTTAGCCCATGTTCGGCAATGACGTGATCTGAGGATATCTATTATGCATTATTTCTTAGATAGCCTCAGACTCCATAATAATAGGTCGTACAATTAAATGGCCATTTATAATAACCGAACTTGGTTGTGATTGTATTATTCTGTTAGTATTCTAGAGACATGGACTATCATAGTGTGATGGTTCAACCCTTGTCCTTATTTGGTTGTAGGGTTGGGCCATTGTGCTAGGATAGGCTGTGGACCAAAACTAAGATACATAATGTATATATATATATATATATATATATATATATATATATATATATATATATATATACATATCTATTGCTTGGGTTTTTGTTTCTCCATTTCGTGCCTCCTTTGTAGTACTTGATATTTAGGTTCTAACCCCACTGGTTTTGCATGGCCAAGATTCGAGCCAGCACCCAAAGATCCAGCATACTTTCCCAAAACTCATGGCGCATACTAGGAACATAGCCGCTGAGGATAACGAGTGGGTTTTCTTATTCCCTGCTCATCATTGTACATTTGACTCTTTTGGACGTTTATCCACCGGCACCTGTTAGCCGACATGTCTGGACATTTAGTTTCCTTTTCATTTATGTATATAAATTAGGCTGTAGCTGTAATACTATCATGTATGTTTGTATCTCAACTGGCCTAACGTATTTTGTAATGGCTCGTTCTCAAAATATTTTGATGGAATGTTTGGGATGCCTTATTGCTTTATCACACATGCTCTATGCTTACTATTTCTTGTTTGATTGATTGAGACATTGATGTTCGTGTGACCCTAAGCGGAGCATGCACTCCCTTGTTTAGTTACAGCCGTGATCGTCGTACGACATATAGTACCTTGTATAGCGTAGCTGGCCATCTCCGTCTCTGTATTTCGGTACTGGTCGTGACACTGATAGTATACTTTCTGTGAAAACAGACCTCGTCACTATGATTGTTTGTGAACCCCTCAATTTTAAAATAAAATTATTAGAAACAATTTTATGGAAATTATGTATATTCATTTAAACAATCTAGAAAATAATAATAAACTAATGAGTGATTATGCATAAAAATATCTAAATAAATTATTAATAGAAATTAAAAATAGAGCAAAGAAAGAAAAAGAATTTAAAAGAATTAGAAGTTCAAAGAAAAAAACGTATATATATTAGAAAATAAAATAAACTAGATGTGATATCCATAATTATAATTAAAAGGAATAAAAAAATTTGAAGTTCCTAAAACAATCCTTAAATTGAATAAGGAAAAACTAATACGAATTTATTTTGAATTATTTTATATATATATATATATATATATATATATATATATATATATATATTAAAAGAAACATATATATATATATATAAGAAGAAAAGAAAAGAAAGGAAAAAAACTCGTGAAAAGCGCACGTGTGCACTATTCAACCGCCCCCTCCTCAAAACAAAATCATGTGTGGGTTTTTAACCCATACCCAAAACCCAATATTTACGAGATCAAAACTAGATCAAACCTAAACGAAATTCACCCAAACCTTTTCCTACCCAATCCCTATTCGATTCTCTACAGATTGAACCAAAAATCAATCCAAATCTTAGTTTAAATCTTAGAAAAAATTGTTTGGGAAATCAACGAAAAACTTAGTATATAAACCAATTTCGAAAACCCTATTTCTCTTTCCCATAGCCGTATACACCTACAAATTCGAAACCCTAAGGTCCTGGAGATTCCCCAACATCCCCCACACCTGAAAAATCACCTATACACGCCGGAGAGTCATCGGAGTGAGCGCAGCAACCCCAAGAAGTCTGATTCATTCAGCCGCACAAAGTAACCAGGTACCTCTGTTCATCATCCTGTATCTTTTATTATACTCAATCGTTTTTTGATCCGTAAAGGTTTCTGAATAGCCTACTTAACTCTCTCTAGGAAAATTTTGGTTTATGAGATTTACATGATAATTTAGTCAATACAAACTTAGGTTCAAAACTCAAAAAAATGGCTAAAACCACATAGGAATAATGACAGTTTTTACAACTAAAATCCTAACTTGATGCGATGATTCCCGTTAGGATAATAAGTATTTTAGGAATTCACTTGAACATACTTCTATACAACATAACCGGCTTCGTAATGATATATTATTTGTAAATTATTGAGTATTTATTCTACAGTAAAACTCACGTAGAATATTAAGAAAAACCACTTTTGAAAATAATAAAAAACCTCAATACAGAATTGGTCCCGACAAACCGGATAACCTCACCATGTACGGATTGAATCAAAAGGTTCTTAACATATGGATTTGACATAATTCGAATTAGTTGCGTATGCGCAACAAATTCGACTCAATCCGTCGAAAGTCCCCATATCGACACTTTTATAAATTATCCAATTAGTTTGTACTTGCTCATCGAATCATAACAAAACTTACACGGGTAGACTCGCAGTATTTGACTTGTCCTGTGACCCGATTTTCATCCAATTCAGAGATAGTCATCGAATCGCAGTTTGCGGGTCCCACAATTTGACTTGACAAATGATTTTGTGATCGGCTCACCTGAATTCCAATCTGGACATACCGTTGAGTTCAAATCACCGTTTAGAATTCGTTTGACCTATAAAATGCTAAATTTAGCGACTTTAATTCTGAAATATTTTTTGGTGCAAAGTGGGCCACATGTAGACCTTGTTTGACCCAAAACTGTCCTTTTATCCGTGTCCAAATTAGATGAATGTGTAGTATTTTTTTTACTATCTCTCTCATTCTGGAAACGTTGGTGATATTTATTTCAGCATCCGGATGCGTTCGTACATCTTCTTATTTTTGTGCTGCTGTTGATTTGACGTGTTCACTGCCAAAACCTTATCTAAACTCTTTTCGGACACCAGACAAAGTATACATTCCCACGATTACTGCTTATTTACATTCAATTTAACATATTTCATTTCTGTCATTTATTTTCTTATATATAATAATAATTATTATTATTATTATTATTATTATTATTATTATTATTATTATTATTATTATTATTATTATTATAAACTGCTCATCCAAGGAAATCTTGGGTGCAATGATGGAGTGCGTCGTTTATTTGTCTTTGGATTTTACTATGCATATTGACTTATATTTATGAGACCACCCCATGATTGTGAGATATCCTTATA
This sequence comes from Iris macrosiphon, assembly GCA_036927795.1. Taxonomy (NCBI): domain Eukaryota; kingdom Viridiplantae; phylum Streptophyta; class Magnoliopsida; order Asparagales; family Iridaceae; genus Iris; species Iris macrosiphon. The sequence goes on from JAYESA010000001.1 coordinate 120,918,066, forward strand.
TCTCATTTAGCTATGACACTTGCTTGACACAAGATATGATTTCCATTTAGGATACGGACTTGCGTATTCGATTGTCCATCGGTACGTGCGGGACGTGCGACAGTTATGACATAACCGCTATTAGTATATTATGTTAGAGACCATAGCAGTTACAAACTAGGTGAGTGGTGGATACAACTTGGACAATCTCATGGGGTGGGGAGGACAACTATTAGTGTAGGGGCTATTTTTTATTTACATTCCTCTAGTTGGCCACTGGTGACTCAGACGAGCGCTACGTGTGTTGTCACACCCGTTCCCAGATTTGGTATTCTTGAATTTGTGATATTTAAAAAATTTCCTGATAATGTATTCCTATTGCATTTTACATGTTGGTTCCTGTCATTTATGTTGCATTTAATTTGTTAAGATTTTTATTTATTATGGGAGACTACCCTGGACCAATAGTGAACACTTCGGAAATTTCCATGGACCCATACTAGGACCCGTATGTAGGATGGATACCTGACCCGGCTCACTTTTGGAACCACTAAGCCTATTTTGGATGGTTGAGATTTATTTGGAGAGTGTCATGACTTAATCCTATGGCTAACCTCATTTTTCTACCTCATTTTCCCACTTGGTATATATATATATATATATATATATATATATATATATATATATATATATATATATATATATATATATATATATTAGTATTTCTCTCTTCTCCCTTCTTTCTTCATTTCCTACTCTCTTTATTATTTTCTTCTTCCTCCTTGCTCCTTCCCTTGGCCGACCCTAACCCTATCCCTAACCCTAGACTTGGCTCTTGGAAGAGGTTTGTTAACCCACCAAGGCAAGTACATCTTGCTCAAAGGGGTGAAGCCATAATTTTTAGATTTATATATATATGTATAGAAGCATGAAAATTATACAGGTTGTATAGAGGTTATGCCACCTCAAAAACAAAAATAAGTCGCAGAGGAGCGACATGTGGCCTGAACAAACCTAGCCGCAAAGGAGCTACATGCGGCCTGATCAACCAAGGAGCTGGAAGCCACATAGTACACCCTATGTGGCCTAAACAACTACAGAGCATAAGGGCCATATAGGACCCCCTTGACACGACATTCAATGCCAAGCAGACTCTCTGACACATTACTCATCACACTGAGACACTTCGAGCCTCGTGAAGACGACGGCTCAAACAAGGAAGAAATATCACATAAAGTCTTTGATGGCCTCGTCAGAAGTGATACACCATGTGCTCACTCATATGCGGCTACATACCCATGCGGTCTCGTCATCATGCGACCAGAGTGTCCATTCGACCAAGGCCAAACGAGAGCATGTATGCGGCCATAGTGTCCATCCGACCAAGGTCGATCGAGAGCACGTATGCGACCACAATACTATGCGGCCAAGACGTTATGCGGATCTCGACTAATATGATCTTTTTGTTACAATTGAAGAAAATTTCTCGTACGATCAGTGTTGACTACGTATCCAGCTAACCAAGTCACGCACACAACGGGTAGAAAATAACCCCGAGATCTCATCAACAACATATCTTAACCAAGACCATATGGTAGCCTGCCCGTGGCATGCGACTACTGTTACAACCATATTCTGTTGAAGAAGACTTATGCGGCCACCAAACATAGGCATATGCAGCATCAATATTTCGTCAGCAAGACGACTATAAATAGCAGGGTAGCATGACCACAAGGGGGGTTGGAAACTATTATTAAAGAAAGGCTAGTAAAATTTAGTACAATGTGTGCACAATCTCAGAAGAGAGAAAACAGAAGAGAGCATCCGCATTACCTCGTCAGACCGTCAACGAAGTAAAGAAGCCACTGCAGCACTCGATCTCCATCGGCACGACCCAGATAAAAATACTGTATTTAGATCGACTGTCTAGGATTTTTTTGTAATTTTTTGTTCGTTGTTTAAAAAAGTTCATCCACAACTTGTAATAGAGAATAAGATGGCGACTATGATGGGGACGTCCTTGTCCTCTGATGAGAAGGCAGTGACGCAGTCTAAAGTGGCCAAATTGGGATCAATCCAGAGGATGCTGGTGGTGCACTTCGACCAACAAGCATTCGAGGAAATGTTCTCCGGGGACAACGAGAGTCTTTCTCCAAGGCTATCAAAGCCTAAGAAGACCCGAAGGACATGGATATCAAAGGCCTATGTGCCTCACCCAACTACAGGGCATGCTCTCTCCGCTTCTCTCCCTATTGCTGAAGACGCACATCATTCATCAACCCAGGCTAACCCTATCTATGTAGCATTCGGGGCTATGAATAAAGGTGTTCAGTGCCCAAACTCTGGCAAAGAAAAATACTATGATGCTAGAAGTTTGGATGCTGAGGTACGTTCTATAAGGCCACAACAGAAGCCGCATCAGAAGAACCATGTGGCATCGGTTGGCAGCCGCAGGCAAATAACCATATACGGCCATCATAGTAGCAGAAGTTTTGTCTTTGACCGGATCTCATGCAGCGTTGACTCCATGTACCTTGCTAAGAAAGAAGAAGATGTGAACTTTGAATCTTCATACTATGCACCGACGCATGCTACGATGAAGAAGCCTATGGCAATGCGAGGCCGCAAAGCTAAAGCAATTTATAATTCGACCGACCGTTAGCAGACGCCACTAACTATGTGTGCCCCTAACAAAAAGTCGTGCAAAACCAACCCAAACGTCCAGCCTGAAGTGGCAATCAGACACGGTCGGTTTAAAGAGTCTTTTGTTAGCAAATTGGGGCAATTTCTTGTATGAACCCTAGTTCAGAAAGCAAAGTCAACACCTACGCACCCATGTGCTCGCTACCCTGGCTCATAAGAAGGGTGCAAAGGTAAGTTAGCCCTCGCTTGACCAGCGCAACATGATCAATCACAAGCATAAAGCGAGAAAAACAACTACGACATACGAAGTGTCCTCCCCAGTGCCTCACTTTGACAACATAATCATCAACTGTTGTTGTAACAAAGCAGCAGTACCTATAAAAAGGTAGTTGAAATTTCAGCTACTGCAACCAAAGGCACCCACCCGGCTGTAATCCGGAGAACATGTGCAAGTACCAGAGGAAGATGAGTTGACCTTTGCCTCATGTTATTATTCTCGAAAGTCCTTCTCCATAAGGGTAATTCAGAAGTCAAGCACCTCCAGTCCGTCGCTCTCGGCCAACAGGTCAAGAAGACGGGTCCAAGGGGGAAAGGAAGCGAAACCTGCATAAGGTATTTTCTTGGGCACCTGCTTAAAGATGAAGCTATCATCCACTGGGGGTAGTTCTTCCTTAGGACCCCAAGTGGCTACGCAAGCTGGGGGTTATAATTCCTCGGACCTCTATGACAATCCGGCATTCCGAGAAGATGGTGATTCCCAAGGAATAGATGCTGAGATTCCTTGGGGTACCCACCCTCATCAAGAGGACGTAGCTTCCTACGCTAGGGGTGGTATTCTTTCCGAGTTCAAAGAGGATGAGGCACTAACAACTTTCATGGATGACTATTCACGGCAAGAGTCTGAGGCAAAAAGTGTGACATCCATCGTCCCATCCATTTCTTCCCATGTGAGAATAAAGTACATGGCAAGGGACAATCATGAGGGCCCCAACGATTGACAATGCCTCTAAACCACTCTCGAGGCCATGATGCAGACCATGAGTACATCAATGCAAGCCTTGACCCAGACAATACTGGAAATCAAGACAAATATGGCCCAACAACTAGCAAGGGCCTCTGGTCAGGCAAGCCTAAACCCCGAAACCAACGGGGATTCAAATACAACCGCTCCACCCGCTGGCGGTAATCATCCTATGCCCGGATCATCCGCTCCGTCCGTAGTCGATGTAGTTCGGGAAGTAATACGGGAAGTCCGAGAACTCTGGGTCCACCTAGACTCAATATGCAATCGGGACTCATTACGGGAGCTCAAAATTCGACAACCGTATCCCCCAGAGTAGAGAGACGTATTATACCTGCCCAAGTACAAGTCCTTCAACTTGACTCCGTTTGATAGGAAGTCATCCTCCTGTTAGTTCATGATTTATTTTGAGACGGCAATAGGGCATCTACCTTACAACGATGCCCTCTTAACTAAGCTCTTTGTCGGGGCATTGTCTAGAATAGCCTTCGATTGGTTCTGCAGCCTCCAAGATAACTATATTTTATTGTTCGATGATCTCAAAGGTCTTTTCCTTGCTCGATTCTACGACGGAGCAAATAATATGATGATGTCCTCTTTAATGGACATTACACAAATAGATAAAGAGTCTGTACGGGAGTACATCAAGCGGTACCGGCAAGTGGCACTAAAGTTACCCCCCGATAATCCTGAGTCCATACTGATGGACACCTGCCGGAGAAATCTCCCACCGTCAGGCACTGGATGGACGACTCTCAGTTTAATGACTAGACGTCGTTCATCATAAATATTATTGGTGCTGAGAAGAAGGTGAATGACGCCCGTCTCTTGGGGATACAGATCCCTATCGCTGATAATAAGGGAAAATGCCCCTACAATAGTAACAACAACAACGATAATAGCAAGCGGGATAGCAAGAAAAAATAGGCTCTGGTTGCCAATATAGCCAAGAAGCCTGAGCAAAAGCCTACAGAGGCTCCAAAATTAAAGAAAACTTATTTCTTCAAAGATGATAAAATCATGGCAATCTTTGACGTGCTATGAAGGGAAAGAAGCTTTGGCTCCCCGACGTCAAGTGCCCTGTTAAGGCAGCCGAGGTGAATAATCCGAAGTACTACCACTACCATCGTTACGTTCACCATGCGACACAGGACTGCTACATACTGAAGCGGTACATCCAGTATCTGCTTGACTCCAAGACCCTGAACTTGGATTTTGATGACAAAATAGTTATCGCGAATATGGTATCTCTCTAGTTCAGTAACTTCCCAGTGACGGAAGCCCAAGATGGAGTAATCCCGATCCCCCGGGCAACAATGGAGGTTGTCAATCTTTGGCTATCTCGTGACAAAATAGCCGGGCTGATACCTCTCACCACATCACGGGGGTAGTTCATGTGGGTTTATCTCGATCTTGCTCCAGACTTGATGTAGCATTCAACACCTTCAGCCACCAAGTCCATGGGCAAGAATTCCAAATCCTACTACACAATTTCTATCCCTTCCGAAGAAGCTATAGTAGGAACAACAAGGTCAGGCCTAGCGTACCAAAAAGAGTACGACATTCCTGACGATGGTGCGCTCCCAATCCCCGCATCCGATCCGGGTTCATCCTAGCCTCCAGCAGCGGACAAGTCCTGGCAGAAAGAATCTCGCTTCGATAAACCGCTGTACAAATATATCGCTCAGGGGCTGGAGAAGCCCTACAACTTCGACATCTTGGCACAACTGGCTAATACTCCAGCGAAGTTGTTACTATTTGAGCTTCTCCGACTCTCCAAAGAACTCGGGTTGCTCTGAGTGCGGCATTGCAGAATGCCGACACCTACCTAGCACAGGTCAAGCCGCCAAGTGAGGATCCTGTCGCATACCCCCACTGGAATAATATGATGGAGGTGATACCCAACATCATGTTCTCGTAACAAGATATATTTTTGTAGAATAATCGATATGATCATCCTCTATATTACACAGGATACATTGGCGCCATCAAGGTGGACGAGATGTACATCGACCACAGTTCATCAATCAGCATCATACCGCGGAGTCTGCTTCAGAACTTGGGTATCCCGATGCATCGCCTAGCAGTAAGAAATACTACCATTAGTGGCTTCAAAGCAGAAAGGAGCTACGCTCTGGGCAAGATTCGCTTGAAATATCAGATCGGTGATCTAAAAATCGAGGTCACCTGCTACATCATAGACGTAAACGTATCCTACAATGTCCTGTTGGGACATCCGTGGACACATCAGTACATGATCGTACCGTCGACCTTGCACCAATGCTTAAAGTACGTCGACAATCATGACGTCGTTAAGACAATATTTGCCGACGTTGATCCATTCATAGAGGTCGAGGCCTATTACTCTGACTCGATCCTCTACATGCAAGTCCACCAAGATAAAGGTGGAAATAATACGGACGATAAGGCAGAGACTAGGACAACATCGAATGAGCCCTTGAGGGTCCATCTCAAAGAAAGCGCTCCTGACACAGCCCCTTCCCTCCGGGTGAAACTGCGTAGAAAGGAAATTGAGCCTCTGGTCATTCGCCTTCATAGACTGAGTCGACCACTGAAGGAAGATCTGGCACCCACTACGACTTCCGAACCTCTAGTGGTAAAGCTGCGTAGGAGACCTACTAAGCCGTCGCTCGCACTAGAGGTAAATCTCGGAAAGGTGAACTGGAGTAGTATATAGACTCTCATGCTAACGTCCCTTCTCTTGACGATATAATTTTTGAGAATAAGATACCTTATTTTATGAATAAAGGGCTATCTTTGAACTACTCGGGTGTTGCACATCTTAGCATACTATATTTCCTTGAGGACAGTCTGGGCCTGCACCTGCATACACAGGTGACTACCACCTATGTAGCAAACCAAATTCTTTCCAGTCAAAACTCCTACTTCATAGTTCCAACAAGGAAGAGGGGAGACAAACTCATCATCTTCAACAGAATAGAAAGTCCCCAATCCTTCAACCCAGAGGAACTGGAGCCAGAATCAGATACCGGTGAAATGCCACTTCGTCGGTACAGCTCTCAACCCAAGCACCTCATCCAGAAGATGGGATACGATCTAAAAACCGCTAAGGGCTGGAACTATGGCAAAAGGCGACGACTGCCTCTAGGTCTGCAGGATCCGGAAGGCAAGTCCGAGGATTACTACCATAAGACCAAGCATGGCTTAGGTTACGTCACACCTCCCACAACCACCAAAGGCTCGAATAAAGAAGATGAGTGACACTCTCACTCTTCAGAATCTTCCTCTTAGGACTCCGACGTCAGTATCAGAAAGATGCTCAAATTAACATTGTTTTCCAACATGGTGTCAGCTGATCCTGAGAAAAATGATGAGGATCTACCTGGACATTTTGAATTAGAACCGTGGGCCCAATGTCTAGACGCACAATGGGAGATACGGTTCGAACAACGAGAAAATTCTACTGAGGATGAAGTCGTACAAATTGATCTAGGTGATGAATCCTCGCCTAAACCGATCTTTATCAGTAAGAGTCTGTCCGATGGGGATCGAGAATCCCTGCTACAGCTCGCCAGGGAATATATCGATGTCTTTGCCTGGAGTTACAAAAATATGTCGAAATTGGACCCCCAAATCGTGGTCCACAAGCTCAACATCTTGTCGAACGTTAGGTAGGTCAAGCAACAGCAACGACGATTTTGGCGGACATCATGAACGCCATCAAAGATTAAGTCAACAAACTGATAGCTAGTGGCTTCATCCATGCAAAAAAAACATCCGAATTGGGTAGCCAACATCGTGCCCGTCGTCAAAAAGAACAGAAAGATTCAGATCTGCATTGAGTACTTCCGTGATCAAAATACGGCCTGCCCTAAGGACGAGTTTTGCCTTCTGATCACAAATATAATGATCGACAATACTTGTGGCTTCGAGCGCATGTCCTTCATGGACGAATTTTTAATCAAATTAAGATATTTTCTGACGATGAGAAGCATACATGGTTTCAAACGTCAATAGGAGTGTACTGCAACCCCATCATGCCCTTTGGTCTGAAGAACACAAGTACCACATACCAGTGAGCTATGAGCACCATCTTCCATAAAAATCTATGTAAGATGGTGGAGTGTTACGTTGATGACATCGTCATCAAGAGTCGCTCTAAAGATGACCACCTCCGAGACTTGAAGCGGTGTTCGACCTCATGCGTACGCACCAGCTCAAGATGAATTCGACCAAGTCCTTCATGGGAGTCTCCAGCGACAAATGTTTGGGTTTTGTCATAACTTTGAAGGGTATCCACCTACACCCTGACAAGACTAAAGCAGTCCTTGAAATGTGCCCATCGAAGAACCTCAGATAACTTTGTGGCCTAGCATACATCAGGAGGTTCATATCAAACCTCTCTAAACATTGTCAACCATTCACTCACCTCATGAAGAAGGGAGTCTCCTTTGTATGGAATAAAGAATGCCAATGCGCCTTCGACGACATCAAGGAGTATCTCATGAACCCCCTGTCACGCCTAGTCCGAAAATACGTACGACTAGGAATATGTAAGCATGACAGCCGTATGAATATGGCAACTCCAATATGAAAACCATGACACATACGTACGTTGTATTATGAATAATAATTCACAAGTGATATATAATATAACAAGTCACAGGCAACTAAATCTCATCCACAACACAAGTCAATAAATAAGAAAACTAAACCAATATATATCCAAATGATCTAGTTCAAATAATTTAAAATAATAGTCGGGTGGAGACAAATCCACTACCAAACTAGGATAGAAATATAATCTGACTTCTTAAAATAAATAAACGACAGAAATGTATTAACTCAACTTCGAACAAATAGACACGAAGGTAAAGAGCTCATCGGAAAGGAATAAAGTAGCAGGTCCTGAACCGTGATCCTGTAAATAGTCATGATCATCTACACCTGTAAATGGTACCAGGTCCTCAGAGGGACATAACAAGTACACAAGAAATCGACATGCATAAAAGTAAAGCAGTAAATAGGGTAACTAAACCATCTATGTGATATGCACTCGAGACATCTCTAGTGGCGTATGAGGGGAAAGAAATAGAAGAACCAGTCATCCCACCAGGCCTTCAACAGAACTCAGGTGTACACCATTTATACCATTTATACAGTAAGAAACAAAAATTCCATACGCTCACTAGTATATTCTCCACTCCCAATGTACTATCCGAACCGTATACGCGGTGTAGGCATAATGCAACGATGTTAATAAAATATAGGAACTAAACTAACATCAACTACTAACACAAGATACGAACTCACACATCAATGGCCAGTCAACACGCTAGTCCATGCACTCTCTCTCACTCAGTGAACGTGTTGAACAAGTGTCAGGTCAGAAGATACCACGTACCTTTATAATATACTAGGTAAGTCTACTACACTAAGATGCGTCCACACAACTAAACAAACAAAACTAGGCATAATATAAACTGAATAATACAATCACGCAAGGTGTACTAGCCTTCCAAACCAAGCTGCGAACAAAACAAGCCTGGTCCGGAGCTCTCCACAGAAATGTCTCGAACACCTACAAATTAATTTTTACACTAGTTAGACTCTAATTTTCTATTTAAATTAGGTTATTATCTAGTTATTAATTCTACATTGGTTGCACATGCAAGTATCTACACCCCAATATATTATTAGTCATTAAATATTACCGAAACTATTTTTAAATAATTAATTATTAAAAAATATTATTTCTAGAATTATTATTTATTTAGAAAAAAATACTGAAATAGTTGTTGTTGCATGCACAAAGTTTCGTTGCACGTCAACTAGGAGTTCTAGCAACTTGACAACTAGTTTGTGCATTCAAGGTTGTCAACTTGCATAGAAAATCATTTAATATATAAAATATATTAATTAATATTCTAAAAAATATTATTTAATTTCTAGAAATTCATATTTTAATAATAAAATAATAACATCTATCAAAACTAGGTTATTATGGTTACCACATTGCCATGTATTGTTTCGTGTTATCAAAGAGTTATTTTGCATATAAAATTAGGGTTTCTCATGCCTGGGGGTTTCATTATTTGTCATATAACATGTTTATGGGTTCCTAAAAAGGTTCTCACATGGAAAATATAAATATAAAATAGAAGTTATGAAACTTACGTGTTCGTGATTACGGCAGATGCTCTTCTTACAACAAGAACCTTTTGGAGCGCCAAACAGACTCCAAACTTCCCAAAACTTGAGGGGGATATTAGGGGCTTCAAGTAAAAGGTAAATCTGGTATTTTTAGGATTTTTTTCTATTATGGAGGGGTCTGAACTGCTGCTGCAACTAACTACCAATATTTGGCCTAAAAGGGGGTTCAGTTGGGGTTTTTGGTGGCCGGCTTATTGGGGATTGAAAAGGGGAAGGAAGGAGATGGAAAAGAGAAAAGAGAGGGAGGGGAGAGTCTGTTGGTCATGGGTTTGAGAGAGGGGGAGGTCGGCTATTAGGTTTAGGTGTTGGGGGTTGATAAATATAGGTAGTTCAAATATGTGGGTGGTTAGGATTTGATTTTAGTGTTTCAATCTATGGATAAGATTTAAAGAGAATAAAATAGGGTGAGGTGATGTTCTAGAATATTTAAATTAGATTTTAAAAGATTTGTTTCAGATTTAAATTGATATGCAACAAGATTGCATAGGGGTCTTTCCTAATTTAAAAATATTGCATTTATGGACCATTTAATTAATTTGTTCAGATTTTTGTATACCAAATTATATATGGGATGTGTTGTGGAGTAGAAAAAATATGTGGGGGTAGTGTACATGTCTCATAAGATTTGGTTTAAGAGTCCGGGTTTGGTGTTTGGGCTCGGTTGGGTTCAACTAGCCAGTTTAAGGTAATTTTACAATGTCAATGGTTCTCGATATTTGTTAATATTTTTGGAGCATGGGAGAGATCAAACTAATGCAACACCCATGTCCCAAGTATTGTTGGTCCAGTCAAGATCAATAATATAAATTTGGTTGGAATTAAAAAGGTTATGCATTGCTTAAAATAATTTTTTTTTAACTCAGATTCTCAAGTAATAACTCTTAAATACAATCTAACATTATTTCCTCAAAATTTATATCTCATTTATAACTGTCTTCAAAAAATTAATAATTCAATCCTTCAATTTAATTCCATATAAAAACCTAAAAATCAAATCCAATCTTGAAGTTTTAAAAAAATTTAAAATTTCATCCTTGAAAATTTGTATCTCATAGATTAGCAATTTCTCACAATCTTCTAATAATTCGATTTATACTTATAGCCATAATTTGTCTTCTCCTCATAGCCATTATGTATATATGAATTTTTGATATTTGAATTAATGGTCATCCTCAAACATCAATTAATGAGTCAATCCTAAAAATTTAAAAGTTAAAAACAATCCTCAAATTAAATCCTACTAATGCAGATCTCATGACTAAATTTAAAAATTCAAAGTCCCATCGTCAAATTTGAATTCGAAATATATTCCATCAATCGTATCTCTCAATTTTTTTTTTCAAATTTTGAATTCAAATTAAGTCCTTTAAAAGTCAACTTCAATAAGTGATAAAGTCAATCTTTATATTTTATTCTTTTGCTCTATCCCAACCCATAAACTAAATCTTAATATTATATTGAACTCCTAACACTCAAAATTCTCAATGTTATCTTTGAATGCCTTGAATTATATCTCAAAATTTCTAATTAAAATTTTAAAATTAAATCTTCAAAATTTGACCACTTTAAGATTTAAACTCCTCAAATTTAAATTAAACTCAATTCTCATCTTTAGAAATTATCATTACTCTACTTATTCAAATTTCTTTAAAATCCTCAAGATTAAATCTATAAGATCCCAAGTCCTCAAATTCTTAAACTTGAATTTAATTCCAACCTTCAAAATATAATTTGAATCCACATCTCGTGGTTCACTATCTATGATGTTAATCTTCTTAATTTTCTCAAAATTTATATTTAAAAACCCAATACTCAAAAATTGTAATCTAATCCAAAAAATTATATTCTCCAAATTTAAATTACAAAATTTAAACTCTGCTAGATTTAAGTCCTCAAATTTAAAGAAAAAATAAATCTAGTATATCATGGTCTTCCCAAAATTTAAAATTCAATCTTACCATATAATACCTTTAAATTCTATCCTCAAAGTTGGCGTATTTCAAAATTTTAAATTTCAATTCTCAAATAGTCTTCTCCTCAATTACTCAAATTTTTGAATGAATTTTTTTTCGAATCCATAATACCTATAACTGAATCAATTTTATCCTCTATAACATCATTAAACCTCGCAATCATAGAGCTAACCAACAAAATAATTCATATATGACATATCTAATTCTAGCCAATCTTCTATGATCAAATCAAATTCCCAAAATTTAGAATATTTAATAGAATATATCATTATCTCCTCAAAATCATAAAATTTAATTTAATTTTATCTATTCTTAAAAATTTAAATCCAATTACTGAATTTAAAATAATCTCATCTAAAATATTGAATTTCAAAAATTGTTCTATCAAATTTTACTCCTCTATATTTTATTTTTTTATATAATCAACCATAATTTTTGCACCATAATTTTACTTACCTTCAATTCAACAATTATAGAAAAACTTTCTCAAATTCACCAAATATTATTTAACCTCTAAATTTTTTCTCAAGAAAATATAAATCTATTTTATCAAACTCTTCTCAAAGTTTTAAAATTTTAAATTCTATCATTTAAAATTTCTAATTTAAATCTAATTAATCAAAACTTCATTTAATGACTCAATCTCAAAAATTTAAGTTTAAATCTAATCCTCTATTTTAAATCCAACCATTGCATATTCTCTTGAATAAATTTTAATTCAAATTTTCATCCTCAAAATTTGAATTTGAAACTATTCTCTCGATCCTTTTCCTTTATATTTTTATTTTTTATACAATAATCAAACAATAAAATAATTAGGAAATCTTTAAATTTAAACCCACAAAATTTAAATGCTTCAAGATACTTCAAATATAAATTTAAATCCTTCATCATAATCTCCTTTAAAGTTAACACAAATCCAATCATATCATAATCTTCAAAAACTTATGGATTATCAAAATCGTCAATGTTGCCTTATCAAATTCTCAACACCTTATTTAAATTAATGTTTATCCTCGAAATTTAAACTCCACAACAGTTAAATTCATTCAAAATATTTTAACTTAAAATTTTAAATCTATTATATCATAATCACCTTAGAATTTTAAATTCAATAAATCTCTAGCTCCTTATCTCATCATTTTTTTCCATCAAATTCAAATCGAAAGTACACTTTTTTTTAAAATCACATAGAAGTTTAAGCCTCAAAGCACCAAAATTGATAATTCTCATCTTCATCAATTGATTAACCTCCAAACCAATTTGCTAGTAGAGAAGCCTATCTACCTTAGATCAAGCAATCTTATCAAAATATAATATCATATCCTCACATAAAATGACTCATTTTTTATCTAAAAGATTTATCTAATAGTACCACATCACTTATAATCTAGAAAATTGATAGGGTCCACCTTGGTTTAGATTTTTACTGATAATGCCCTTAATCTGCTATATCTCTAACATCTAGAAATCATCTATCATAATCTTTCCTACTCCGGCAACCATCTACTTACAAATATTCTATCAAAGATGTATTCTTCGTCTTGACGAGAATCTTCTCCTGGAAAAATTATCGCATACGAGTGTCCATCTTCTCCGAGATAAGGAAAGACGAGAATTAATGAATAAGAGTTCAAAGGAAGTATGAATGAATACAATTTACAAGGTTCAAAGATGATAATAGAAATCAAAGGGAGTTTCAATAGCAATTATGGATTGAGATCCTAACAAACATATCCTAACTGTAGGCTCACTCGGCACAATAACGTAACCGAAATGATATGCTCTGACCCGCATGGGACACCCCTAAAATATCTCATGCCCCAGTCCAAAAATACGTAGGACTAGGAATACGTAAGCATGCCAGCCGTATGTATATAGCAACTTCAATATATGGAAACTATGACACATACGTACGTTGTATTATAAATAATAATTCACAGGTGGTATATAATATCACGAGTCACAGGCTACTAAATCTCATCCACAACATAAGTCAATAAACAAGAAAACTAAACCAATATAGATCCAAATGATCCAGTCCAAATAATCCAAAATAATAGTCGGGTGGAGACAAATCCACTACCAAACTAGGATATAAATAGAATCTGACTTCTTAAAATAAATAAACAACAGAAAAATATCAACTCAACTTCGAACCAATAGACACGAAGGTAAAAAGCTCCTCAGAAAGGAATAAAGTAGCAGGTCATGATCCGTGCTCCTACAAATAGTCATGATTGTCTACACTTGGAAATGGTGCCAGGTCCTCAGAGGGACATAACAAGTACACAAGAAATGGACATGTATAAAAGTAAAACAGTAAACAATAAATAGGGTAACTAAACCATCTATGTGATATGCACTTGAGACATCTCTAGTAGCGCATGAGGAGGAAGAAATAGAAGAACCAGTCATCCCACCAGGCGTTTAACAGAACTCGGGGGTACACCATTTACATAGTAAAAAACATAAATCCTATACGCTCAATAGTTGATTCTCCCCTCCCAATGTACTATCTGAACAGTATACGCGGTGCAGGCATAATGCAACGACGTTAATAAAATATAGGAATTAAACTAACATCAACTACTAACATAAGATGCGAACTCACGTATCAATGGCCAGTCAACACGCTAGTCCATGCACTCTCTCTCACTCAGTGAACGTGTTGAACAAGTGTCAGGTCAGAAGATACCACGTACCTTCATAATATATCAGGTAAGTCTACTACTCTAAGATGCGTGTACACAACTAAACAAAAAAACTAGGCATAATATAAACTGAATAATACAATCACGCAAATGTATTTGCATTCCAAACCAAGCTGTAAGCACAATAAGTCTGGTCCGGAGCTCTCCACAGAAATATCTCGAACACCTACCACTTAATTATTACACTAGTTAGACTCTAATTTTTTAGTTAAATTAGGTTATTATTTAGTTATTAATTCTGCATTGGTTGCACATGCAAGTAGCTACACCCCAATATATTATTAGTCATTAAACATTGCTAAAACTATTTTTAAATAATTAACTATTAAAAACTATTATTTCTGGAATTATTATTTATTTAGTAAAAAATACTGAAATATTTGTTGTTGTATGCACAAAGTTTTGTTGTGCATCGACCAGGAGTTCTAGCAACTTGACAACTAGTTTGTACATGCAAGGTTGCCTACTTGCATAAAAAATCATTTAATATATAAAATATATTAAATAATATTCTAAAAATTATTATTTAATTTCTAGAAATTTATATTTTAATAATAAAATAATAATCTCTATCAAAACTAGGTTATTATGGTTACCATATTGCCATGTATTGGTTTCGTGTCATCAAAGAGTTATTTTGTAAATAAAATTAGGGTTTCTCATGCATGGAGGTTTTATCATTTATCATAAAACATGTTTATGGGTTCCTACAAAGGTTTTCATATGGGAAAAATAAATATAAAATAGAAGTTATGAAACTTACGTGTTCGCGATTACGACAGAGGCTCTTCTTGCAACAAGGACCTTTTGGAGCGCCAAACTGACTCCAAACTTCTCAAAACTTGAGGGAGCTCTTGGGGGCTTCAATTAAGAGGTATATCTAGGGATTTTAGAGTTTTTTGCTACTGTGGAGGGTTCTAAACTTCTGCTGCAACTATCAGCCAATATTTGGCCTAAAAGAGGGTTCGGTTGGGGTTTTTGGTGGCCGGCTTGTGGGGGATTGACAGGGAAGGACAAATGGTAAGTTGGTAAGTCTCTTCGTGTTACTTATATATCGTACGGTGGACTGCCACACGAGTTAGACTATTCATTATGCCATAAAATTGATCCTAAGGCAAGAATAGAAAGATAACTTAATAGATGGTGCACGAAACCGATATAACGTGTTTGGATTTGTTGAGCAAGAGAGAATCCTCTCCACCAGTGTATTCATGTACTGATAACCTACCAGATTGCTTGCAGGGTGCGAAAGAATCTCGTTCGGTGCGAAAACCTTCTTCATGCGTACTAAGGCATGGAATTCGCTCTGGAGCCTTGGAGCGTTACGTCTGGAGCTGAAGAGCATATACAAGACATAATTTTGTAACATCGCCTATGTATCATCCCAAGTTGTAAGCTGCTTGGCATGCCTTTATTGTTAGAGAGAGAGAGAGTATCACGACCCGCACCCGGTGTAAGGATGCAAGTCGGAAACAATGCGCAGCCTATGCCACAGAATCGACGGTAGAACGTTGTTTGGGTAATCTATCTATCAATATAATGAGCCACCAACAATATCAATATACTCAATCACAGATCTATGATGGAGAATAGCACGAATATGATAAAGAATAGAATAGTCATAATACAACTCATGAGCCAAAATAATAACATCAATGAGTCTAAAAAAATACTAAACAATAAGCTGGAGACAAATCCAGTACAAAAGAATGACGAAGAAGCTACAAGTCCCGGGTCATCTATCTCAGTCGGTACAAGGCCCTCCTGAGCTAGGGTCTCTGACTCTACGCCCACAACATCCTGATGCCCGTAATGAGTAGGGTACCACTCCTCAATGTCATCTGAGAAAAATATATTCAGTCAAAAAAGGAGCATAGTACATCTCTAATAGCAGTTCTAATCAATGATATAAACTATATAACATTAAATAGATGTGAATATACAAGATGCTACAATAGATATAATAGATACACAATAAAGAAAATACTGGAAATAAATACAAGAATGAACAATATGGCAATGAACAAGAATACTAATGACTAAGTGAGTGAGTACCAGCTTTAACATGTGATTAGCTTGAGAATTTGATATAAGATATATGGCCTGGGTAATCATACGTGCGGTGTATGATTAACACTATTCAATGAACAAAACTTGTAACTAGGAGGGTATGATCACATATCTACACTACATACTCCCCAACCCCGACTGGTATAGTGGATCCATCCATGGTACGCTATGGCATAGGATTCTCTAGGAAGATAGCTACTCTCCCCGAGAATTAGTGTCTATACATGTACAAGAAGAACAATAAAACAAGGCTTGTACAAGATACACCATATATACTAAGGAATAACATCTCATGACGAGATCCGGATATACCAATCCGTGTATCCATCGTGTCAAGAAATCAAGAATATCTACCCTACATAAAATAAACATAGAGGATATCATAAATAAGAAACTATCAGAGAATGTACTCACTTGAAATTCGGTGAATAATCTCCCAGATGTCTGGTAGGGTGCCTCGAAGACCTAGATAGGGAATACAACATCAATACAAGGTTTCAGAATAAAAATAATTTAAACTAGTCAACATTTAGGTCAAAGAGCCATTTCTAAGTCAAAATAATCAAACTAGGTCAACTCTAAGTCAAACTAGTCAAACTTGGTCAAACTACCAATTTCTAGGTTGCTTGAGTCTATCTCAAGGATATTGGGTCCATACTCTATGAAACTAGGTCACACTAGTTAAATCTAAGATACTAAGATACCGTATCTCAGGATATGCAAACAAAGACATAGAAATAGCATATATACTAATTCCTAATTATAATTAATAAATGGATACCTTGGCTTTGGACCAACTCGGTATCGCACCACTAAACACCCATCTCAATACCCAACTCAAATACCTTGAGTATCCTCAATACCTTCGCATTTACCTTAGTATCTCAAGGTAATGAAAAACTTCCCTCATAGTTCACTACCCAACATTAACTATATGTTAAATAGCCAACTACTAAGAGATATAATATACTAATGCATAGATACCAATTATGAAATAGATATATTTACTAATTCCATACATATACCTACTAACTACAAATTAATACATAGGTATATATATATATATACATACATACATATATAACTTAGAGATACACAAGAAACATATATATAGATATCTAACTACTAAATTAAACAACAACTACTTACATATAGATAACTTAATTAACTAGTTAATTAGCTAAACTATATGTATACATATCTAGTTATAACTACCAACTACTAACAACTAACAAACTATCAAATTAACTACTAAAGAAACTAACTTATCTATTAACCAACCAACTAAATAAGTAACCTTACCTGAGCCAAACCTCGCTGAAGCTACTGCTGTTGCTCTATTCATTTACTGTTGCTGCTCTCTTTTTTACTGCTGCTGCTGCTCCTTCCCTTTGCTGCTGCTGCTGCTTCTCTTTCTTTGCCCGACACACACAAGCACACAACACACACACACCAACACAACCCCTATGCATATACATCTACTCTGCATATATACGTATATATATCAACCTATATATAAACACCCTCCTCTCTTAACATATATATATATATATATATATATATATATATATATATATATATATATACCAACACTCATATACACAAATAGATAGCATCACCTACATATATACATGTATATATAACATATATATACTACAATATCATAACCAACATATAGATATATATAGATGTATATCTACATACATATATAAGCACATTTGCAAATAGATACTAGATACACTAGTATATCCACAACTTCATACATATATCCATACATATATACATAGCTATCTATATACATATACATAAAAATATATACATATACATATATAACAACCATATGCATATAGATATCTATACTTATATACTTTATACATATATCATACATAGCTAAGAACAATAGAATTTGAATCAAGAAATGCAACACAACTAACACGTGGAGTGCATCGCACCCGTATCACACTAGATCTATGATACGCTTGCGACACGAGTCCACCACAAAACCAAACGTACCACGAAGGACACAAGCAAGTCTAAATTACTATATATGAACAATATGAAGAGTCAAACACACATCTACGTGTCCGTGTTAAAATGTGACATGCACAAAGTCCCGTATCGGAGAAAAAGTTCCCAAATCAACACGTATCACCAAATTATTGGGATACGGCCCACACGTATCCAATTATGGACATGACACTAGCCACAAATAAACAAACAAACACATGTCAATTGGATCTATATGACCAATTGACAAACACAACAAGTGTCAATCTCGGAATTCCCCAAAATTAACATAAAAAGTACCATAATTTTCTCCATAGGCCTCCTATGAACATAATTCCAAATCCTATGGGTAGCCTATGCATATGAGTTAATTTCTCATGGTTAATTCTCATATTTAGAACCTAATAGAAGGAAAAAAATTGAATTGTACCTATTAGGAGATGGATTTCCAATGCAACCTCCAAATTTGATAAAATTGGCCTTCAACTTGTAGATCCTTGGTCCTCTTTGTAGAGCTTTGCTTCCTCCTTCTAGATCCTTGCTCTACTAGTCTCAAATAGTGATTTGGAAAGGAATTGGAATAAAATTTGGTAGAAAATTGATGTGGAAAAGAAGGAATTTGGTTGAGGGAAATTCTAGATCTAGTTTTGAAATGAAAAGAGGAGAGAGAAACTTTTCCCCCCTCTTTATAATGGCCGGCCCCCCGTGCTCCTTCCTCAAGCTACTATGTAATGTCCATTATATCTCTTGGGACCTCTCATGAAGAAATAATTAAGGAGGGAAGGTTATATTCTAATGGTTTAATTAAATTAATCATCCTCCTAATCAATGGGCTTCTAATTGGGCTCAATTCTAACTAGTTGTAAATGTTGGTCCATGAGTCTAAACTAAACTAGTTAGGTCCACTAACACAAATTTAAAATAATAAACAAACATCTAATAATAATTAAATAATATAATAATTAATTACTCAATATGTACAATATTTAATTAAATATAAAATTACCAAAATACCCTTTTCTAAAAAATATGGTAGTGACAAGTGTACCCTCCTTAAAATAATTTTGTTCTCGAAATTCAAAGACGAAAACTACCCTCAAAAAATAACAGAACAGAACAAAAGAAGAGAACATAACTATGAAAGAACATACCTCGAGGCATAAACAAATATGGATAACGCTCTTGCATTTCATCCTCTCTATCCCAGGTATACTCCCCCAAAAAGTGATGCCTCCATGCGATGCGTACCAAGGGAATAGTCTGGTTCCTCAGCAGCTTCTCTCTCCGATCCAGAATCTCAACTGGCTGCTCTAGATAGCTAACACGTGACTAGGATCTGCTACGTACCGTCTCAACTGTGACACGTGAAACACGTTGTGCACTCCCTCCAGTGCAGGTGGCAAGTCTAGTCTGTAAGCAACTACATCGATCCTCTCTAGAATAGTGAAAGGTCCGATGAATCGCGGACTAAGCTTCCGTCTACACCGAAGCGAATAGTACATCGTGTCAGAGAAATCCTTAGAAACACCAAACTACCAACCTGGAATAAAATACAACCTTAAGAACTTAATCTATAACAAACAACCAATATCAAGCACAAAAAAAAAATCTAAAACTATACCTCAAACTCCAAAGATCTCCTGTGGCTATCGGCCCAATGCCGTTGTCTTTCCTGCGGCACTCGAAGTCTGTCTCTAATCAGCATAACCTTCTCTGCTGCATCCACAACTATCTCTTGCCCTAGCAAAACTCTCTCTCTCTCTCCAACATCGTCCCCTGACAAGGGAGTACGACATCTCCGTTCGTACAGAGCCTAAATGGTGACATCTCTATACTAGCCTGGTAGTTATTGTTGTAAGCAAACTCTACCAAAAGGAGATGGTCCTCCCAAGATCCCCCAAAATTTAGTACACAAGTGCACATAATATCCTCGAGAGTCAGAATAGTCCTCTCTGACTACCCATCTGTCTGTGGGTGATATGCAGTACTGAACTTGAGTTGGGTGCCCAAACTCGCCTGTAAACTCCTCCAGAAATGAGAAGTAAAACGACTATCCCGATCCGAGACTATGCTGACGAGAACTCCATGTATCATGACGATCTGCCTCACATACATCTCTGCCAGCTTCTCCATAGACAAACCCACCTTGAAAGGCAAAAAGTGGGCCGACTTGGTCAACCTGTCAACGATGACCCAAATCTTATCTTTTCCTCATAGAGATCGTGGAAGTTCGGACACAAAATTCATAGTAATGTGCTCCCACTTCCACTCTGGAATGGGTAATGGCTGAAGTAAACCACCTGGCCTTTGCCTCTCGACTTTTATCTGTTGGCACACTAAGCATCTGGATACAAACTGTGCCACTTCCCTCTTCATGCCATACCACCACACACTCTCACATATATCCCGATACATCTTGTTGGTACCTGGATGTATGGAATACTGAGGGCAATGCGCTTTTTGTAATACTTCCTCACATAGCTTTCCACTAGGCACACACAATCTAGTACCATGCCGCAAAGAACCATCCTCGGCAATGGTGAAATCATACTCCAATCTTGCTCTCACCTGAGATCTGATGCTCCTAAGAGATATATCCTCATACTGGCCTGCCTTGATCCTGTCCATCAACTCTGAGTGTATCTGTAATCCCCACATCTGTATATCCAACCTAGGAACTATCACCTTATTGCCTAAGCTCTCCAAGTCCTCTAACAAATATTGATCCTGTATCAAGAACATAGCTACCGGATACCTGCTCAAGGCATCGACAACTACATTAGCTTTCCCAGGATGATACTGCAAAGATATATCAAAATCCTTTATCAGTTCCAAACACCGATGTGCCTCATGTTCAACTCCTTCTGCGTGAAAACGTACTTCAAGCTCTTGTGATCTGTGAAGATCTTCACACGATCTTCGTACAAATAGTATTTTATAACTTCAGGGCAATGATGACTGCTTCCAACTCTAAATCATGGGTATGATGGTTCTTTTTATGATGACACAATTGTCTGGATGCATAGGCAATCACTTTTCTATTCTGCTGAAGAATATAACCCAAACCTTTCTCTGATTCATCACTATAAATAATGAAACCTCTGGACCCTGATGGCAACGTCAAAATAGGAGCAGACATCAACCTCTTCTTTAATTCCTCAAAAGCAATCTAACAATCCTCCGTCCAAACAAACTCTATATCCTTCCTGGTGAGTCTGGTCATCGGCTCAGAAATCCTCGAAACATCTTGCACAAACTTCCTGTAGTAGCCTGCCAATCCCAAGAAACTCCTAATCTCTGCTACTGAACTCGGGGTCTTCCAAGACTCCACTGCTGCGATCTTCTTCGGATCTACTGAAATACCATCACCGGTCACAACATGTCCCAAGAACTCCACATTGTCCAGGAAGAACTCATACTTGGACAGCTTCCCATACAACTTCTTCTTCCTCAGCACATCCAACACAATCCGCAAATGCTTCTCATGCTCCTCCGATGTCTTCGAGTATATGAGTATGTCATCGATGAACACCACCATGAACTTGTCAAGGTACTGATGGAATACCTTGTTCATCCAATTCATAAATATCGTCGGGGCATTAGTCAACACAAACGACATCACCATGAACTCATACTGACCATACCGAGTCCTAAAAGCAGTCTTCGGTATGTCCTCCAGCTTCACTTTTACCTGGTGGTAGCCTGATCTCAAGTATATCTTAGAAAATATCTTAGCACCACTCAACTGATCGAACAAGTCATCAATCTGTGGCAAAGGATACTTATTCTTGATAGTACGATTATTCAATGCCCTGTAATCAATGCACATACGCACCGATCCATCCTTCTTTGGTACAAACAATACCGAGCTCCCCACGGTAAAGAACTTGATCTAATAAACCTATTATCCTGTAACTCGTCCACCTGCTTCTTCAGCTCGACCAGCTCGCTATTATTTACTTTATAGACATGCTGTAAAATTGGTTCTGCACCTGGAACCAAGTCTATAGAGAATTTAATATCTCGATCTAGCGGCAATCCTGACAATTTCTCAGGAAACACATCCAAGAACTCTACTATCAACTGATGCGGCAACTCCTTGTCTTCTACCATAGCTCCAAAAATAATGCCTCCTCCCTGCACTACAGCTCCTCTAGCAAACTCGAACTCTGGTTCTTCTGGCAGATCAAACAAAACTCTACCTCCTCTACAATCTATACTAGCACGGTGCCTACTCAACCAATCCATCTCGAGTACAATATCGCAACTCGGAAGTGGCAGTACAAGTAAACATGCACTCAACTCCCAGCCTCCAGGGTAACTCTTCGATCCTTACAAATATTATTAACCAGGATAATACCTCCCCCGGTTATGATCTTGCAAGTCCTAAGCAAAGACTCAGCTACCAAACCATGCTTTAAAGCAAAAGAAACATATACAAAACTATGGGAAGCACCACTATCAAATAAAGCTAAAGCTGAAATGGAATCAAGAAGAACAGAACCTGCGATGACATCTCCAGTGGGCTGATCCTCCTCGATGGTCAGAAAATATTCGTCCCTGACGTGCACCTCCCTGATGTTGATACTGGACATAACGTTGCTGCTGGGTCAGAAGCGGCGGTCCCCTCGACTGTACTGTAGGTGGTCTCGTCTTTGTCCTCGAAGCTGAAGCTGCTTCCGGAACTACGCGACAAGGATTGTAATGACACTCTCTTAGATGATGTCCTTCAGTACCACAATATAAATAAACTCCTAACCTCCTCCTGCAAACTTCCCAGATGTGTCTAGGCTTCTTGCAGTAGTGGCAAGGAGCTTGTTGTAACTGTCTCTGCTGCTGTGGTGCCTGGTGAAATAGCGCCTTGGCTGGAGTCTGGTGCTGCTGTGGCTGCTGAAAAGGCCTGGAATAAAAATGAGGACGTTTAGCAGATAATGCACTGTTGTTTGTCCCCAGAAAAGAATTACGATCTCTCTTGGGCTTCAAACCCAACTCCCACTCAACCTTGCATGCCTCCTCAAGTATCTCCAAGTAGGTCACATAAAAAGACGGAATAAGGATCTTCACTTCCCAGTTTAGACCCTCATAAAAACGAATAACTTGAACCTCCGGCTCTCTTACCAAATACTCCATAAATCGGCTCAGCCTACCAAACTCTGTGGCGTATTCCTCCACAGATATGCTCCCCTGAATGAGGCTCTCAAACTGCCTCCCCAAGTCTAACCCGTCTGCCCGAGCAAAGAACTTCTTCTTGAAGAGGTCCTTGAATACCTCCCAAGACTGTCCTGCATCAGCAAAATGTCACACCCCAGTCCCAAAATACCGTGGGACCGGATGCATGATAATGGCCAGCAGTACGCACCGATGGACAGTCCCAATTTAAGATCCACTAGGGCATACTTAAGCTGTAATATAACAAGTCTACGACAATCATGGCACAACTAATCTCATCCACACAAGATATAAAATATGATCCACAGAATAAATAAGGAAGGTAAATCATCAGCTAGTCTCAACAAAGTGCTTGGGGAACAACCCGATAAATATCTAGTACAATGGTTCATCTGACCAGCAAATAAATGACTGAAATAAATAAATAAGTACTGAGCATGAACAGGGATGCTCAGGAGAAGTCTTCGGCTAACACCTCGTCCTCGGATGGCGGTACAGCTCCTGGATCAGATCCTGCTCCGGTCCCGTATATCTCGGGATAGATCTCGTCCTCAAATCCTGGGGACATAATCCGGATCCAGGTCCTCATGGGACATAGCAAGGTACAAGAAAGCTCATGCCAAAATAAATGCAGTACAGAAAATAAATAGAATAATAGGGCAAATAAGTAACCATCTAAGTGAAAATGCAAGTGAGAGCAGCACGAGTACTCAGGCTGAGCCACTACAAGCTCTGTGTCGGGGAGCCGATAATGGTAATAACACGTAATGTGCCTAGCTCTGCTACGAGAGTCTACGGCCTCACAATAGTAGTAGATATATATAGAAAATAGCCTGTAGCCAGTGTGTCTCTCCCCACCCCATGTAACCACGCATATCATGACCATAACGTCTCATGTCCATGTCAAGCGGGATCCATCACTAATGCAATAAGTCATATGTATCTATGAATATAGTATCTCTGTCAAGTCCTGTATCCTATACAGAATCACCATAAATATCTTGGGAATATCCTGTCTCATGAACAGTGTCAAGTGTCCTGGGTCGTATGGTACTTGATAAGACAAGTACGAGAATATAAAGTGTCACGAATGTCCATCTCTAAATGACAGTACCCAACACTGCGTACAGTGTTGGCACCCGACTAATAATCGGACGCTAAGTATGTCACACGGTCCTAGGTTGAGCATGCACAGCAATATAAATAAAGCAAGGAATAATATATAACAATACTGCAGAGTTTGGCAATGTACACTTGCCTGATGTTTGAAATATCAACAGTCGTCCCGGTATCAGTGGATCCTGTGGGTACTACTCCAAAAGCTGTAATAAACATCACCAACAGTCTCAGAAGATATCAAATAGCTAGAAACGCCTGTCCTTACGTCAAATTTGGACACAGGGGCAAAAAGGTCATTTCCGGGCCAAAGCAGGGTCCACATGTAGGCCACTTTGCACCGAAAAGTGGGTCAGGGTGAAAGGTCTCCAAATTCCTCAAACTCAGTGTCAACAAGTCAGAAACGATGGTACGAACCCAACGAAACTTTCAGAATTGGATTCCGAGGAGCCGATCACAAAATCGCCCATCAAGTGGAGCCTGTGGGGCCCACGATACGCGATTTTATCAACGTTCTCAGAATCGGACCAAACTTGGGTCACAGGACCAGCGTATCGCTATGAGTCCAATGGCGCAAGTTTTATCTCGATCCGACGTGTGTACACAAAGTTACAGCGTGTTACAGAAAAGTTGGATACGGGGTGTTGTTCGTGGATACGCGTTGATTCCGGGGTGCACGCACCTCCGAATCGACTTCTGCAAAATCTCACACTTCCGTATCAACGTCGTACATTTTGGTAAAGACCGCGTGCGACCAAGTCATCCCGTTTGGCAGGACATACTCAGTTTCGGGGTAAAATAAGGCGTTGTTTTTCCTATTTTTGGATCGCAATGTGCGATCACCATAGAACGCGATGCATCGAGCGTGTTGCACGGGCACCGAGAGGGTTATACTGTCTACGCGTAGCAACTAATGGAAACTAAAATGGAGTTGTGAGGCGAGAGAAAACGATACCTGAACGGGGCTCCATGAAAGCTGAATTTCCACGTGTCCGAGGTGCTGTCTCGTGTCCTGGTCCGAATCTACCGTGTCCGGTGTACACAGAATCCGTGTCCAGGCTAGGGCTGTGCCCGGAGACGGAGGGGTCGACTCGCCGGCGGAGGGCGTCTCAGCCTAGGGCGGCTGGGGGCTGCGAGTCAGCGGCGTCGAGTTGCTGGACGGAGCGGAGGTCGACGGCTGCTGTTCCCAGCGGCGAGTCGGGGTCGAGGAGAGTTGGGATCGACGGTGAGTAGCGGCGCCGGAGTCGGGCTACGAGTGGGGAGGTCGACGATGGACAGGAGCTCGGCGAGGGCTGCTCGTGGCGCGGCGTCGATCAGGGTACGGCGAACGCGGGCGGAGGTAGGTTCGAGCAAAAAGGGGTCGGGTCAGGCGCTGCTCGGTGTAGGGGTCGGCGGGGTTGATCAACGGTGAGGGGGTCGATCCGGCGGCGGCGTCTCGAGGCGGGGATGATCTGAGGGGATGCGGCGGAGAAGAGGGCAGCGCGGACGTCGAGGCGGCCTCTTATAGGCTGCTACAGGACTCTGCGGCTAGGGTTTCCATCTGATTTCGGGTCCGGGTCAGGTTTGGCTCGTATCCGACCCGACCCGACCCATCTAGTGGTTTGGGTTTGGTTCACGCAGCGGTCCGGTTCATACTTGGTTTAACTTGGGTTTAGTTTGGTTCGGTTTAATGAGCCAAAAGTTTTTTTTTGGCTTTAAACACGTTTTCGGAGTCCAATAAATTCACCGAAAAATATCCTGTGTCCGGTTTTCTATTTTACAGCATAAAATATTATTTCCATAATATTATAACACTAATAAACTGTATTTAAAAATACTTAACTCCCAATTACCTTGCTTCTTCTTCCGAATAATACCAAAAATTTTTAGGGGAAAAATATATTAAAAATTATTTTGAAAACAGGGTGTTTACAAAAAAATGGCTCATTGCTGGACCAAGTACCGGCGACATCGAACAGCTGAAGTCCTACCGCCTCAACCTTCAGATCCTCAGAAAGATGGGACACCCTCATAAGACGCTCAGTATCCTCGAGCCAATCATCAGCATAAATGATGTCCTCCGTCCTCTTGAAGACCCTAGGCCCCAGCTTCTTGAAGTCCTGAATGTTGCTTGGCCGAAGGTGAGAAACCTGAGGAGCAACCTGCTGCTGGACCGGAACTCCTCTCTCTACTATGGCACAAAAAAGCTGATGAGCACTCTCGATGCCCTTCCGCAAGACGTCGGTCTCTCTCTGGTATACCTCAGACTAAGCCCTCTGAGCCTCCAATATCTCGCAAAATAGTGTGAACATCTGCGTCGCATCTGCTGGCACGGAAGGTGGAGGTGGAAGTCCCTCAGATACAGCTGGCACAGTCCTTTGAGTAGCAGGTGGACCTCCGAAAGCAACTGACACTCAAATCACCGGAGAAGTGACTGGTGTAGGCCCACAGGATGTCGCAGACCTCTCAGAAGCTGCTCTCCCCTGCTGCGATCTAGTCTTAGGCGACATCCTGAGACAAAGCGAAAGAAAGAATTAATATGGAACATGATGTAAGATACTAAAATAAAGAACGGTTAAAGATCAAATATTAATATCAATAAAGAATAGTTGAATGAATCAAAAGAGTTTTTTCTAGATGTGATTGAGTATTCTCAGCCTATAGCCTATATCCTATATCCTGAAACAGGCTTATAATAGCACTCAATTCAGAGGACTACTACGAATTGCACTAGTTATGACCTCGAAGAGACCTGCATGGGCCACCACTAAAAATATGTCATGACCCGCACCTGGTGTAAGGATGCAATTCAGGAACAACGCCCAGCCTGCACCATAGAATCGGCGGTAGAACGCAGTTTGGGTAATCTACCTAACAATATAATAAGCCACCAACAATATCAATATACTCAATCACAGAACTAAGATGGAGAATAGCACGAATATGATAAAGAATAGAATAGTCACAATACAACTCATAAGTCAAAATAATAATATCAATGAGTCTGGAGAAATACTAAATAATAAGCTGGAGACAAATCCAGTACAAAAGAATGACTAAGAAACTACAAGTCCCGGATCATTTGTCTCAGTCGGGATGAGTCCCTCCTGAGCCAGGGTCTCTGACTCTAAGCCCACAATATCCTGAGGCCCGTAATGAGTAGGGTACCACTCCTCAGTGTCATCTGAGAAAATATATCCAGTTAGGAAAGGAGCAGAGTACATCTTTAACAACAGTTCTAATCAATGATATAAACTATGTAACAGTAAATAGATGTGAATATACATGATGCAACAATAGATACAAGAGATATACAATAAAGAAAATACTGGAAATAAATACAAGAATGAATAATATGGCAAGGAACAAGAATACTAATGACTAAGTGAGTGAGTACCAGATTTAACATGTGATCGGCTTGGAAACTTGATACAAGATATATGGCCTGGCTAATCATACGTGCGGTATATGATTAACACTATTCAAAGAACAAGACTTGATACAAGGAGGGTATGATCACATATCTATACTACATACTCCCTAACCCCGACTGGTATAGTGGATCCAACCATTGTACGCTATGGCACAGGATTATCTAGGAAGATAGCTACTCTCCTCGAGAATTAGTGTCTGTACATGTACAAGAAGAATAATAAAACAAGGCTTACACAAGATATTCCATATATACCAAGGAATAACATCTCATGACGAGATTTATATATACCAATCCGTGTAACCATCATGTCGAAAAATCAAAGATATCTACACTACATACAATGAACATAGAGGATATCATAAATAAGAAACTATAAGAGAATGTACTCACTTGAAGTCCGGTGAATAGTCTCACGGATGTCTGGTATGGTGCCTCGAAGACCTAGATAGGGAATACGACATCAATACAAGGTTTCAGAATAAAAATAAGTTAAACTAGTCCACAACTAGGTCAAAGAGCCATTTCTAAGTCAAAATAGTCAACTAGGTCAACTCTAAGCCAAACTGGTCAAACTTGGTCAAACTACCTATTTTTAGGTTGCATGAGTCTATCTCAAGGAAATTGGATTCATACTCTATGAAACTAGGTCACACTAGTTAAATCTAAGATACCGTATCTCAGGATACGCAAACAAATACATGGAAATAACATATATGCATACATAAGCAATAAAATATATATATTAATTCCTAATTATAATTACTAAATGGATACCTTGGCTTTGGACCAACTCGGTATCGCACTACTAAACACCCATCTCAATATTCAACTCAAATACCTTGAGTATCCTCAATACCTTGGCATTTACCTTGGTATCTCAAGGTAATGCAAAACTTCACTCATAGCTCACTACCCAACATTAACTATATGTTAAACAGCCAACTACTAAGAGATATAATATACTAATGCATAGATAACAACTAAGAAATAGATATATTTACCAATACCATACATATACCTACTAACTACAAATTAATACATAGGTATATATATACATACATATATAACTTATAGATACACAAGAAACATATATATAGATATCTAACTACTAATTTAAATAACAAGTACTTATATATAGATAACTTAATTAACTAGATAACTAGCTAAACTATATGTATACATATCTAGTTATAACTACCAACTAACTAACTATCAAACAAACTACTAAAGAAACTAACTTATCTATTAACCAACCACCTAAATAGCTAACCTTACCTGAGCCAAACCTCGCTGAAGCTATTGTTGCTGCTGTTGCTGCTCTATTCATTTACTGCTGCTGCTGCTCCTTCCTTTTGCTGCTGCTACTGCTCTTTCTTTTACTGCTGCTGCTGCTTCTTCCTTTTGCTGTTGTTGCTGCTCTTTTTTTGCCCCACATACACAAGCACACAACACACACACCAACACAACCCCTATGCATATACATCTACTCTGCATATATACGTATATATATCAACCTATATATAAACACCCTCCTCTCTTAACACACACACATATATATATATATATATATATATATATATATATATATATATATATACCAACACTCATATACACAAATATATAGCATCACCTACATATATACATGTATATATAACAAACATATACTACAATATCATAACCAACATATAGATATATATAGATGTATATCTACTTACATATATAAGCACATTTGCAAATAGATACTAGATACACTAGTATATCCACAACTTCATACATATATCCATACATATATACATAGCTATCTATATACATATAAATAACAATATATACATATACATATAAAACAACCATATGCATATAGATATATATACTCATATACTATATACATATGTATACATATATCATACATAGCTAAGAACAATAAAATTTGAATCTAGAAATGCAACACAACCAACACGTGGAGTGCATCACACCCGTATCACACTAGATCTATGATACGCTTGCAACACGAGTCTACCACACAACCAAACGTACCTAGAAGGACACGAGCAAGTCTAAATTACTATATATGAACAATACGAAGAGTCAAACACACATCTACGTGTCCGTATCAAAATATGGCATGGACAAAGTCCCGTATCGGAGAGAAAATCCCCAAATTAATACGTATCACCAAATTATTAGGATACAACCCACACATATTCAATTGTGGACACGATACTAGCCACAAACAAACAAACAAATATATGTCAATTGGATCTATATGACCAATTGACAAATACAACAATGTCAATCTCGGAATTTCCCCAAAATTGACACAAAAAGTACCATAACTTTCTCCATATGCCTCCTATGAACATAATTCCAAATCCTATGGGTAGCCTATGCATATGAGTTAATTTTTCATGGTTAACTCTCAGATTTAGAACCTAATTGAAAGAAAAAAAATTAAATTATACCTATTGGAAGATGGATTCCCAATGCAGCCTCCAAATTTGATAAAATTATCCTTCAACTTGTAGATCCTTGCTCCTCTTTGTAGATCCTTGCTTCCTCCTTCTAGATCCTTGCTCTACTAGTCTCCAATCATGATTTGGAAAGGAATTAGGATAAAATTTGGTAGAAAATTGATGTAGAAATGAAGGAATTTGGTTGAGAAAAATTCTAGATCTAGTTTTGAAATAAAAAGAGGAGAGAAAAACTTGTTTTCCCTCTTTATATTGGTCGGGCCCCCTTGCCCCTTCCTCAAGCTACTATATAATGTCAATTATGCCCCTTGGGGCCTCTCATAAAGAAATAATCAAGGAGGGAAGGTTCTAGTCTAATGGTTTAATTAAATTAATCATCCTCCTAATCAATGGGCTTCTAATTGGGCTCAATTCTAACTAGTTGTAAATATTTGTCCATGAATCTAAACTAAACTAGTTAGGTCCACTAACACAAGTCCAAAATAATAAACTAACATCTAATAATAATTAAATAATATAATAATTAATTATTCAACATACACAATATTTAATTAATTATAAAATTTCCAAAATATTCTTTTCTAGAAAATATGGTAGTGACAGAGAGCTTGAGCGACTTGTAATCTCGGCATTGCACCGCTTGTAACACTTGTTCCCCGGTTCCAATTTTATTGATTCTGCTCGTGAGCGTGATGGTATAAGCCTGCCCTACTGTGTCGTAATATAAGTCAATATCAATAAAAAGCTTATTTTACTTCTATACTTGTGTTATTCAATGCTTCCGCTATTGACGACTCTGTAAACTTGTTACCAATCGCATGTTCGTTTCTTATTCCATTGCACTCGGACTATCTGTGCGACTCTATGGCTTAGACACTTTTTTGCCTATTCGGATCATGGCCTTGCACGGGCGTAGCTTGTCCTCTTGCGGCATCACATCCAGATGGGGAAAGATTGTCCCGCGGGAGCGCGGGAACGCTGGCGCGGTGATTCGCGTCTAGCGGGGATGGTCGATTACCTGCGGGAGATCAGGGCCTACTTTTTGTTGTTCATCCCCAGCGAGTGCCTATGCACAATGTTACCCTTCCTCAACAAGCCATTATCGGTATTCAGGAGTCCTGGATACGCAATGGATAATGGATCTTCAAAATCTCCCCAGCGGTGCAGTCCCCAGGTCCATCTCCACATTCCCGCAGGGACCAACCAAAAAAACCTAGTCTTTTTAGATGCTAGTTCACGTCCATATTACCTCTGAGCTATCATCCTAACGATCATCCCAACAGACTAACCCTTAGGTCTATCTACATTCCAGGATAGATTACACTAAGCAAACCACTCCTCAGTGAGTTTTTTGGACATTGGTTCACGTCCATATTATCTCTGAACTACTATCCTAATATATCTCCTCGGACGAGTTTGCCACGTCCATATTACCTATGAGCAAAACTTCCAGGTTTGGCTATCGATTATTATGTCCATATTACCTCTGATATCGGATGTCATCTTAACTTATCACTCGTACTTAATGTCACGACCCGCACCCGGTTTAGGGGCACGAGTGCGTGGGTACGTCCAGCCTACGCCGCAGCATCGGCGGTAGAACGCTGTCAAGGTCTTGATACTATCTAACTAATGTCACGCAAGCATCCAATCTCCATTAGGAGGCACGGATGACACAAATAAGATGAACATATACTCAATCACAGGATTACAGCACGATAAGATTTCGAAACAGAAATTAAAATTAAACACAACACAAGTTCACAAGTAATATTCTAACTCAACAATATCCAAGAATCATCAAAATGCCGGAGACAAATCCGGTACCAAATAGTCTACTTAAAGAACTAACAATAAATAATAATTCCGGCTAGAACTCCTGGAATCACAACTACTATCAAGTCTGCAGCTACTCACCATATGGTCCATAAAGTGTCGGACAGCGGTCCTCTAAGGCATAGTCTGAAAAAATATTTCCAGTCAGGAAGGAGCAAAGCAACACTCTCAAATAACAGTTTCATTAATTGATAATGTCTATAATACAATAAAACATGTCATGCTAGCTACTGTGAAGACAGTGAAATAAATGCAATGGCAATTAAGAGCGACATGCAATGTAAAGAGACAGGCAATAGACAATGTGATATAGTCAGTGCATAAAGAAATGGAAAGAACAAGGTACAGTATCAGATACGGGTGATGCAGTATATGATTTAAATTAGGGAACTTTAATATATTCTAAGTGTTTGAAATAGTAGTTTCGAAATATGACCGGCTTGGGAACATGTACGATAGCTACAGGGCCTGGCTAATCATGGGTGAAGAGCATGATTAACACTTACAATTTCTATACTATAATAAGAGGTTATGATCACATTTCTTACTAACTACTTCCCCGCCCCCAACTAGTACTGTGGATCCAACCATGACACGTCACGATACACGAGCAAGTCAAGTTTATCATGTACGATGTCTAAATATACATGTCGTGTACAATGTCAATACGATAATCAAGGTAATATCTCATGACTGCAGATCCAAGCTATACTAGTCCGTGTAGCACAGTGTCAAAGATTCAGATGTAACATTTCATGATTGTTGAATTTATAGAAATTATCAAGAATTGGAAATTATCAGAGAATGTACTTGCCTTGGGTCCTTAGCTGGTATTTATGGATGTCCTGTTCCAGAGTATCCCCTGGGTAAACCAACAGTCCTATAAACACATCACAATTACAACACTTGTATCAGATGCTATCCTAACACACAGAAGAAATATACTGGCCTCAGGGCTATGCCAGGCAGGGCACTAGTCCACTAGGGTCATCTAGTACATTCACCAATTAACCGTAGTATTATTAATAATCAAATATAATACATATATATAGGGTTATACCAAATTCTATACAAAATATGTATAAGTGTATACTCATAACAGAAGATGTAGTATATATACATAGGTAAAAATATTCATAACACATATACATTTATATGTACAACTACCAAAGTTATATATATATACAAAAGAATATATATATGTATACTAATTATATATATACTAAATTACAATTACCAACATATACTGAAATACCGATATACATACATACCAATTTATATATTAATATTTATTATTTAATACGTACACGCAAAATATATATACATTTATACATTTATACTAATTATACTAAAATATATATACTATGCTAATACATGTATTTAAACATTTTATTTATGAATAATATACATGTACAAAATATATATTTGAAATTATATCAAGTATATATATTTATATGCCAAACTTAATTATAGAATTTATTTAAATACATACTATACTCATACAATTAAATATTAATAAAATAAATAATATACATATGCTAATTTCACATTAATTAAATATATAAATACTTTACATTAATTATATATATACAATTAAATTAAATACATATACTAATTACTTATACAAATATATGTACATATTTACCATCATTAAATTAAATAGACAATATACATTCACATTTATACATTACCCTTGTATTTATATACTATACACATTCAAATATTTAAAACATTAATTAAAATACTATACTTTACATACTCATTAATACATACACTATACTATACATTAATCAATATATATACAAATACATATACTAGTATATACATATACATATACTAATTATATTAAAATATACAAAGTATATATATAAAATGCATAAATATACATATACAAAATATGTACTTATACATATATATTAATACATGAGGCTATCCCGTCTTTGACCGTAGTCAACCTTCTCCCCCTTCCTTTGCATGAAGAAAACCTAATCCCTTCATGTAAAATCTCCACCCTCCATTTGAATTGGGAGCATCACAACCATCCATCCTCCACACAACCCCCTATAAAATATCTTTTCCCACTCTCCCCAATGCAGGCCCTAATCCCTAGGCACTTTGGAAACCACCCTCTCCTCTCTCTCCTACCTCCTCCACCTAGAAAACTGAGCCCCTACATACATATTTATTCTTCATTCTTCTTCTTCCTTTCTTCTTCCTGGAGAGAAACTCCGGCGGCTGAACTTCCCTCTGGCCGCGCCGGCGAGATCCGGTGACCCGTAGCGCACTCCCCGCTGTCCTCCGGCGGCTGACCGTCCCTCCGGCCACGCCGTCGAGCCCGTACCCCGCAGCTCGGCCTGCTGCAACTAGCTCCACCCGCTGCTTCCAGCGTCGAGCCGCACCCGCAACTCCGACAAACCAGTCCGGCGTCGAGCCCCATCCGAATTCCATCAACTCCGGCGCCGCTGTAACCCACTGCTCTCCGACCCAGCCACGGTGAGCCCGCAGCCACTCCGGCACTGCTCCGCCGCTGCAACCCGCGGTTCTCCACCATGCTGCCCAACCGGCGTCGAGCCCACCCGATGTCACGCCCCGAGGCGTCCCCCGAGTCGTGATCGCCGTGCGGGCCTGGGGTTGCGCCCGCACAAAGCTAAAGTATTTTGCATAGCAAGCACATATTCAGAGTACGCAGATAAATTGAAACACAGATTTGAAACATGGAAAAGTTCTCTTAATTGATGATGAACATCTATTACAAACTCTTGAACGAGTCAGCTAATATGCCGAACGGCTTACAAAAGAGATGACTCAAAATGAGATAGCAGCCCTGTACATTATATCCCTTTATAAACTCAAAATGATAAAGACCTCCAGGTTGGAGGACGGCTTTGTCACGGAGCTGCATTTGTGTATGAAGGGTTGCAAGCTCCTGACTCCAAAATACTTCGAGGGCGCGGTGAAGATGCGCCAACAGCTGGACTGGATCGGGAAGATGACTTTGGCTCCTCGCTCGGTTCGCCTTGGTGCGGAGAACCTGTTTCAACGAGGGTCAGCATATCGAAACATGCTGGTGAAGGCGAGCTAGCCGAACTATACCAATCAACACGTTATTTTAATGAAGCATGCATATTTGTGGGTTTCTATCTTGTCTTAGTTCATTTACAAGTAAGCAGCATATAGAATTTACTGAAATAAACATGCCACCGTTCGGTAGATTTTACCTGCCCGCTGAATTACCTGCATAATACTTACCTTGCCTTCCCTGCCACGAAGACACAAGTTAGTATGCAACAGGTTTAAATATACATAGGATCACTGGCTTGATGCCACGAAGGGACGGTTATAGTCTCAAGACACAAATGATATACACCGCAGGTGGCGAGCCCCGCTGCATAACACCTTGCCCCATAACATACGACTATACATACGTTCCGTCCGGATCGGATCGGTCCCGGTGCCCCGGTGACCGTCCGCGGAACTCATAACATACCTTGTGCACAAGTCATCCGTGATCGAGAATACTCATAGAATTTGTTCCATAGCATACAGTTTTGCATAGTCATCCTGACAGTTTATTTTATAACAAGCATATATTTCCATACTTAGCACGATTCATAGAACAGTTATAAACGAACTAGCATACAGGATGATAACCGTTCATAAGTTTGTTTGACAAGCAGTATTAACCAAGTGTATTCTCTTTTATCTTGGTTTCTTTTATTATTACTTGGTATCGTTTGATCAGGGCAAAGAAGAATGCAGATTTTTAGGGCATGAAGCTTGGAAGCAAGGCTAGCTAATCGGGTTGGTAGCCACTCACTTCGATGTTTGGAAGGGAGAAGGAAAGAGGCGCTTCACGACTCCGCTCGTAAGTCGCCTACTGCTCGTTCACCTGCACACGAACAGCTTGATTAATACTTCTTCCTCTCTTTCCAATCTCGGAATAGAAGTGCAAGTCGATGAACGAAAATAATAAAAACCATCGAAACCGTTCAAGAAAAATAAGCAAATCCCAAAACTAACTCAAAGCACGAAAGCAACAAGCGATATCGAAAACCGAGGCAATAAAAGATAGCAGCGGAGAGGTCCCTCCTGACTCTGCCGCTAAGTCGATCCCGGGGGCACGGTCCACTGAATATGGGAATCGATTCCGAAGAAACAAATCCATAACGAGGACGAGTTCTTAATTCAATCTATCC
Organism: Iris macrosiphon; assembly: GCA_036927795.1. Taxonomy (NCBI): domain Eukaryota; kingdom Viridiplantae; phylum Streptophyta; class Magnoliopsida; order Asparagales; family Iridaceae; genus Iris; species Iris macrosiphon. Next base: position 120,954,868 of record JAYESA010000001.1, read on the forward strand.
CGATCGAACGATACCGTCTTGTGTTTCTTAGCCGCGCTCTCCGCACCGGGAGAACGGGGTGCTACATCCTACCCAACTAATTGGAATTTTTGTCCCGAAACTTAGGATAGGACCTACCGTTAGGGATTATTCGGTTGAGGCAGGAGCTTAGAGGGGAGTGGACAATCCCGAGCTACGTGGCCTGGCCCGCCACAGTTAAAGCATAGACCTTTTCTGCTGTAACATCTCTCAGTAGTATGCCCTTGCCTTTTACAGAAATCATAGAATGGTCTCTGATTTCCTTTTTGGGGACCGCCGTGGTTAGGGCACTTTGCAGCGGTATTTCCTCTGTCGTTGCCTTGGCGTTTGTGATTGTATGTATGCACAGCGCCGGTGGAAACGTGAGGATATTGTGGTTCCAGAGATAGGGCGTGATTCATTACTTCACGTATTGTTCCATACTGATTATTGGCCACGTGCGAATGGATGGCAGGGCGTAGTCCACCTTCAAACCTTCTGGCTCGACTCGCTGCATCAGGTAAATAGGCCCTAGCGAATTTGGAGAGTCGGTGGAACTCGACGGAGTATTGCTTCACTGTCAAGCTGCCCTGCCTCAGTTGTACGAAGTCATTTTCCATTTTATGTTGTACTGTAGGCGGTATAAACTCCTCTTCGAACGCGGCACGAAAAGTCGTCCACGAGATCGCCTCCTCTCCGTGATCAAATTGGAGAGATCGTCGATGCACGTCCCACCAATCGTGCGCGTTGAGGCGGAGCTGTAGTTGTGTGCAGGCGACGCGCTTCTCTTCGGGGACCTCTAGCAGAGCGAAGTGATCTTCAAGCTCGGCTAGCCAATCTAGAGCTACCACTGAGTCCTCGGTCCCGTTGAACGGAGTATTGCAGACTTTCTTAAAATGGCCCAAGTTGAAGGCAGTCACGTCCCTCGGCCTTGGGATTTGAGGCATCTCCACTTCAAGCACGGGATGTTCCACCGGAGTCGTTGCTGTTGTGGCAGAATGGTTGGCAGCCAAAGTCTGAACAATTTGTTGCAGGGTATCTACCTGCTTCTGTTGGACTGAGAATCGGTTCTCTAGATTGCTCTCGAACCTGGCTTGGCGAGCATCGTCTCTTTGTCGTTGTGATTCTAACATTTGCATCACCCGCTCAAGCGGATCGACTTGAGATATGCCGCGCTGGCTCCGAGAGCTTTTCGAAGTTCCCGAACTACTTTCCTGTGTTTCGTTCGGTGGTTGCACTGCAGATTGCGCTGGTACCATTCCTTCAAAAGAAGGTAAATTATATTAGGATCATAATATATTATGGACTTATTGCATGAATGTATCTCATTTTGGCCTAGCGAGTTCAAGAGTTCGCACAGGACTTTGATCGTTAAAGGAACTTTTCCAGCACGAAGTCTAAGGAACTTGAATCTGTGCTCTGATACCACTATGTCACGCCCCGAGGCGTCCCCCGAGTCGTGACCGCCGTGCGGGCCTGGGGTTGCGCCCGCACAAGGCTAAAGTATTTTGCATAGCAAGCACATATTCAGAGTACGCAGATAAATTGAAACACAGATTTGAAACATGGAAAAGTTTTCTTTATTGATAATGAACATCTATTACAAACTCTTGAACGAGTCAGCTAATATGCCGAACGGCTTACAAAAGAGATGACTCAAAATGAGATAGCAGTCCTGTACATTACATCCCTTTATAAACTCAAAATGATAAAGACCTCCAGGTTGGAGGACGGCTTTGTCACGGAGCTGCATTTGTGTATGAAGAGTTGCAAGCTCCTGACTCCAAAATACTTCGAGGGCGCGGTGAAGATGCGCCAACAGCTGGACTGGATCAGAAAGACGACTTTGGCTCCTCGCTCGGTTCGCCTTGGTGCGGAAAACCTGTTTCAACGAGGGTCAGCATATCGAAACATGCTGGTGAAGGCGAGCTAGCCGAACTATACCAATCAACACGTTATTTTAATAAAACATGCATATTTGTGGGTTTCTATCTTGCCTTAGTTCATTTACAAGAAAGCAGCATATAGAATTTACTGAAATGAACATGCCACCGTTCGGTGGATTTTACCTGCCCGCTGAATTACCTGCACAATACTTACCTTGCCTTCCCTGCCACGAAGACACAAGTTAGTATGCAACAGGTTTAAATATACATAGGATCACTGGCTTGTTGCCACGATGGGACGGTTATAGTCTCAAGAAACAAATGATATACACCGCAGGTGGCGAGCCCCGCTGCATAACACCTTGCCCCATAACATACGACTATACATACGTTCAGTCCGGATCGGATCGGTCCCGGCGCCCCGGTGACCATCCGCGGAACTCATAACATACCTTGTGCGCAAGTCGTCCGTGATCGAGAATACTTATAGAATTTGTTCCATAGCATACAGTTTTGCATAGTCATCCTGACAGTTTATTTCATAATAAGCATATATTTCCATACTTAGCACGATTCATAGAACAGTTATAAACGAACTAGCATACAGGATGATAACCGTTCATAAGTTTGTTTGACAAGCAGTATTAACCAAGTGTATTCTCTTTTATCTTGGTTTTTTTTATTATTACTTGGTATCGTTTGATCGGGGCAAAGAAGAATGCAGATTTTTAGGGCACGAAGCTTGGAAGCAAGGCTAGCTAATCGGGTTGGTAGCCACTCAGTTCGATGTTTGGAAGGGAGAAGGAAAGAGGTGCTTCACGACTCCGCTCGTAAGCCGCCTACTGCTTGTTCACCTGCACACGAACAGCTTGATTAATACTTCTTCCTCTCTTTCCAATCTCGGAATAGAAGTGCAAGTCGATGAACGAAAACAATAAAAACCATCGAAACCGTTCAAGGAAAACAAGCAAATTCCAAAACTAACTCAAAGCACGAAAGCAACAAGCGACATCAAAAACCGAAGCAATAAAAGATAGCAGTGGAGAGGTCCCTCCTGACTCTACCGCTAAGTCGATCCCGGGGGCACGGTCCACTGAATATGGGAATCGATTCCGAAGAAACAAATCCATAACGAGGACGAGTTCTTAATTCAATCTATCCCGATCGAACGATACCGTCTTGTATTTCTTAGCCGCGCTCTCCGCACCGGGAGAACGGGGTACTACACCCGACTCCCCGCAGCTCGGCACTGCCACACTGGCGGCCGAGATATCCACTGCATCCGGCTGCAGCCATTGCTCCGGCGAGCTGCACCTTTGCACCATCACCACCACCACCATTGCATCACCTCCACCACTACCATTGCATCACCTCCACCACCACCATTGCACCCCCGCAGCCACCTCCACCCGCTGTCCTCCGGCCAACCCCGGTCGACGCTACCTCGCCTAGGTATATCTCTTCCCCTCTCTTGATTTTATTCAATGTGTTATTGTTTTATTAGGGTTTCATTTATATATATTCATGTGAGTATAATATTAGGGTTTTATTTTTAGGGCATGTTGATGATGATGTAGGGTTGATAAAGGACATGGGAAAATGACTTATTGTATGTTGAAGAGGTTTAATGTGATAGGGTTAATGTAGGTTAGGGTTTTTCTTCTACATGAATTAAAATGATTTATTTAAAATATTTTGCATAGAGATTTAGGTTTTGATTTTTTAAATAAATGTTCGGGATATATTACATGGTGGTAAAATGCTAATTAATTTAATGAGGATTAAATTGAGGAGAAATAAGATTCTGATTTATTTGAACGTTGATGAACACCGAGGAGCACATGATTGATTGAGGACTAGTGTGTAGTGTAAAACCCCTAATCGGTAATTTGGGGACTGAAAATTAAAGGTGGTTAATTTAGAGTAGTACTTTGTGATTGGTAACAACGATATGAAACGAAGGATTTATAAACGTTAACTGTGTTTTGAGGATGGTTTGATGATGTAGTACTGATGACTAGATGATTTGACGTATCGTACCGATAGTCAACTGTGGTCAACCCCCTAGCGTCTTCTCCCTGTGAGTCGTAGCTGAGACTGAGCTTAGGTATAGATGTGTGTCGCATCCCTGTTTGACGTGGAATAGATTATTGATTTTGGGTTTGTATCTCATCTCTAGGTACTACGGGACCTGAGGGCTTGGACGTGGTACCGTATTCCCGTCATCAGCAGTTGCACACAGGCAAGTGTACATTGCCATCCTGTATTTTAGATTATAGATATCTATTGTTTTTTTATGTACATTATGCACATATTTTGTTTACGATCGATACTTCACGTCCGGATCACAACCGGGTGCAGACGTTCGTCGTAATATCTTAGAATGAATGTTAGATGTTCGTAACACCTCGATGTACGTACCTGAGTATATCGACACCCCAGGACATACTCATACACTGTGATCGTACCAGATTCTTGCATCCTGATACTGACATCATGACCAGAGACTGGGACGACCTTAGGGTCGCGTCTGTTAAGTTATTTCTGTGTGTCGAGACTGTTAGATAGAGGTTCAAGTTCAACGCACCATCGTTGACCGCTTGGGATGGGGAAGACAGTTACTAGACGTTTGGGCTCCTCTGCACGCGCTTATATACGTACAGGTACTGTTTCTGTAGTGATCATGTATCTAGTGTAGTTGTATCACCCGTGTGACTCTTTGCCCGGAGCTGCGGTACATCCCGTGTGTCTCCGTGTCTGGAGCTACGGTTTTATTTTGGACAGCCCACACATCGAACATTATCTTCAAACTGTGTCACACTTAGTTGGTTATGCTAGATTACCCCATCGTTGTATTTGTACTTTCTATTATACTTGGCATGCTGTATTTTTGTTCCTTGTTACGTTCCTCTGAGGACCAGGTTCCCTGCCAGTTTTACAGCATAGACGTTTACGGAGCATTTGGAGTTGCTGATGGAGTGGCATGTCTTGGGGGCATTGTACCAGGTACTCATATCATTTCTACCAGCAATATGGTTACTTTGTTTATATTATTTATTCATCTGCTGTTTTTGCCTAGTTTTTGTAGACTCATCTCTTCTCGAGTCTATTCGATTTTGTGTATTATTGGGGGGCCGACTTTAGCATATATAGCTCTTTCTTGTATACTGCGGTACATTGTGGATTGAGACATAGAGGTTTACATTTATGGGATATCTAGATAGTGCCATTTATATTATACAGCTTATACGTATTCGAGTCAGACCAGAGTCTGGTCAAATGCGTAGCTGGCGTGTCACGTATTTCTGGTCCTACGTATTTTGGGACTGGGGCATGACACTCTAAGTGTGCAAGAAGTAATAGGTCCACCAAAGTCCCCAAGTGGGATGTCATAAACAAACTATGATATTGTACTACGTCCATATTATCTCTAGTACGATATCCAAAGTTCACACAAACAATTACAACAAATATAATAGCTTTTATTTCTTTCGCCTAAGAAAAACTGAAAGCGAACTACATATGAGGGATTACCAGGGTCCCCAGCCCAAAGTCAAAACAAAAGGCACAAAAGAGAAGTTAAAAAAAGCAAAGGAAGAAATATTGGTGCTACTGGTCAGAGCATAACTCTGTTATCCGCTCATGAAGACGGGCGATATGGCCATTCAGGCACACCTAGGCCGGGCGCTCAAGCTCTTTGGCCATAACCTCGGGATCCTCATAGCGAGCGTAGGACTAGTATCTGTCCTATAGCTTTTGCTCCATAACCTCAACGCCAGTCGTGTTCTTCGCTACTAGGCTTGCCTCGGTTTGCATAGCCTTCTCTTCCTGTTGGGCCTCCCGCAGCCTATTCACCAGCGCATCAAGCTCGACCTGGAGCTTTCTAATATTCTCAATCAAGCCCTTCCGCCAGGAGAGGCACTCTTCTCTGAGATCACTCAGCCGATCGTGCTTCTCTTGTAAATTTTGGCGGTCACGTTGCAAGCATTCCTTAGACGAAGCAAAGAAGGCCTTCTCCGCCTCCACCTTCTTCAAAAACTCATTATACTCGTGGGATATCAGTATTCCCATATCTGTCTGTTAGTACTATCGCAAATCCATTAGGCATTGATCCACCTCCACCAATTTCTGGCCCAGGAGGTCGGCCATCTATTCAAAACCGAGGAGACCCCTTAGAGAGTGGACTTGTCACTCGGCAAAGTGCTTTGCCCAGGCAAAGAATTTTTTGCGCTCCTACACGCCCTCGACCCCTTGCTTCAAGAACATGTAGATGCTCCGAATGGAGAGTCTGATATTTTTGTCAATCTCTTCCAGCGTAGTCGGAGTCAAAGGTGGATGGATAGACGAAGAATCCACGGCGGAATAGGTTGTGCAATGATGCTCGATGACCTTGGAGGCAAAGCAGCAACAGAGAAGTAACCGATGGTCCTGCTTGCAATCCAATCCTTCTTGGATGCATGAAACACCTGGATACCCGACAACTGAGCGAAAGATGGTGGGGTAGTACCGCAACTTGGGACAAGAGTACCGGGGCATCCCGCTGCTTTGACTCCCGCATGTGTACCAACTCCTGACTGCGTTACGGCAGACTCAGAAGATGACCTAGCAATCGTAGTACTGGAAAATCGAGAATGGCCTCCTCGCGACGGCTTACCACCCTGCTATCCAAAGAGGCTTCAGCCACGGAGCCCCCATCTGCAACAATTGGAAGAGAAGCCATCGCACTAGAAGGACTTTTAACAGTAGGAACCTCCTCTACTGCAGCCTCTGTAGGGGGCACTACAGGGGGTCCTTCACCATATCTAGGGAGAGACTTAGGCATCTTACTAACAAGCACATTGCCCCCTTCTTCCATGACACCCTCCTCGGTAGCCACGTCCATGATCCTAAAGGGAGAGACAGGATATGCAGAACCAGAACAACCGATAATTTACTTCATCTGAAGAATTGAAAGCTGAAGCCAGAAAATTTTATCTCTTGAGAAGTTGCAAAATGACATACCCGAGGGAGGCGGCACATGTTGTGGTTAGTCCATCATTGTCATAGCCCTCCCCATGGCATCTATTTCATCTACAGATATGTGCTCTAAAGTGGTATAAGGCTGCTTCGCAGAAGCTGCATCCAAGCCCTGAGCTCCCGAAACCTCATGAATTGGTTCGGAGGCCCCCATATCGGACTCTGGAGGGTTTCCTCTTCCGATTTGGCGTCAGAAACCACTGAAGCAGTTGTTCGCCGGGGACGGTCCTTTCTCTCCTGTGTTTGCAAATTTTTAAACATACCAGAAGTGAGATATTTAAATAGAGGACCAGGCAAAATTAAACTAAGAGGGTTTACGGATATCGCCATAACATCTAAAGTGGGCTCTGCTTCAGAAACCACTAGTGCAAGGGGTCTTACCTCTTTGCTCACAGTCCCTTTTGTAAGGGAATTCGACTTCGCCGCAGGTTCCGTCTCTAGGACCACATTCGTCCTCGCATTCTTAGAGTAGTGAGCATTATGTGTATCGATCTTTGATTTGTTCTTAGTAGGCGAGGGATCATCAGAATGAGACGATATTTCCTTCCCGGTCGACGATTCCAGCTCTACGATCAGAGGTCTGGCCATTCCCTTGCCCTTCTTGGGCATCCTATATGCTTTTGCATCCAGAGGCATCAGCATGGTGCCTTCGATATAACTCCTCTCGGAGTTAAAGTAAGTCGACGGAGAATTTATCGTGCAATAATACTTCGTCGATGTGTACAACAATTTTGGCACAACTCTGGCTGTTGGCAATTAAAATCGGACCTGGGTGCCAGTAGCGTTATAGTGACCCCATGCTCGGGCCCCGTCGAGCAAACTACCACTGTATCCGAGAGAAGCACTCAGATGACCCAGTAAGAGCTAAGTGTAGCCGAACTAACGAGTGAACCGGCTAGGCTGGTAAAGTTCCACGAAAATAGCAACCTTATTCTGATACACTAGATGAGAGAGACGGATAGATTGGACCCAGCGAAAGAGCCTGCCAAAAAAACTTTGAGGCGCCGCCCCGTCATCGTAGTGAACGACATTTCTTTCATCGTTAGTAAACTCTGGCTCGGACGTGAAGAAGGTCCCGCTAGTCATGAATGAGAGCTCTCTCCTACCAGCGGGGACCGTATCGTACTTTTACTTCATCATCAGTTACCTGTGGATCAGGACATCGGTAGTGTCACCCCCCACAAACAGAATACTGGAAAGCGGGGGCAGACAAAGCCAACTACGTATACTATAGTACTCTAGACCACAAGATACGATCATGACTGTCTAAACATGTCAGGGTTTACTCTATAATCCATCAGGCAATCGTGGGTCAAGAATCATAGGTGTCTCATTCTCAAGCAAGCAATAAGTTTACAAGAAGTATGATCACCAACATATAATAGTAAGGCATACCAAATTATACGTACCCAGATGATCATGAAGCTAGTACCAAAAATAAAGAACTAGCATAGTACAATGATATATGATCAACTCTAGCTATAGTCTAGAATCTGCTTTATATGTAGGCCCACAGGCTAGAATGTCAAGTCCCAAAAAATGAGCTAAATACGTGCTCGGTGGCTAAATGCCTCAAAAGAATAATGTACAAGATCAAGTGGGTGAGTAAGAAGAAACCCACTCATGTCCTCGGGTACTCCTTGTGTTCATCATCTTGAGACGGAAAGTACGGGAGATCTTGCGGTCCTGCTCCAAAATCTGGCCTTACAAAATCAGTGGGCTCAGACCCCAAAACAACAAGTACCATAAGGGAGCCAAACTTATGAACTAAAACTATCATGCAGAGACATTAATAAAAATAGCAGTATAGTAACAGTTAAATTGTACAATGGATAAAATAGCAGTTAAGCAATTCAGGAGTAATTAAACAAGGACATTTAGAATCAGTACTCCGTTTATCATTTTTGGATCAATTGCTAATGCAAATCAGGATAAGACTAGACTAGACTGAAAATCAAGCAATCACGGCCAATCATGACCTACAGCTTGCTATTATTAGCTAACTAGGGTTATCATAGTCCTAGTTACTAACACATAAAGTTTGAGATTCCTTACAGCCACATGCCCTGTAGACTATCCGGGTTATCCAGAAGAACAGGTACATAGTATTAATTTATCAGGTATAACCATTTTCTTGTCTTTTCTGGTAGTGCAATACTCTTCGGTGTGCTGGAAGTGTGCCCCTCATAATGGAGAGCTCCAAATCCATCATGTGTCGTTGGAAAACTGGGATTATATGTAGCCAGAAAATCTTTCTAGATAATTTTCTAGATTATTATTCTAGTTATTAGCCTGGAAAATTTTTAAGAATTTTTGACCGTGGTGCTTAAGAATCTTTCTTAGACATGATGCAAGACAGGATAGTAACTTAATGGATACAATCAAAATCAACCACGGGGATACATGTCATGTAATACATGTGCTACTAATAGCCTTGATCAGGACAGTTACAGGAATTCTTAAGTTAGGAGTGTGCTACGTCGAGCCACTATCAGGATTATCAGGATCAGGAGTATCAGGGTTATTAGTACAGAAGATTATTAGTACAGGATCAGGATTACTAGTACAAGATCATGATTATCATGGTTATCAGTACAATATCAAGATTATCAGTATATGGTCAGGATTATTAGTGCATGATCAGGATTATCATGGTTATCAGTACATGATCAGGATTATCAAGAGTTTATTTATAATGTATAATTACTAGATCATGTCAGAAAATTAGGATCAAATATCAAGAATGTCATGTTCAAAAAATAACCAGGATTAAGTAAAATAACGTGATAAAAGAGAATCAGGTAATCATCAAGATTTAAGCATATTAAAGAGAATACTGGCTTACAGCCACATAATTCATCAATTCAGAATTGACGCATAAAATTAGGCAAGAAAGTAACATTCGCGCACAATGGATCAAAAATCACCATTGGCACACAAATGGGTATTTGTGCACAAATCACTAATTCGGACAGTTGTAATGCACTTTGATACAAAAGTGCATCCGAGCAAAAGATGGCGCACAATCATACTAAAGCGTACTTCAAGGACCTTGGCGCACAATGATAGAACTGCACGAGCCAGAAGCTCGGCGCATAAATCTATCATTAGTGCACAAATGAAAGTACCCAAGCTACAACTTTGATGCACTTTCATCAAGATGCCAGTAGTGAGGTTTGGCGCAAAAACAAGCGTAGGAAGGCCTGCTAAAAGAAGAAACACAAGTTCCAAGTTATGGCATAGCAGTCGAGACGACCGTGAAGTCAAGAACATAATTCACGAGAATGGTCAGAAGTAATACGAAAGGCTACAAAGTAAGCCGTCTCTGGAGAATGCCATATAGCGCGCCACATAGCAAAGTGTGCCATTCTCCAGAAGTGACAAAGTGTGCCAGTAAGGAAAGTTCACCAAAGTATGCCAAATCTACAATATCTGCAAAGTGCGCCAACTTGGATTTTTAAGCAACGGTGTACATTCTTGATGACTTATAGACCCATTCAAAAGTGCGCTAAGTAGGTTTGGCATACTTTTGAAGAAATTACCTTAGTACAAAATATACATAGGAGTAGAGAAGTGCGCCCAGAGTACTTAACATATCTTGGCGCACTTTCTAAGAAATTTATAAAACTCACAAGTGCGCTCACTGGAACTTTATTTATGCGACAAGGGTTCCCTGCATAATTTTTGTATGCATTCTCATGCCAACTTTTTATTCTCTGACTTGCTGTTCTCGGGCTCCATGAGGAATCCAATCCAAGGAAAATAAAATCATCAATGAGACAAGTTCTAAGGATTATCCAAAATTAAAACCGATCAAGTGATAAAAATAAGCTATACTAATAATCAAAGCAAGATCCAAGGTTGTTCCTTAGGTTGGAAAGATGTACTTGCCTACGGTCAAGTTCTATTATAATACCAACACTACCAAGGTCACCCACGACCAAGGCCAAGCTCGGCTGCTGCTCTCTGCTGGAGAAGAAATAAAGAAGGAAAGAGAAATGAAAGGAAAGAAAAGTAAAGTAAAGAAAAGAGAAATAATTTGCTTATATAGCCAAGGGATTGATTGTAGGCCATTGGACCTATGAAGAATGGTTGTTCTAAGAAATAATTTGCCTATATAGCCAAGAAATAATTTGCTTATATACCAACACTAGCAAGATCCAAGGTTGTTCCTTTAGACCTATAGCCACGTCAGGAAAACTGTTAGAATTCTGCCTTGAGTGCACGCACAAATATATCAATAATTTTTATGCTTTTAATTCAAAGTATTTTGAATTAATCTGAACAAATTAAAAAAATTTGAAGGGGGTCTTGTAGAAACATAAAATGTGTGCCTTATGAAGAGGGCACAGTTTTTGACAAATAAACTTAACAAAGGAAGAATAGCGCACTTTCTCTCTATTTCAGAGAATGGCACACTTTCTTTCTTTTCAAAGGGTGGCACACTATTAAGAAAACAAAAAAGTGGCACACTCTCAAGTAGCTTTCATCAGTGCTGATAGGCGTACAATTTACATGTCTATTTTCCCCGAGCATTAAATACTACAAATCTAACAGGCAGGGACAGAAATTGAAGAGTCATTATTACAGCTGGTCTACGGCACGCAGATCCAGGTTTTCATTTAGCAACCCCGCCGTTGTGCCAATTTTTTTTAAAGTGCACCGTTGGGCTAATTTCTTCAAAAGTGCGTCGTTGTGCCAATTTTTTCAAAAATGCAACGCTGTGCCAACTCCATCATAAGTGCGTTGTTGTGCTAACTCCATCAAAAGTGAGTGCATCGCTGTGCCAACTCCATCAAAAGTGCGTTGTTGTGCCAATTTTTTCAAAAGTGTGTCACTGTCCCAACTCCATCAAAAGTGCGCCGATGTTCCAACTTCTTCAAAAGTGTACTACTGTGTTAATTTCTTCAAAAGTGTGCCACTGTGCCAATTTCTTCAGAAGTGCGCCATCACGACTACTTCTTTGAGAGAGTACTTGTATAGCCAATCATTCCAAAAGTACACCAGTCTCCAGACCACTTCTAAAGTGCGCATACTATTCTAAATGACAGTGAGCAGTTATGGGTACGTGTCTTACATGACATGCTTCGCGTGAAATGTGTAAAAATAACTGTCCCCCATGACCTATGCTTTCCTCGTATAGGAAGTTACATGGCAAGTAGGCAGCGAGTTGTGAACCAACTCATTCAGAACGTGGGGTGTTAGTCTGCCAAAAATGGGCGCACAATGGTAAAATAATTCAGACTATCCAAAGTGTGCACACACTCTTATAATCGCTCCTAAACTCTATAAATACAGAGACAAGGAATGATATACACACAGACAGAGAGAGAGGCATAGACAGAGAGGGATACAAGAATAGAAGGAGAGAAATAGAATATCTTTGTGCCATTGTTGTCAAAGCTTTCTTATTGTTCAACTCTCTAAGTTGTTCACAGCATTCCCTATATTTCTTCATCGTCGAGTGGTCCAAGGAGTAAAGTGATCGCCCGTACATCAAATCTCCACAACTATACTTCTCTAGAATCAACTGTATTTAGACTCATGTTTAGGATCTTTTTGTACTTTTTTTCTTTTCAATAGTTTGTAATACAAAAGTTTTATATAAACTTTTCTTCGCAAACACCCACCAGTCTCGGGAAAAATATAATAACTTCAATTGAACCACTGAGAATTATTCTCTAGCCAAAAATTTGGATGCCTCTAGAATAACCTCAGTGTCCTGAAGCCAAGCGTCCGATGCAGTCACATCCTTGGTGCCATAGAAATACGAGGGTTGGATGTGCTTGAAGTTGCTTGCCGAGTTGTTGGCACAATGTCCGCCTCTTTCCAAAGTCTCTTGTACTGACTAAATGAGTACGTTATTTTGACATCCTTAGGATGCCTATAATTTTTAAAGGATAGCAATTAGCACATTATTGTCTCCTCCTACATCAGGTACTAGTTGTACGGGAGGTACTGGCTGGATCTGAGATTCCTCATTTTGAGTTGTTCTGGACTTATCGATCAAATGATAAAAATAAGCTATACTAATAATTAAGGCAAGATCCAAGGTTGTTCCTTCGGTTGGCAAGATGTACATGCCTACGGTCAAGTTCTAGCCTAATACCAACACTACCAATGTCACCCACGACCAAGGCCAAGCTCGGTTGTTGCTCTCTGCTGGAGAAAAAATGAAGAAGGAAAGAGAAATAAAAGGAATAAGAAATAATTTGCTTATATAGCCAAGGGATTGATTGTAGGCCATTGGATCATAATCAATGCATCTCACCCGGGTTAATCACAGCCACCCACCAAGAAAACCAAGTAACCAACGGTCCAAAGCATGCAACTAAGGAAAACTTACAAAAATAACCTAAATAATGTATAAATGGCATAAAGGAAGATGTAAGCAATTAAAAAATAAATAAGCTATACATGTATAATACACATATATCAGGTACGAATACTAGAATAGTGAGACGAGTCTCATAGGCGGCCACCATGTCCTCATCGGTCCCAGGGCTCATCAAGGACCTGTGATGCAGGAGAAGCCAACCCATCAAATAATGGTAAGGGAGCTCGACCATATTAAAATATCCATTACCAGGATGGTCCTCCACCTTCTCGACAAAGTTACGAAGACCACGATAGATGCAACACACCATGGCCGGTAGAAGGGCCAGCTTTTAGCCAAAAGCCAACTTCACAACAGGTAGAATGAGGGTACGACTGATCATTTCTATCGTTCCAGAATAGCCTGGGACTACGCAGTTGCGCAACCAGAGCATCAGGTATCCCGCCAGCATGACCTTAGGGAATAACTTGTGTGTGTCCATATAAAATTAGCTGAGCTCCTCTTTGAAGCCACTCAGCTCGTCAAGGGGTTTGTCCTCTTCCTCCGATTAGCCCTCAACTTTCTCACCCCCGACAGCCAGTTTCTTCTGCGCCTGGATGGAATCACTACTTTCTGTTGGGAACGTGGCGCCCGAACATAACTCTATTGGACCCCTTCGGCTCCGAAAAGAGGTAGTGAGTCCAAGTCATGATGTGAGGAGAAGACCCTCAGTAGACTTCTTCTTCTTCGAAGACCTATGGCAAATACCGTGATTGCATAGCAATTCTTGGTACACCGCCAGGATCTCTAGGTTCTCTGCTTCCAACTCCCCGAGTTTTTATTGCTCGGGGTATACTCTTCGTAAGGTTCGTCACCCCAAGGGATTTTTGAGACGACATGCATCTCATGTAAGGCCAGTCCTATCTTACCGTCGTGCATAAAAAGGTTCTCGTATGAAGGTTGTACAACTCCACCAGGGCAACAAACAGGGGGCGGTTTATCTCCAAACTGTAACATGTATCCCTCACGGCAAAGAACAAGTTTGCGGCCCTGAGCTTCCGCTCTTACCTTTTTAGAATTCACTGGGTCAGGCGACAACGAGAGGCATTATAATATGCCCAGCTAAGAGCCCGCAACTGTCATGTGGGATAGGTCCCCTTCTTGGTAACTTGATGAACGAAGGTGCCGCCGCATATACACTGAGGTTTGGTCCCATGTCACTTCCGGCGAGACCAGGCTTTAGTCACAGCAAGGAGTACGAGGACGAATCCTTCACACTATAAAACACCCTCTTCTTCTTTTTTATACTACACCGGATATTGCCAACGAGTGCCCCTGCGGCTTAGGGGTCAAATTCTAGCCCATCTGTCGTTGACCCATCATCACCTTTAGGTTCGACAAAGGCAGGTGACATTCAAAGGCAGAAAATGATATCTCTGTCTCGCGAAATATGAAAGACCAATTCTTCCTGGTCGTTTCCATCTCGGGATGAAAAGATTCCAATGCATAACCAAACAAGAAGTACGGCTTCTTGAAGAAGTGCTTCCCTTATTTAGTGGGGATCTCCCCCGAGTTGATCTGACTCAACAAGAAGGAAAGAGTCTGCTCAGTGATCTTCTATTGTTGTTTAGGTGAGAGATCCTTGTCAACATGTTTCTGGAGATCCGTAGCCAGGTCTACAAAATTCATGTTCAAGGGTAGCGGGTTGTGCCCGAAGACCAGTTCTCTAGAAGGTGATGCGGACAAAGTCACTGCAAAAAACCACAAAGGAGTTAGATCAGGAGCATTGAGAAGTATCAATGAGGATATACATATGCGGCCTAGACACTCATGCGGCCACGCAAACCATATGACCTAGGCACCCATGCGGTCAAGTCAACCAAGCAGCCTATGCACCCAAGCAGCCGAGTCAGTCATGCGGCCTAGGCACCCATACGGCCAAGCCGACCATGCAACAGAGCTCATCCATGTGACATGGTTGTGCATGCGGTAGTAAGAATTTGGCGCATAGACATATTCGTGCGTCCAACTGAGTACATGTGTTCCATAACCCGACTTCGTCTCTACATGATCTACCCTTGATTGGCAATTGAACATTGGTGGGGAGCGGCGAAGAATTCGTCACAGCAGCGCGACCTTTCTCCTTGCTTTTGTCCTTGTCCTTGCCCTTAGGGGCTTTCTTGGCAGCTGTGGCAGCAGAGGAGAAAACCTTGGGAGCCATGGCAGCAACAGAGAGGAAGAAAAGAAGAAAGTTTGGTAAAAAAGTTTTCTCTCTCCTCAAACCCCCTATATATAGGCTGATAACTTGCGGATAGGGATAATGATGGCGAACGATTTGAATCATGATCCGCCTCGATCCATGTAATACCCTACTACTTGACGACGCAGAATCCCCAGGAGATCTGCTCGAGGATCAAAGCAAATTAAGGCATTAAATGATCTGGCAGCCTGTTAGAGACATTTATGCGGCCATGATACAATAAGACCACACTTCTTATTCAAAATATTCCAAACTTGTCATTTTAAAAAATTTGAAGGGTGTCTTGTACAAGCATTAAAATCATATAGGTCGCATAGAGGTCATGCGCCCTCAAAAATAAAAATAGGCCATAGAGGAGCCACATGCGACCTGATCAACCAAGGAGCTGGAAGCCGCATAGAATACCCTATGCTGCCTAAACAACTACAGAGTATAGGGGCCGCATAAGACCCCCCTTGATACGACATTCAATGCTGGCAGACTCTGCGACACATTACTCATCACACTGAGATGCTTCGAGACTCGTGAAGATGGTGGCTCTAAAAAAGACAAAAAGTTACATCAACTCATTGATGGCCTCGTTAGACATGCCATGCCATGTGCTCACTCATATGTGGCTACATACCCATGCGGCCTTGTCATCATGCGGCCAGAGTATCCATCCGACCAAGGTCAAATGAGAGCACGTATGCAGCCACAATGTCGTGTAGCCAGAGTGTCCATCCGACCAAGGTCGATCGAGAGCACGTTGTCAAGCCCCAGTCCTAAAATACGTAGGACTAGGAATACGCAACACGCCAGCCGTATGTATACAAAAAACTCTAATGTACTGGAAGATCATAACACATACGTATGTTGTACATGAATATCAAATCCATAAGTGATAATATACTGTCAACACAAGTCACACGCAAACTATATCTCATCCACAACATAAATAATAAAATAGGAAATAAATAACTGAATCTCAAGTATGAAGTATCAAAGAATGATAGTCGGGTGAAAAAAAATCTACTGCCAATCAACTATACTAAAAGCTAAATGAGAGAAGAGATCAAACTCTAATATAAGATAAATGTCAATAAAGGAAATAGCAACTAGAATATCCATCAGCTACGACGAATCAAAGGTACTCTGAAGGTAAAACCTCCTCAGTCTGGTATGAAGCGTCAGGTCCGGGTCCGTACACCTGTGGATAATCCTGCCCGTCTATACCTGGAAAGGGACCAGGTCCTCAGAGGGATGTAACAAGATAAATAGAAGTATGCAAATAAAGTACTAAAAATAAACATTCAATGGGTCACCTAACCGTCTATGTGAATGCACTTTGAGAACAACTTTCCAACAAGTGGGCTATCTGGCTAAAATAGGATTGGCATGATTCTTTCAGAGATTCAAGGACCTACAAAGCATGACATCTTTTGAACGTCGGAGGCCTCCTGATAATAATAATATATAGTGGTCATCATGACCGCGCATCTCCGACGGAGCGTACAGGTTACACAAGGAAAGTACAAAGGAGCCCAAACGCCTTACTTGTTGTTCTCCTCACCCCATGCTCTAAGCATGTCACATCCATGACACGGTGATACGTCTAAATAACTGCCAGGTCTTCTAGCATGTCATGGCCAATAAAACATAAGAATGTCTCATGATAATGGGGTAGTCTCATAAACTAGGTCAACATGCATATATATAATAAAAACAGAATACGACGCCACCGTCGTTGCACCCAAGTTATTCTTGGATACGCGGTTTATATAGCAGTTAAAAATATGAACTAAAATAACAGAAATAAAATGTATGCACCATATAGAATATAAATCACAGTACAATGGCAAGTTATACTTGCCTGGAAAGCAATCTGCGTAGTGTAAGCGTCCAGATGTCATGTACACAGGATCAGAAACTATGGCCTCCGAATAAACGTCTCCGGATACGGTAAAGACGGATCCAAAAATGATCGAGAGACGAGGCGAGAAACTGCGCGTGAAGTAGCGGTCATCGATGCTCGAATCTGCTGCGGTGCCCGCGCGGGTGACGTAGGCGTGACCGGCCGGCAGTTCTCCGGTGGTTGCGCGGTGGTGCAGGAGTCGGGGTCGGTGCGTTGGGTTGTAGATGACAGCGGTTAGGGTTAGGGTTTATGAACTGGGGGTATATATATATATATATATATATATATATATATATATATATATATATATATATATATAGGCGGAGAGTTAGGAGAAAGGTCGGGGTCGCTCGCGGGCCTGGGAGTTTTAGCTGTTGCGGTTTTGATGTGGGGTGATTAGGAATTAGTTAAGGTATTAGTATTAAGGGTTTTTAGTTAGGGTTTTCTTTTAGTGTTTTTCTTTTCTTTTTCTTTTACTCTTTTATTAATACTATTATTACTATTTATTTTTATATATTTATATGGTATAAAAATTCTCAAAAAATTTATATAGCACATCCTAAAAATCTATCATCCTTCTACAAGATTTCCTAAATAAAATAAAATATAATAATAGTTTTGTTCCATAAATTATAGATGAGTATTTACCTAGTATTTAATTCAATAAATTTTTATTTTCTTAATTATCTAAAAAATAATGTAATAAAATTTAATGATTAATTAAATAATTATAATACTTAAAATTAGAGGTTTTATATTCTACCCAACTTATAAAAATTTTGTCCTCGAAATTAAAACTAAGCCACGATAGAAAATCAAGGATGGTATATAGTAGAAATGAACAAAGTAAATTCATACCTTGATCTACGAACAGATACGAAAAATATTTGCGCATGTCATCCTCGCGCTCCCAAGTGGATTCTCCTGGCGCGCAATGCTTCTATGCCACGCGGACCAAGGGAATAGACTGGTTCCTCAATACTTTCTCTCGACGATCAAGGATCGCCACAGGTTGCTCTTAGTAGGACAAGCTCGGCCCAGTGGTGATCTCAGAGTGGTCAAGAACATGACTGCTATCTTCCATATATCGCCTAAGTTGTGAGACGTGGAGTACATCATGCACTCCCTCGAGTGAAGGTGGTAGTGCCAGTCGATACGCCACTTCTCCCACTCGCTCTAGCATGTCAAATGGTCCAATATACCTTGGGCTCAACTTGCCACGCCCTCCGAATCGAATAGTGCCTCTAGTAGGTGATATCCTCAAGAAGACATGATTGCCCTCTTTAAACTCCAAGGGACGATGATGAAGGTCTGCCCATTGCTTCTGTCTGTCTTGTGCTACTCGCAAGTGCCTTTGTATCTTCTTCACTTTCTCTACGGTATTGACTACCAACTCTGGTCCCAGAATCTGATGTTCTCACATGTCACTCCAACACATGGGAGACCTATACTTTCTTCTACACAATGCTTCAAACGGAGCCATATGGATGCTCGCTTGATAGCTATTATTGTAATAAAACTCTACAAGATGTAGGTGGTCCTCCCATGATCCTCCAAAGTCTAACATACAAGCCCTCAACATATCCTTCAGTGTCTGAATAGTACGTTCGGACTGCCCATCTATATGCGGGTGATAAGATGTACTGAACTTCAGACGAGTCCCAAGACTCTCCTGCATGCTTCTCCAAAAGTGAGATATAAAATGCGAATCCCGATCTAACACAATGCTGACCGGAATGCCATGCAACCTCACGATCTGTCTCATGTATAAGTCAGCCAAAGCTTCTGTAGACTGGTCAACTCTAAAAGGCAAGAAATGAGTGGACTTGGTGAGTCGATCCACTATTATCCATACAGCATCTCTCCCACTTTGACTCTTTGGAAAAACCCGTGACAAAGTCTATAGTAATGTGCTCCCACTTCCACTCAGGAATCGAAAGTGGTTGCAATAGCCCTGTTATTCTCTGATGCTCTGCCTTCACCTGTTGACATACTAGACATTTGGCTACAAAGCGAGCTATCTCTCTTTGTATCCCATGCCACCAAAAGTGCTATCGTAAGTCACGGTATATCTTGGTACCTCCAGGATGAATAGAATATATTGAACTATGAACTTCTGCCATCAGCTCATGTCGAATCTCTTCATTGGGAACATATAGACGATCACCACATCGTAATATCCTGTCACCATGAATACACAATCCCGTTTGCTCTCCGGCCTCTGTCCTTTCTTTCAATCTCCTGAATTTGGCATCCATAGGCAAATCTGCCTTGATCCACTCTACTAGTGATGACTGTACTTGCAAATTGGCTAATATCCTATCTGCTCCGGCTAATATCACTTCTATGCCAAGCTCTTGCAAGTCTTCAAATAACTCCATTTGTGTCATCAAGAAGTAAGTTGCTGGCTTCCGGCTTAACGCGTCTTCTACTACGTTAGCCTTGCCTGGGTGATAACACAGCTCTATCTCAAAATCCTTTATCAACTCAAGCCACCGGGGTTGCCTCATATTTAGCTCCTTCTGCATGAAGACATACTTGAGGCTTTTATGGTCTTTATAGATCTCCACTCGTTCCCCATATAGGTAATATCTCCATAGCTTTAGAGCAAAAAACAACGACTGCAAGCTCCAAGTCATGAGTTGGATAATTCTTCTCATGTACTCGTAACTGTCTAGATGCATATGCAATTACCTTGCCATGCTGCATCAACACGCATCCCAAGACTTTTCCCGATGCGTCACTGTAAATCATATAACCTCCTGATCCTGATGGGATAGTCAATACTGGCGCTGTGGTCAGTCGCTTCATCAACTCCTCAAAGCGGCTTGACACTCGTCGGTCCAAACAAATTATTGATCCTTATACGTCAACTGAGTCATAGGCGCTGCTATCCTTGAGAAGTTCTTCATGAACCGTCGGTAATATCCCGCAAGTCCAAGGAAACTCCTCACCTCCGATGCTAATTTAGGAACGAGCCATATCTCGACCGCTGAGATTTTCTCTGGATTAACAGAAATACCATCTCCCGTAATGACTTACCCAAGAAACGGTACTATGTCTAAGAAAAACTCATATTTACTGAGCTTCACATATAACTGCTCTCCCCTCAAGGTCTTTAGTACAATCCGCAGGTGCTTCTCGTGCTTCTCGTGGCTCTTCGAATAGACAAGTATGTCATCTATGAAGACGACCACGAACTGGTCCAAATACTGATGGAATACTTGATTCATTAAGTCCATAAAAATAGCTGGAGCATTGGTCAACCCAAATGGCATGACTAGAAATACGTAGTATCCATATCTTGTTCTGAATGCGGTCTTCGCGATGTCCTGCTTCCGTACCTTCACATGGTAATATCCTGACCTCAAGTCTATCTTCGAGAACACCTTGGCTCCGCTAAGCTGATCAAATAAGTCATCAATATATGGCAATGGGTATTTATTCTTCACAGTCACTGCATTTAAGGCTCTGTAGTCGATGCACATACGCACTGACATATCTTTCTTTGATACAAATAATACTGGTGCTCCCCAGGGTGATGCACTTGGCCGGATGAAACCTTTCTCCTCTAATTATTTCAACTGTGCCTTCAGCCCATCCATCTCTTTCTTCGCCAATCTATAAACATGCGACGCTATGGGTGCTGCTCCCGGCGTCAATTCAATCAAGAATTCTACGTCTCTGTCCGGAGGTAGTCCTGACAATTCCTCTGGGAAGACGTCTTAAAACTCTGAAATAATGGGGTAAAAAATAACGTCGTCCATTGCAAGCTGAACACCATCAAGGACTTCTATGGATCCCCGTGCAAACTCAAGTTCCGGCTGGCCTGGTACCTTAAATAGAATACTTTCTCCAAAACAGTCGAAGAAAGCGTGGTACTTGCTTAGCCAGTACATCCCAAGCACAATATCAAAATTTGGCATAGGAAGGACTAAGAGTCGTGCATTCATCTCTCTGCCATGAATCATTACAAGACACGATCTACAAATCTGACTAACAGGTACAACTCCTCCTCCGGTGAGAATTCTAACACAACTAGGTAAAGGTATAGTGGCAATATTGTACTTGGCAATACAATTAGAAGATATGAACGAGTGGGTGGCTCCCGTATCAAATAATATCACAGCAGGAAAAGTAAAAGCAAGAGTAATACCTGCTATAACATCAATCTCATGATCCATGTCATCCACTTCTAGTGCAAAAGCTTGTCTATTCCTTGGTGGTAGTCCATGACTGACCCTTGTGAACAGATACTCCTGCGTAGGTAGCGGTAGTCCTCGCTAAAATCCTCCGGCTGCTGGGGGTCGAGGTACTTCTGGTCTTGTCATCTGCTGAACTGACTTCGATGCTGGAAGTGCTAGCCTCTGTATTGGCGGTGGAGGCGTCAATGCCTTCTGTATTGGACAGTCTCTCGCCATATGCTGTCCGGAACCACACCTCATATATTATCCCAAGCGAGATCGACAGTTTCTCGAAATGTGCTCGCGTTTTCCACAATAATTGTAGTAGGGCTTCTCCGAAATCTGGTACGGTCTTGCTCTGTGCTGATGCTGCTGTTACTGTGCCAAAGGACGTCTGATGGATCCTCCTTGCTGTGTCCTTGTTGCTCCATGTTGTGTCTTCAGTTGACCTCCCTTTCCTTTGCTTATGGTCTTTTGTAATTCGGCATAAGAGATTCGGGACTGTGAGCTAGTGTAGTATTGGAGCTCCTCAGTTAGTCCACGATAAAATCTCTTAGCCTTGTCCAAGTCATTCGGTATCAAGGCAGTGCCATATTTACTGAGGCGACTAAACTCTGTATCATACTCGTCTACTGTCTTGTTCTCCTGCTCTATATGGAGGAACTGATCATACAATACATCCTTAACAGTGTCTGGGAAGTACTTCCTCTCAAAGCACTCTAAGAATTATTCCCAAGTCTGACGCGTACCCAACTGGCGCTCCATTGATTCCCACCAGTGATGAGCGTTACCATCTAGCTGCATCCTTACGCCTATCATCCATAGATCAGTAGGCAGCTGTGATGCTTCTAATAACTTCTGGGTGTGGGTAATCCAGTTTGTGGTCTCCTCTGGGCTCTCAATGCCTTTATACTGCTTGGGACCCATCTGTACAAAGTCCTTGACTAAACCAACTCAAGCTCGCGGTACTGGAACCAGTGCCTAGGCTGGTACAGGTGCCTGTGCGGCCATTCTCTCAAGTGCTGTCAGAAATTCTTGCCTCTGCTCTGCCGCTTGCTTCCTCTGTTCTATAGCTAGTGCGACTGCCTGCTGTCTCTGTTCCTGCATCATCATTTGGAAGAATTGGAACAGCTGTGTCTGGCTATCCTGTGGTGTCGATGAAGCTGGAAATGTCCCATTAGGCGATGCGAAAAGATCAGATGGAACTGGATTGTGAGTCTGTCCATCCGGCCCCGAAAGTCTAGGAGTCGTTGAGGCATCTCCTCGAGTTTAGCCGTTGACTCCTGAAGGTGTGTCACCTCCGGTGGCGGTACATTCACTACGTAAATCCATCTCTCTACAAGAGGTGGTCGAAACTATTAGAAGGAGTACAGGAATCAAACAGAATGCAAGCATTTAAATAGGAAGGTTGAAAGGAAAGATGAGTTTTAGTCAAGCGTGGATGTGATCCTATACTCTATTCCTATACGCAGGCTTGTTCGATACAGTAACGTAACCGAGACAATATATTCGAAGACCTGCATGGGCCACCACAAAAATATGTCACGTCCCAGTCCCAAAATACATAGGACTAGGAATATGCAATACTCCAGCCGTATGTATATAAAAAAACTCCAATGTACTGGAAGATTGTAACACATCCATACGCTGTACATGAATATCAAATCCATAAGTGGTAATATACTGTCAAAACAAGTCACACGCAAACTATATCTCATCCACAGCATAAATAAAGAAATAGGAAATAAATAACTGAATCTCAAGTATGAAGTATCAAAGAATGATAGTCGGATGGAAACAAATCCACTGCCAATCGAGTATACTAAAAGCTAAATGAGAGAAGAGATTAAACTCTAATATAAGATAAATGTCAACAAAGAAAATAGCAACTAGAATATCCATCAGTTGCGATGAATCAAAGGTACTCTAAAGGTAAAACCTCCTCAGTCTGGTATGAAGCGTTAGGTCCGGGTCCGTACTCCTATGGATAATCCTGTCCGTCTATACCTTGAAAGGGACTAGGTCCTCAGAGGGACATAACAAGATACATAGAAGTATGCCAATAAATTACTGAAAATAAATATCCAATGGGTCGCCTAACCATCTATGTGAATGCACTTTGAGAATAACTTTCCAACAAGTGGGCTATCTGGCTAAAATAGAATTGGCATGATTCTCTCGAAGATTCAAGGGACTACAAAGCATGACATCTTTTGAATGTCAGAGGCCACCTGATAATAATAATATATAGTGGTCATCATGACCGTGCATCTCCGGCGGAGCATACGGGTTACACAAGGAAAGTGAAAAGGAGCCCAAATACCTTACTTGTTGTTCTCCCCATCCCATGCTCTAAGCATGTCACATCCATGACACGATGATACCTCTAAATAACTGCCAAGCCTTCTAGCATACAATTTCTACCAGCAGTTATCCCTATCTGTCGTACGTCCTGTACGTACTAGTGGCCAGCCGAATACGCAAGTCCGTTTCCTACATGAGACTCACACTCGTGTAATTACAGTGTCATGGCCAATGAAACATAAGAATGCCTCATGATAATGGGGTAGTCTCATAAACTAGGTCAATATGCATATATATAATAAAAACAGAATACGACGCCACCGTCGTTGCACCCAAGTTATTCTTGGACATGTAGTTTATATAGCAGTTAAAAATATGAACTAAAATGACAGAAATAAAATGTATGCACCATATAGAATATAAATCATAGTACAATGGCAAGATATACTTGCCTGGCAAGCAATCTGCGTAGTGTAAGTGTTCAGACGTCAAGTACACAGGATCAGAAACTATGGCCTCTGAATAAACGTCTCCGGATGCGGTGAAGACGGATCCAAAAATGATCGAGAGACGAGATGGGAAACTGCGCATGAAGTAGCGGTCATCGCTGCTCGAATCTGCTGCTGTGCCCGCGCGGGTGACGTCGGCGTGACTGGCCGGCGGTTCTCCGGTGGTTGCGTGGTGGTGCAGGAGTCAGGGTCGGCGCATTGGGTTGTAGATGAGAGTGACTAGGGTTAGGGTTTATGAACTGGGGGTATATATATATATATATATATATATATATATATATATATATATATATATATATATATATATATATATATATATATAGGCGGAGAGTTAGAAGAAAGGTCGGGGTCGCTCGCGGGCCTGGGAGTTTTAGTTGCTGCGGTTTTGATGTGGGGTGATTAAGAATTAGTTAAGGGATTCGTATTAAGGGTTTTTAGTTAGGGTTTTCTTTTAGTGTTTTTCTTTTCTTTTCTTTTACTCTTTTATTAATACTATTATTACTATTTATTTATATATGTATATATGGTATAAAAATTCTCAAAAAAATTATATAGCACATCCTAAAAATCTATCATCCTTCTACAAGATTTTCTAAATAAAATATAATATAATATAATAATAGTTTTGTTCCATAAATTCTAGATGAGTATTTACCTAGTAATTAATTCAATAAATTTTTATTTTCTTAATTAACTAAAAAATAATTTAATTAAATTCAATGATTAATTAAATAATTATAATACTTAAAATTAGGGGTTTTACACACGTATGCGACCATAATGCTATGTGGCCAAGACATTATGCGAAACTCGACTTATATAATTTTTTCGTTACAACCAAAGAAGATTTCTCGCACGATTAGTGCCGACTGCATGTCCAGCTGACCAAGTCATGCACACAACGGGTTAGAAATAATCCTGAGATCTTATCAACAATATATCTTAACCATGACCACGTGGCAACCTACCCGTGGCATGCGACTACAGTTACAACCGTATTCTGTTGAAGGAGCCCTATGCGGCCACCAAATAGAGGCATAGGCGGCATCAATAGTTTGTCAACACGACGATTATAAATAGCAGGGTAGCATACCCACAATATGGTGGCCCATGCAGGTCCTGAAATAAGATTGAGGATTTTAGGAAAAGCTCATTCACAGAATAGGATCTTTTATTTCAAATCTTGACATCATTCCTTAGTAAAATTTTCCTATCGTCCTTGATTTCCAAGTAATCTATTCTAATCCTATCCCTTAACCTTTCAGAATGGTTCAGACAAGAAATACCGTAGGTGGCACATCCGAACCCGTCGAACAGACTGTGCCTGAAACCCTTGCGCTCCCTCCGCCTCCAACTACTCCGACAGTTACTATGGATGGAGCACAGCTACTCGGAGTATTTCAGGGACTTATAGAATCCCAGAGGGAACAGACTGCCCTGCTACGAACTAGCCTTTCAGATGCTCTTCGATCCCAGGAGGTACCACAAAAGAGGCCAGGAAATGCCAAGGACTTCAAGAACCTTGGACCCATGGAATTCTATGGGACTGAAGGTATTCTCTATGCCGATGAATGGATAGAGAATGTGGAGCGACTCCTGAAAACTGCTCGGGTCCCTGATGATCTTAAGGTGGAATTTGCAAGCCTGCAACTATTCGACATAGCTCGAACTTGGTTTAGAGATGAACCTCAGTTATCTGCTCCTGAACTCACTTGGAAGGATTTCAAGAGGCTGTTCAAGAAGAAGTTCTTTCCCGAAGTGGCTCGAGAAGCTCTCGAAAGTCAATTCGAGAGGCTGGAACAAGGTAATCTTTCTGTTGATGAGTACACTGCTAAATTTAGCAGACTGAGCCACTTTGCAGAATATATGGTTCGTACCCCTGAAGATAGAGCCCGTAGATTTAAGAAGGGGCTGTCTCCTGATATTCGCCTTGCTGTCACCACTAGCCGAGCTCGTACATACGAAGAAATCTTGAGCGTGGCACAAGGTGTTGAAAGAGGCATGGGACCTAGACTAAAGCGGGAAAGAGATGTTGGAAGTATGGGACCCCACAAGCGCCCATTCCAACAACAACTACAACAGAGGGCCCCGCAACAAACCCAGCGTCCTCTCCCTCGAGCCACAGCACCCCAACAACAAACTCAAGGACAGAACCAACAAGCTCCCACTTGTGGCTATTGTCAAAAACAAGGTCACACTTGGCAAGTTTGTAGAAAGAGGCTAGGTGCCTGTCTATATTGTGGATCAGCAGCACATCAAATGAAGGACTGTCCTGCTGCTCAGGGACGCACAGCTGCACAAAAAGTTCCAGTTCAGGCCAGGCCCCCAGCAGCGCAGCAGAGAGGACCCCCACTCCCAACTCAACAACAACGCTTTTCTCAGCACCAACATCAGCAACAGAGAGGTGCACCTCAACAAGGCCGTGCTTTTATAATGACTCTAGAGAAAGCTGAAGCCACAGCAGATGTGATAACAGGTTCTGTACTTATAAATTCAGTACCAGCCATTACTTTATTTGATTCTGGAGTGTCACATTCATTCATGTCCGTAGATTTTCTTATGAAACATAGCTTAGTCACAGAACCTCTTAGGAATTGTTATAAGATCATTACCGGTGGAGGAATTATCCCGGTTAGTGATGCATGTAACAATTGTCCTATCACACTATGTGGGAGAGAATTATATGCTAGGCTACTCGTAATGCCAATTCCCAGTTTTGACATTATCCTGGGTATGGATTGGTTGAGTCAGCATCATGCCACTATAGATTGTCACAGGGGTAGTATAATTTTCAGGCCCCCTAACAAGCCAAAATTTGAATTCACTAGAGGTTCTAGAGAATTGGGTAGTAACCAAATTTGTGGAGCCCTAGTACCAGAAGAATTGCCACTACCTATCATTTCTGAATATCTTGATGTCTTCCCTGAGGATCTCCCAGGATTACCCCCAGACCGAGAAGTTGAATTCTCTATCGACTTAGTGCCAGGAGCAGCTCCAGTATCTCAAAATCCATATAGAATCAACAGGAAAGAGATAGTAGAATTAAATGAGCAGATAAAAGAGTTAGAAGACAAATGCTTCATTAGGTCTAGTGTTTCGCCCTGGGGAGCTCCAGTATTATTCGTGCCAAAGAAAGACGGAACATCTCGAATGTGTATTGATTACAGGACTTTGAATGCTTTAACAATCAA
Source organism: Iris macrosiphon (assembly GCA_036927795.1). NCBI lineage: Eukaryota > Viridiplantae > Streptophyta > Magnoliopsida > Asparagales > Iridaceae > Iris > Iris macrosiphon. The sequence continues at coordinate 120,982,425 of JAYESA010000001.1, forward strand.
GAATAAGTATCCCCTACCAAGGATAGATAATTTATTTGATCAATTAAGTGGAGCTCGAGTATTTTTGAAGATTGACTTGAGGTCTGGTTACCATCAAGTAAGGGTGAGGAAGGAAGACATTCCTAAAAGTGCTTTCAATACCCGGAACGGACACTACGAATTCTTAGTGATGCCGTTCGGATTAACTAATGCACCAGCAGTATTTATGAATTTAATGAACAGAGTCTTCCAACAATATCTAGACAAATTTGTGGTAGTTTTCATTGATGATATTTTAATTTATTCCAAGACTCCAGAAGAACATGAAGAATACTTGAGGCTAGTATTGGAGACATTAAGGAAGAAAAAACTTTATGGAAAACTATCTAAATGTGCATTCTTCCTAGACAAAGTAGAATTTTTGGGACATGTTGTAACTGGAGATGGCATATCAGTAGATCCTAAGAAGATAGCAGCAGTAGAATCATGGCCCACTCCAGACTCTGTAGCAGAAATTAGAAGTTTTCTGGGACTGGCTGGCTATTATCGAAAGTTTGTGAAGGACTTTGCTAGAATTGCTGAACCAATAACAAAATTAACAAGGAAGAATGAAGAATTTATATGGACTGATGAATGTCAACATGCTTTTGAAGAATTAAAGAAAAGACTGACTACTGCCCCTATTCTGACCTTACCATCTGGAACCGGAGGATTCGCTATATACAGTGATGCTTCTGGAAAAGGTCTAGGTTGTGTATTGGAGCAGAACAAAAAAGTAATAGCATATGCTTCTAGACAGCTTCGAACTCATGAAAAGAACTATCCAACTCATGACTTAGAACTAGCAGCTGTTATCTTTGCCCTTAAGCTATGGAAGCATTATCTTTATGGAGAAAGGGTAGAAATCTTTACAGATCACAAAAGTTTAAAATATATCTTTACTCAAAAAGAGCTGAACATGAGGCAAAGAAGGTGGCTGGAGTTAATGAAGGATTTTGACATCACCCTTCAATATCATCCGGGGAAGGCCAACGTAGTTGCTGATGCTCTAAGCAGATATCCTATGGCAATGTACTTGACGATGGACCGACACTTGCTTGAGGACTTGGAAAGTTTGGGAATTGAGGTAATTATTCCAGGAAAAGAAGGTCAGATGATGAATTTGAAGATCCAATCTACCTTAATGGATAAGATTAAGGAGACTCAGTTTCAAGACGAAGGCCTACGAAGCATTCGAGGCCAAGTGCAAGCTGGACTATTGGAGGAATTCAGAATTCATGAAGATGGATCACTAAGACATGGAGATAGATTATGTGTACCTCAAGGAGAGATAAAAGAAGAAATTATGCAAGAGGCACACAGATCACAATACTCTATACATCCAGGAGCCAACAAAATGTACAAAGACCTAAGGATACATGTTTGGTTGTATGGCATGAAAAGGGAAGTAACCAAGTTCGTATCTCGTTTCTTAGTGTGCCAACAAGTCAAGACTGAAAGACAAAGACCTGGGGGATTGCTTCAACCACTACCCATTCCGGAGTGGAAGTGGGAACATATTATAATGAATTTTGTTTCTGGGCTTCCAAGGACACCCAGTGGGAAGGATGCAATTTGGGTAATAGTGGATAGGCTGACCAAGTCTGCATATTTTCTACCCTTCAAAGTAGGGCTACCTACGGAGAAGTTGGCTGATTTATATATTCGACAGATTGTTAAATTGTATGGAGTTCCAGTAAGTATTGTCTCCGACCGAGATTCAAGATTCACCTCTCACTTCTGGAAGAGCTTACAAGCTAGCTTAGGAACTCAACTCAAATTCAGCACAGCTTATCATCCCCAAACCGATGGACAATCTGAACGTACAATTCAGACACTTGAATATATGCTCCGTACATGTGTTCTGGATTTTGGAGGGTCGTGGAAAGATTATCTACATCTTATGGAGTTCTCTTATAATAACAGTTACCAAGCAAGTATTAAAATGACTCCATTTGAGGCTTTATATGGACGAAGATGTCGTACCCCACTATCATGGGATGATGTAGGAGAGAGAGCCTTACTGGGACCAGAGATGGTGGTCGATTCAACCGAGAAGGTGAAACAAATAAGGGAAAGACTTCGGGTGGCTCAAGACAGGCAACGACATTGGGCAAATAGCCATCGAAGGCCATTGGAATTTGAGGTTGGAGAATTAGTATTCTTGAAGATTTCTCCGACACGTGGCACCATTAGGTTCAGAAGGAGCGAAAAACTCAGCCCAAGATTTATTGGACCGTTTGACATACAGGAGAGAATCGGAGAAGTGGCATACCGTCTGGCATTGCCACCCTCTCTAGATGGGGTCCATAACGTATTCCACGTGTCGCAACTAAGAAAATACGTGTCAGATCCAAGTCATATTTTGGATCATTCAGAGCTCGAAGTGGGCCCAAGCTTGACTTACCAAGAGCAACTTGTGGGGATACTGGACCGAACGGAGAAAGTTCTAAGGAATCAAGTTATTCCCCTTGTTCGTATAGCTTGGAGGCATCATTCTTCCGGCGAATCCACCTGGGAGCGGAAAGACGAGTTTAGGGAGCGATACCCCTATCTTTTTGAACCTTGAGGTATATTTTAATTCTCGACCTTTCTTTTTGTTCCATTGTTATTTTGGATTTCGAGGACGAAATTTTTATAAGTTGGGTAGTTTGTAAACCCCGTGATTTTTTTTAAAATTTTAAATTTGGATTTTTCACAATTTTCTGGATTTTTTTGGGATTTTTTTTGTAATTAAAATCAGGGTTCTAATTATTAAATGATTTTTAAATGCTAATAAATTATATTAAAATATTATGAAAATAATATTTTTGTGTGTAAAATGAAAAACTGGACTTAGGGTAATTTTTCTGGAATTTATTGGGCCCCGGACCTATTTTATATCACCTAAAAACTTTATCTTTATTATTATTAATTAATTTATTAATTAAAACCCAAATAAAAATAAACCCCGAGCCCAGCCCAACCGAGCCGGCCCAGTTGGTTATCGGGTCGGGTCGGGTCGGCCAGACCCGAACCCGCAGACCCGACCCGTGGGAACTCATCTCCCCCGCGTCCTGTGCCCGCGTCCGACGCCGCTCACTCCGGCCACGTCGCCGGCGACCCCCGCGGCCCTCGCTCCACGTCACCCCTCTCCTCCGCCACTTCCGGCCTCGTCCCCGCGGCTCTCCCCTATTTAAACCCCTCGCTCCTTCACCTCCTCCCTCATCTCACCCTGTCCTAGCCCTAACTCCGGCCACTCCCTCCGGCGCCGACCTCCACCCACTCCCCTCCTTCTTCTCCGATCAGCCCCCTCTTTCCCCGCCGTCACCGCCTCGAGTAGCCCCCTCGCCGATTCTCCTTCCTCCGCTGCCTAAAGCCCCGCCGAGCCGACCCTCCCCAGGCGGAGCCGACCCCGACCGACTGAGCGTCCCCGACCCCGACCGGCTGTGCGCAGTCCCCGACCCCGGCGGTTCAGCCTCCCATCCGGCCGACCACGGTGCGGCCATCCCCTCCAGCCGGTTCTTCAGCCCAGAACCCTAGCCGGACACGGACACTGTCAGGACACGGCCCTTCGTGTCGACGCGGACACGAGAAAACATCATTTTTGGAGCCTTGTTCAGGTACCCGTTTCTCCCTGCTTATAACCCCGTTTTCAATTCCGTCAGTTGCAATGCGTAGCCTGCATGACCCCTCGGTGCCCGTGCAACCCGCTCGGTGCATCGCGTCCTGTGGTGATCGCGAACCGCGATCCAAAACCAGGAAAAACAACGCCATGTTTCACCCCGAAACTGAGTACGCCCCGCCAAACGGGACGACTTGGTCGTGTACGGTCTTCACAGATACGTGCGCGTCGTCGATACGGACGTGTGGAATTTTGCAAAAGTCGATTCGAGTGTGCGTGCACACCGGAATCAACGCGTATCCGCGGACACCATCCCGTATCCGCCCTTTCTGGAACGCACCCTAACTTTGTGTACACTCGTCGGATTGAAACGAAACTTATGCCATCGGACTCGTAGCAATACGCTGGTCCTGTGACCCAAGTTTGGTTCGATTCCGAGAACGTTGACGAAATCGTGTGTCGTGGGCCCCACAGGCCCCACTCGACGGGAGATTTTGTGATCGGCTCATCAGAATCCAATTCTGAAAGTTCCGTTAGGTTCGTATCATCGTTCCTGACCTGTTGACACTAAGTTTGGCAAATTTAGATACCTTTGACCCTGACATATTTTTCGGTGCAAAGTGGGCCCACATGCGGACCCCGTTTTGACCCGAAGGGTCATTTTTGCCCCTGCGTCCAAATTGGACTCAAGGACAGACGTTTCTAGATGATTGATATCTTCTGAGCATGATGGTAATGTTTGTTTCAGCATCCGGAGATGTTTCTGGAAATTTTTCGAGTAACAGAGCAGTAGTTGGAATTCAAACATCAAGCAAGTACCTGCACTTCAAGTTTATTCTTTATATTATGATAATTAGTTCCTTGCTCTACTAGCATCATTGGATGATCACACTTAGTGTTAGAATTTGAATTTCATGCCTCGATTTTCGTGTCGGGAGGAAGAATACTAGGAGGCATATAGTTTACCCTTTTCCTCATGTCCTGACTGCTAGCTGTTGAGTACGTGACTGTACCATCAGCCTTATACTCGATTGTTCCTGACTGCTAGCCGTCTATGACGTGCCTTATTAGCCTTATAACCCCCTACATGCCAACTATGTATTCTAAATACATAATTTCACACACACATAGTTTCTTTGTCCTGTTGCAGTTCTATTTTTTTGTCTCATTATTTTTCTGTTTTACTCATATCCCTAATTTATAGCAATTAACCCTTAGTTAATTTTACTACATAGTATGTATAATTTTTATCATGGTACTTAGTCAGTTTTACTACTTGTCATAATTATTTAGTTTAAGCTTTGTTGTGTATTGGTACTTTGCTCCTTTCCTGACTGGATCCGTTGACATTTAGGCGATGATGAAGACTATGCCCCCACCTTTTATGGCCCATATGACGTAGCAGGTGATACGGTTGAGGAGCCAGTTCCTACTCAGGAGACTACTTTTGAGGAGTAGTTAGCTAGTATTTTTTCTTTCAGCATAGTACTCGGGTTTGTCCCCGATTTATCTTCTGGTTCTGTATTAAACTGTGGGTTTTGGATGTCACAAAATTTGTCTTATGAAATCTTAACATTCTTATTTCCTGTTATTATCCTTGCCTATTTTTTTTAGTGTGAATGAGCTAGATTTTAAATTACCTGTGAATATGATCTAGACAGCGTACTACCGCTGACGCTGCGGCGTAGGCTGGACGTACTCGCGAACCGGTACCTGAATATCTGGGTACGGGTCGTGACACACAAGGGGGCAAGCAACATACGTGCACACAAGCTCAGGACAGAAAATATAAGAGAGTATCCTCATTCCCTCGTCAAATCGTCAATGGAGTAATGGAGCCACTGCAACGCTCGATCTCCATCGTCACGACCCAGATAAAAAATATTATACTTAGATATTCGAGTTTCAAGTTAGGATTTTTTTCATGGGTTCTAGCAGTTTTTCTCTTTTTTAATCTACTAAAACATGGTATCTTTAAAAATTAGTTGTTCCTTGTGATAGAGAAATTAATTTCAGGCGTTTTTGACTTTTGGTTCACTTATTTTGGAGTTAAAATAAAGATTTTATGAAGGAAGCTAGTTTCAGATTTCCTTGGAACTTTTTCATGGAATTTAGGCTGTTCTGGGACGATGGAGCATCCATGCGGCCCAGCTCCATGTGCCCTTCCTGTTAGGGTTATATACTTAAAGTATCACTTTGTATTAACTACATTTTCTTATTTTTAACTGAGAATCATATGTGCAAATATTTGCATGTTATATTTGTTATAATATTAATGCAAGTGTATGATATTCTATATTATAGATAATATGGCGTGTGGTGTCACACAGAAGATCATATTATCAGTTCCCTGTAGAATATATAAATAGTTCACAACCTAGATGGACTTGGACAAACCATTGGAAAGGTTGTGGTATAATCTGGTATTAGTCTATCTCGACTATAGGTTTACACTAGTACACTGTGTATGTATTGAACATGACCACTTGAGGTTGTTCTCTTTGTACTGACTAAAGAGAATAAACTCCTCTATTATTATGGGTGCTTATGCGCTTTTGCGCCCTTGAGCCCGAGTCCGAGTCACTTTGGGACTTAACTTCTAAGAGAATTTTTCCAAGAGAATGACGAAAAAGCATAAATGCTTTCATTGAAGAGTTAATCATTTTTTTCTCTTAGAAAAATACCCCCACATGACACCCATGTGCCCCACCACAGCCCATGTGTACACCTCAACACAAGCAAAGCATTATATTGAGATACCCACTTGGTGGTATAGTCAATGTGGGACTATCTTTACTAGTCTAAAGGCAAAAACATCAACATTGGACACTTCAGTTTCCAAATATCCACATGTGAAGAACAAGGAAAATTTCACACAGCCATAAGAAGGATGGTCCAATAAGTTAGAGTTTATTTGTGTGATCCAGTGCAACGCTGCAACTATCGATGTTGGTGATGGTCGATAGAAACACTGCAAAGATCACGGAAAAAACAACCAACATGACACATCGCGGAGAGAGCAAGCAGCATTATAGTACAAAAGTGACGTACCATGTTGTTATTGAAGGAGGACAAAATTTTACTACTGTCACGTGGTGAGGCTGCCCTGAATAATTTTTGGAGGAGAGGGGTCTTGAGGTCATGTTTTACAACAATATGATGCCTAGAAAGCCATTTCCAAAAGTCAAAAGGGCAAGCGAACCTTTAGAGAAAGTTCACTTAAACGTTTGTAGGCTTTTGAGCGTTAAAACTCATGGTAGCAAGGAATAATTCATTACACTCATACATGATTGTTTCAAGTTTTTTTTTTTTTTTTGAGGTCACAATGAGAATTTCATTTTTTTTTAAAAGTAAGTTTGGCTATATCACTGCGGATATGAGCCCACAAATAAGGAGGAATCTCATTATGTATCCTTGTTACAGGATATTTATTTATGCAAAGAGAGGAATGTTTTAAGCGATATAAAGTAGAAATAAAACTCGGTTCATTAAGGTGTGCAGAACTGATAGACGTGGAAAAATTAATCTAATTCTACTATATAATACAAAAAGTAGACTTTACCTTAAAAAAATTATTTTCAAAAATATCATTTACTATATTTACTAATTAATATAAATTAATTAAAATTAATAGGGATATCTAGGTAAATATATTAGTTGACCTTTGGTATTCCTAATTACAATAGTTCATAAATGCATTGAGTTGCTAAAAATGAGGCATCAAAATATGGACTTTGTTTAGCATCATTCATTTATCGAAAAATAAATAAATTTTGAGTATAAATGTCTTTTAATTTTTTTAATAATAAATACGTACAACACACGTGCTTGTTAAAATTAATTTGACAACTATTGCTGTCACTGTGGCATTAAGCAATAAACAATAATTTCTTATACACCACAATAACACCGCAATAAAATGATGTGGCAGAAAAAAAAAACATTAATGATTGCAGTAATTAAGATTAAGATGTATGTTGTCTCATCCTACCAAGGGTTTCTGAGAAGCAATATTAACTGTGAATTATGTTTAAAATAGAATTCCCATAAAAAACAGTTTGAGTCAACACCGCATGAAATTTCGGAATGGACATAGACCCAACTTAAGAAAATGGGTTTTTATAGCACAATTTTCTCATTCCTTCATCGGGTTAGAGATAAGATGATCTAAAAAATATTGGTGAGTTTATTTGTTTTCAACCGAATCAAAATAATAAAAAAACAAGTAAACCTAAAATCTAAAATCAAAACCAAAATCGATCCGAAATTACGAAAAATCAAAATCGAACCGAATAATTTATTCAGTTTATTCGGTTTGACTATTTCTGTTGTTTAATGGGTCGGACCCAAAGTTTGGATTTAACCAGGTTAAATTATATTAAAAAAATTTATACATGCATTTGTTATATTTTAAAGTTGCGTCCAAAGTGGACTAGTTGTTAAATTATAAAAAATTGTATTCCAAAACATATACATAGAATTGTTGTTTTCGAAATATACACATTTTTTATATCAAAATATGCATAGAATTTAGGATACTTACATAATTGTATAGGTCTTATTAGATTTTTGGTTTTAGATCGAAACTGAAACCCAAAACCAAAATCGAATAAAAAATTTAGTATTTTTAAAATTTAAACCGAACAAAATCTCTTATTCGGTTCGATTTTCGGTCCAAAATCAAATAGTGGTCACCCCTACTCAAAAACTTAGTGTAGGTTCATAGGTTATTCTGAAAATCCTAGGGATATAGGTTCTTCCATAAAGAAAAATGGGTCATTGAAAGTAGATATGCTACTTTTCTAGAAAATGTAGAAGGCAGGCTACACCTTGAAGATGGTGTACAACCTCTACAAGCTCTAGGTGATGTTCCCATGGATGACATGTATATAGTGGATGAAGTTAATCATCCAATTATATGGAGGATGAACCTGAGAATGAGAATATACATATGGTGTCCAATCTGCAAACCTTAGTGGCAACAAAAGACCTAGAATAACACATGTTTGGATGGATGATTATCATCTACATCTATGTGAGCCATCTTGTTTCTTGGTAGATATTGATATTGATGAGTAAGATGATCCCATAAAGTTTGAGGATGCGATGAAATTAGCATGAATCCGATTAATGGCCATAAGCCATGAAAGAAGAGCTAAGTATGTCAATAGAGAGAAAAATTTTAAGTATCAGAGCTATGTGACATGCCAGATGATAGGAAGTCCATATGATGCAAATGAGTGTTGAAGAAGAAATATTGAGTCAATGGGTTTATTGATAAGTTTAAGGCCTCATTGGTTGCAAAAGGTATTCAGAAAAATATACATAGATTATCACGAGACTTATTCTTCGGTGGCTAAGTTTGCATCTATCAGGATGATCTTAGAAATTGTTGCATATCTTGACTTAGAAATTTTTTCAAATGGATATTAAAACTGTGTTTTTCCGAGAGTCGAAGAAAACAATATATATATGAAACATATGAAGCAATCCGAGCGATCTCATGTCGAAAGAGGTGAAGACAAAGTATATAAATTGAGAAATTCCTTATATGGTTTTAAATAGTCTTCTAGACAACAGTAACTCAAATTTCACAATATATTTACCCCATTCCGTTTTGTTGCAAACAAGTAGGATAGTTGTGCATGTCATGAAGAGTGAGAGTAGTGCTTCAACATTGTCCTTAGATTGTGGATGATATTTTGTTGGAATATGTTGAGATTATATATCATGAAATATCTGATGGAGAAATTGGTGTTGGGAATCAAGTCTGCTAAAGGGAACAGAATTTGGTACGAACTCGGTCCATGGTCGAGTTTGAACAGAACTCGGTGTGGTGTTTTCAGAACAATTATGTCAGGATCGAACCGAATTCGGTCCAAGTTCGATGTCGGCGGCGGCTGTTCGGATTTTGGAATTTTTATGTTATATTTTGGACCGTTGGATGCTAGTGGATGGCTGGATCTTATGGTTGGTTATTTTTAGAATTTTCTAACCCTAAAATAGATTTCTCATCCTATAAATAGGATGGAGGGTGGAGGCACAAAGTACAAGCACAAGTTGGAGATTCGGAGTGCTCATCCACAGAAAATCTAAGAGAAATATCGTACTTTGCTATTAGGACTCCGCCATCCAAGACAAAAGGAAGAAGGAGATCTAATCGAGGAGTCGTCAACTTCGGTTAAGGAGATTTGTAAACTCCCTCGACCAGATTTCAGTAATTTAGGATTAATTTTGACTAATTAGAATTAGTGCAACTTTTTAAAATTTTATTTATTATATATTATATTGATTGTGCACCTGTTCATTACATAATTAATTAGGGCATCACACTAGCTGTTAACCCTAAATAAATTTCACATTCCAGCTCTAGACTAGTCAGACTACTTTTTCTGTATTTTGTGCAACTTCCAGAAACCTCAGCTGGTGCTTCGTTTTAGTCGCACAAATATCATTACAAACGTATGTATTTATTTCCTATTTAATTTTCTGCTCTTTACCCATCTCTGTACCCCTAGAGATTTGAGGACCAGTAGGCACCTGTTTTTGCCAAAAAAAAATACGATAATATTCTACTCTAATTGTATTACAATTATCGTTTTGACACCGTAGAAAAATTATGACTCTAATAGCCTCTAAATAATTAGTGAACACCGTGCGCAGTATTTATTAAATAATAAATACGATGACTGTATCACCTGCAATATCAGACCCTGCACCTGCCCAGAATCACCCCACACTGTCCAAAACATTTTTCCCCAGCTATTTCCCTCATTTTTGTACAATTTAGAATTTCAGGAAATCAGTATTTGAAATTTGGTAAATTGCGAAATTACGCAAAATACAAATTTTATGCAATTATGCAATTATTGAAAAGTTAGGGGTTTATATGCAAATTGCATGCTAGGTGGCCAAATCCTATTGGCTAGACCATAGGTGGGTGGGACCCACCATAAAATCCAGAGAAATCCTGTGAAAATATCTCCAAAATACAAATTTACCTAAATACCCCTGAACTTCTAGGTATTTACAGAAATGCCATTGCCTATAACCTATATAAACCCTAGCCATTCCTTCATTCACTTCCCCCACCGCCACGGCCACCCTCCGCCCACCGGACCACCACCGAACCCGTCGCCACTCCCCTCCCCTCACCTCCGACCACTGCCACCCACCGCCGGCCGGCTGCTCCGCCGTGGCCAGCTTCTACAGACCCTCCCCGACTTCACACTCACAGCACCACCACCACTCCCATTCACTTCCCCCGCCGCCTCCGGCTGTCGCCGACCACCGCCACCCTACCCAGACGACTCGCCGTCCTCCCCTCCACCGGACCACCGACCCTCACCTCCCCACGACACCGCCTCCGGCCGCCCTAGCCCCCGCAACACCCTCGGCCACCCTCAACCCTAACCTGCCACTCCTCCCTCCGACGGCCTCCAGCCACCGCCACCGCCGTCGTGGACCTCCGCCACCCCCACCAAACTGACCGCCACTCCTCCCTCCACCTTTCCCTCACCCTGCCCGGCCACCTCCGCCGCTCCTCCGCCGGCCAGCGCCCCCGCAATCCGCTGCTGCTGCTGCTGCTGCCAGTGGCCACTGCCACTGCTGCTGCTCCTCCGGCCGCCTCCGGCCAGCTCCGCCGCCGTCCTTCCGCCGGCGACACCGCGTGGGACCCCCCTGCCACCTGTAAGGTATAAATATACTATACTATACAGAAATACATATATAAGCTATAATACATGAATATATGTATATAATATATGTATATATATGTATATATATGTATATATATATGTATAATACTATGTATATTTATATATATATCTATATATATTATATTATAATATATATACTTTTCTTATACAGTATATATTATAATATATATTATACTTTATATACTTATATATAATTATATATGTATATTATGTATATATGTATATATGTATATGTATAAATGTATATATTATATCATAATTACTATTATGTATATATTTAATACTGTTAAATATATAAATATATGTGTATACATATATTTATATAATTTGTATATAACATATATATTATACTGTGCATTTTCCATTTATTTATTTTCTGCATTTAATTTCCTGCACCTATATTATATATATATATATCTATATATATATATATATATTATCTATATATATATATATTAAATACCTGCTGGATAATACAGCTTAATTATTTATATTATATTTCAATTTCTGCAATGTCATTTATTACATAATATTATATGCTGGATATTACAGCCTATCTATAAATATATAATTACTAACAGTGGTCACATATAGACCCTGATAATATATATGTATTTAATTACTGTCCTGTCAATTCAATTTATTTATACTATATAAATCAGAGGATACACCCTGATAAATACTATATTTATCGCAGTGGATATACCCTGCTACTATATATTATTGCCTGCATTTATCTGTTCTATATATATTTACTATTATATATATTTATATCTATGCCTACTAAATATATATATCAATACTATATATATGTATATATATATATATGTTTTATATTACCACCATGATATTCACGAACCCTGCCTATTCTTTTAACAGAAACCAACTACAGCACAGCCAGTGACCCCCTGTCACCAGCACCTTCACAACTGACTGTAAAATCAGGATTTCAACACTATCAGGGAGTAGGCAAGTATACCTTGCCAAGTATTGTTTAAATTAAATTGTTGATATCTACTTTGTTCTGAAAATTCATATACCATGATCACCTGAGACTGCCTTGGGTACAGTCAACTGTTATGTTGACACGATATTACAGACTCACCAACAGCTGAGAGAATATCCTAATATTCTCCTAGACCCTATCACGAGAACACGCAACATGGTTGTATTACATATATGGATGTGAGCTGCGTATTTGATTAGCTACCATTACGTATGACCCGCATCACGGATTAGCATAACTCAGGAAAGGTACGACTGGACACTTAGTTTCATTGGGATGGGAAAGATAACTAGTTTACGTATGGGACACCCCCTCCACAAATATTCTATACCTTCGCACCAGGCTCCTTGGAGATGGTCGATTGCAGAGTTCCCTGAGTCGGGGGCATACGACACCTATACTAGCCAGTCGCCACGATTGGTGAATTACGTCAGCGTATGTCTAGCCACACATTCCCATGCGTACTACTGGATCTTTACTTGCATTTTCACTTAGTATGGTTAGCACCATGTATTTATTTTATTTCTTATTCAGTATTTACATTACATGGCATGCCATTTTTCTGTATCTTGTTACGTCCCACTGAGGACCTGGTTCCTTGCCAGATCTAGATGAGGCTTTCTACCCCACAGTGTACAGGCCTGATCAGGAGGCCAGATGTGCTACCGAGGAGGAGCTCGAGGAGACACCCTCAGAGTAGGCTTGACCCTAGATGCTGCTACCTGGAGATGGAGATGTTTTGATCAGATAGACACTGCTTAGTCTATCTAATTTTTCTGCGCTATTATCAGTTTTTGTAGTAGGCTTGTATTCTCACTAGTTGTGTACTGTATCAGACTCAGTTATATATATATTTCAGCACTTGCTTTTCTGACATTTTTGGATGAGATAGTTTTACCTGTTCTATACTTGTAGTATTTTAGGACAGCGTAGCACGTCCCTTTGGGTCCATCAAAGTGGATTAAGCCCTTAGTGACGTGTCAGCTGGCCAGTGACACGTGGCCTAGTTCCTGACATTTTTGGGACTGGGGCGTGACATGGTTTTAGTGGTGGCCCATGCAGGTCCAGTTTTATTTGCTAGTGGTATGATAACATGCCCAGCAATGCCTGCAATAGGATAGAAATATTAGGTCTCATCCACACTGACACCATCCTTACAAATTCTATTATTGCATCTTGCTTGATTATCATTATTTATCTCCTTTGTGTTTTCTAATTATCCTATTTTCCTCAGAAATATGGACATACCCGGGAAACTTGCGAATAATAGGGCTGACCAAGCAACAGACCCTTCGCCAAGTGCCCAAGGAACTCCGTCCAATCACCAGAATTCTAGCCAGGAGACGACACCAACTCCACATGCAGAGACACCTTTGTCTCCACCTCCAGCCTTGCCTATCCAGATGCCACAACTTGAGGGTCAACCTCAAATGTTGCAGTTTCTCCAGACTATGTTGCAGAACCAGTGGCAACAAACTGAGGCCCTGAGACAGTCTCAGTGGCAGCAAACTGAAGCTCTGCGACAGACGTTGATGACGGCTTTGGAGAGAACTACTACTCCGACACCAGTACCTGTCCTACCAGCGGGAACAGTTCGAGGCTTCCGTCAAATGAGCCCGAGGGATTTCAAAGGCAACGAGACTCCTGAAGAGATCTCCGATTGGATCTCCAACACCGAAATGCTGCTAGAAGGATCGCAACTCACTCCCGACCTATGGATGACCGCTGTGAGGGGCCAACTTCTTGGCAACGCCCATCACTGGTGGGAATCCATAGAGCGCAGCGTCGGCAAAGACCAAACTTGGCAACAATTCTTGGAGCATTTCAACGCCAAGTACTTTCCAGCGACAGTCCAGAATGCCCTATACTCCCAGTTCCTGCACCTGGAGCAAGGAAACATGACGGTAGATGCCTACGACACGGAGTTTAGCAGACTAAGTCGTTTCGGTGCTGATCTGATCCCGAACGAGCTGAAGAAGGCTAAAAGATTCCACCATGGCCTTAACCACGAGCTCCAGAGGTACACAACAACGCAATCGAGAATCTCCTACAACGAGGTTCTTACAGAAGCCAGGGAGCAAGAAGCCATTGGCCGAGGAGCCAGACGCTCAAATCCAACCTTCCCGGCCAAGAATCAGCACGGAGCAGGAGGACCTATACGTCGTCCCCAATATCAGACGCAACAGACGACGGGGCCTTACCAGAAGAGGGAGCTCCCGATTTGTCACTTTTGTGGCAAGAAGGGGCATTTTGCCAATGACTGTAGAAAGAAGCTGGGATTATGCCTGCTATGTGGAGCTAGAAATCATATGGCCAAAGACTGCCCACAACGCAGAGATGTCGCACCTCAGCCAGGGCAGAAGCCAGGAGCCCAAGCTCAGAAGATGCTTCCCTCCACATCAGGAGGATATCAGAGAGGAGCACCTCTGCCTACTCAGGAGACCCAGTTCAAGGCCAGACAACAAGCCGGAGGACAAAGGCAGGGACAAGCCTTTGCGTTAGCTGCCATTGCAGAAGAACTTGAAGGGGAAACTATAACAGGTACCATTTTAGTTGCATCATTACCTGCAACTGTATTATTCGATTCTGGGGCTACTTTGTCTTTCATATCCAGTAGATTCGTAGCCATGCACAAGCTATCTACTTCCCCGCTACCCAAGTGTTGGAAAATACTTACTGGAGGAGGTATTGTTCCAGTTACCAACATTATCGAAACCTGTCCGGTAGTTGTTTGTAGTAGAGGACTAAGAGCGCGATTTTTGGTACTTCCAATGCCAAATTTCGATGTTGTCTTAGGCATGGACTGGCTAAGCCAGAACGATGCTATCCTAGACTGCCGAAAGGGTAGTGTTATCTTTAGACCCCCAGATCACCCAGAGTTCGAATATGTCCGTGGAACCATCGAGCAAGGAGTAGGCCAGACTCCTAGAGCTTACATGGCGATGGAGACAGCACTTCCCTCAATTGTAGCAGAGTTCGAGGACGTATTTCCAGAAGAATTGCCAGGCCTACCGCCTGACAGAGAAGTGGAGTTCATTATTGAGCTGATACCTGGAGCTGCACCAGTATCCTCCAATGTATACCGACTGGCGAAGAAGGAGCTTGACGAGCTGAAGCTTCAACTGGAGGAACTACAGATCAAGGGATTTGTTCGTCCTAGTGCATCACCCTGGGGAGCACCAGTGTTGTTTGTACCAAAGAAGGACGGAACATATCGTATGTGCATTGATTACAGAGCCCTCAACGCTCTGACAATCAAAAACAAGTACCCCTTGCCGAGGATTGACGACCTGTTCGATCAACTAACAGGAGCCGTGGTATTCTCGAAGATAGACTTGAGATCAGGTTATCATCAGGTTAAGGTACGCAGGGAAGATATTCCAAAAACAGCATTCAGGACTCGTTATAGTCATTACGAGTTCCTGGTGATGCCTTTTGGACTAACTAATGCACCTGCCGTATTCATGAACCTGATGAACAGAGTCTTCCACCAATATCTGGACCAGTTCGTGGTAGTCTTCATCGACGACATTCTGGTGTATTCAAAAAGTCACGAGGAGCATGAAGAGCACTTAAGGTTGGTATTAGAGACGCTGAGACGGGAGAGCCTTTATGCTAAGATGAGCAAGTGTGAATTCTTCCTGGACCGTGTCGCATTTCTTGGACACGTTATCACAGGAGAAGGCATCTCGGTAGACCCAGCAAAGATCTCATCTGTTGAGACGTGGCCAACCCCGACCAACGTCTCAGAGGTGAGAAGCTTTCTAGGACTTGCCGGATATTACCGGAGGTTCGTAGAAAACTTTGCAAGAATCGCGGAGCCGATTACCCGTCTTACTCGCAAAGAGCAGGAGTTCATATGGACTGAAGATTGCCAGACAGCTTTTGATGACTTGAAGAAACGTCTAACTACAGCCCCCATTCTGACAATACCATCTGGATCCGGAGGTTTCGTCATCTATAGCGATGCATCCGGAAAAGGATTTGGTTGTGTCTTAATGCAACATGGGAAGGTTGTAGCTTATGCCTCACGACAACTGAGGACTCATGAGAAGAATTACCCCACTCACGATCTGGAGCTTGCCGCAGTCATCTTCGCCCTGAAGCTATGGAGACACTATCTATATGGCGAAAGAGTGGAGATATTCACCGATCATAAAAGTTTGAAGTACGTCTACACCCAGAAGGACCTAAATCTGAGACAAAGACGATGGCTCGAAGTGATGGCGGATTTCGAAATTGATCTACAGTACCATCCAGGGAAAGCTAATATGGTGGCAGATGCTCTAAGCAGAAGACCCTCGGCATTCTTTATAATCACCCAACCAGGTCTTCTGAGAGATCTAGAAAATTTGGGAATAGAGGTCATTATGCCAGGACTTGACGGCCAATTATCAAACTATCAGCTACAATCAACCTTGGTAGAAAGAATCAAAACTACTCTACCAACAGATGCAAGATTTCAGAGGCTTCGACAAAGAACAGAGGCTAGAATTCAGACAGGATGTCGCATACACGAAGATGGGACTCTAAGATGTGGTGATCGTCTTTATGTTCCCAATGGAGAACTTCGTAATGAGCTGATGTCAGAAGCTCATAGCTCAACATACTATATACATCCAGGAGGCACAAAGATGTACAGAGATCTGCGACAATATTACTGGTGGCATGGAATGAAGCGGAAGATAGCACGCTTTGTGGCCAAATGCCTGGTGTGTCAGCAGGTCAAGGCTGAGCATCAGAGATCTGCCGGTCTACTTCAACCCCTCCCAATACCCGAGTGGAAATGGGAACACATTACGATGGACTTTGTTACGGGCTTCCCAAGAAGTCCTAGTGGTCGTAATGCTGTATGGGTAATCGTAGATAGACTCACAAAGGCTGCTCATTTCCTACCTTTTAGAGTTGGACAATCTACAGAAGTCTTGGCGGATATGTACATGAAGGAGATAGTGCGTCTGCATGGAGTGCCAGTCAGCATAGTATCTGACAGAGATACGAGATTTACATCTTACTTTTGGCGAAGTATGCAAGAAAGTCTTGGTACCCGCCTCAAGTTCAGCACCTCGTATCACCCACAAACAGATGGCCAATCAGAACGCACCATCCAGACACTTGAAGATATGCTGAGAGCCTGCATGCTTGATTTCAGCGGATCATAGGAAGATCATCTACACCTGGTGGAATTTTCCTACAACAACAGCTATCAAGCGAGCATTCAAATGGCTCCCTTTGAAGCTTTGTATGGAAGGAAATGTCGTTCTCCAGTATGCTGGAGCGATGTTGGCGAGAGACAGATCTTGGGACCAGAACTGATTATTCGTACGGTGGAGAAAGTAAAGAAGATCCAGGGACACCTACGAGCTGCACAAGACAGGCAGAAGCACTGGGCCAACATTCACCGACGACCTCTAGAGTTCCAAGTAGGAGAGCATGTGTTCTTGAAGATCTCACCTACCAGAGGAACTATCAGATTTGGAGGAAGAGGGAAGCTAAGTCCAAGGTACATTGGACCCTTCGATGTGCTAGATCGCGTCGGAGAAGTTGCTTACAGACTAGCTCTACCTCAGACTTTGGAGGGAGTACATGACGTCTTCCACGTATCTCAGCTGAGGAGGTACATTCCAGACCCGAGTCATGTGCTAGACTACTCAGAGATCACCATCGGGCCAAGCTTATCTTATCAGGAGGAGCCTGTAGAGATTCTGGACCGTAGCGAGAAAGTGTTGCGAGGCCAGACTATTCCTCTCGTTCGTGTTGCATGGAGACATCATGCACCAGGTGAATCCACCTGGGAACGAGAAGAGGATATTCGTCAGCGTTATCCCCACCTATTTCCAAACCAGGGTATGTCCAATATTTCAAATTCAATCTTTCTTAATCATCATATGTCCTTTTTCATTCTCATTATATGGTTGTTTTTATTTCGAGGACGAAATATTCTAAGGAGGGTAGATTGTAAACTTCCTCGACCAGATTTCAGTAATTTAGGATTAATTTTGACTAATTAGAATTAGTGCAACTTTTTAAAATTTTATTTATTATATATTATATTGATTGTGCACCTGTTCATTACATAATTAATTAGGGCATCACACTAGCTGTTAACCCTAAATAAATTTCACATTCCAGCTCTAGACTAGTCAGACTACTTTTTCTGTATTTTGTGCAACTTCCAGAAACCTCATCTGGTGCTTCGTTTTAGTCGCACAAATATCATTACAAACGTATGTATTTATTTCCTATTTAATTTTCTGCTCTTTACCCATCTCTGTACCCCTAGAGATTTGAGGACCAGTAGGCACCTGTTTTTGCCAAACAAAAATACGATAATATTCTACTCTAATTGTATTACAATTATCGTTTTGACACCGTAGAAAAATTATGACTCTAATAGCCTCTAAATAATTAGTGAACACCGTGCGCAGTATTTATTAAATAATAAATACGATGACTGTATCACCTGCAATATCAGACCCTGCACCTGCCCAGAATCACCCCACACTGTCCAAAACATTTTTCCCCAGCTATTTCCCTCATTTTTGTACAATTTAGAATTTCAGGAAATCAGTATTTGAAATTTGGTAAATTGCAAAATTACGCAAAATACAAATTTTATGCAATTATGCAATTATTGAAAAATTAGGGGTTTATATGCAAATTGCATGCTAGGTGGCCAAATCCTATTGGCTAGACCATA
This sequence comes from Iris macrosiphon, assembly GCA_036927795.1. NCBI lineage: Eukaryota > Viridiplantae > Streptophyta > Magnoliopsida > Asparagales > Iridaceae > Iris > Iris macrosiphon. The sequence goes on from JAYESA010000001.1 coordinate 121,001,471, forward strand.
GGTGGGTGGGACCCACCATAAAATCCAGAGAAATCCTGTGAAAATATCTCCAAAATACAAATTTACCTAAATACCCCTGAACTTCTAGGTATTTACAGAAATGCCATTGCCTATAACCTATATAAACCCTAGCCATTCCTTCATTCACTTCCCCCACCGCCACGGCCACCCTCCGCCCACCGGACCACCACCGAACCCGTCGCCACTCCCCTCCCCTCACCTCCGACCACTGCCACCCATCGCCGGCCGGCTGCTCCGCCGTGGCCAGCTTCTACAGACCCTCCCCGACTTCACACTCACAGCACCACCACCACTCCCATTCACTTCCCCCGCCGCCTCCGGCTGTCGCCGAACACCGCCACCCTACCCAGACGACTCGCCGTCCTCCCCTCCACCGGACCACCGACCCTCACCTCCCCACGACACCGCCTCCGGCCGCCCTAGCCCCCGCAACACCCTCGGCCACCCTCAACCCTAACCTGCCACTCCTCCCTCCGACGGCCTCCAGCCACCGCCACCGCCGTCGTGGACCTCCGCCATCCCCACCAAACTGACCGCCACTCCTTCCTCCACCTTTCCCTCACCCTGCCCGGCCACCTCCGCCGCTCCTCCGCCGGCCAGCGCCCCCGCAATCCGCTGCTGCTGCTGCTGCTGCCAGTGGCCACTGCCACTGCTGCTGCTCCTCCGGCCGCCTCCGGCCAGCTCCGCCGCCGTCCTTCCGCCGGCGACACCGCGTGGGACCCCCCCTGCCACCTGTAAGGTATAAATATACTATACTATACAGAAATACATATATAAGCTATAATACATGAATATATGTATATAATATATGTATATATATGTATATATATGTATAATACTATGTATATTTATATATATATCTATATATATTATATTATAATATATATACTTTTCTTATACAGTATATATTATAATATATATTATACTTTATATACTTATATATAATTATATATGTATATTATGTATATATGTATATATGTATATGTATAAATGTATATATTATATCATAATTACTATTATGTATATATTTAATACTGTTAAATATATAAATATATGTGTATACATATATTTATATAATTTGTATATAACATATATATTATACTGTGCATTTCCCATTTATTTATTTTCTGCATTTAATTTCCTGCACCTATATTATATATATATATATATATATTATCTATATATATATATATTAAATACCTGCTGGATAATACAGCTTAATTATTTATATTATATTTCAAATTCTGCAATGTCATTTATTACATAATATTATATGCTGGATATTACAGCCTATCTATAAATATATAATTACTAACAGTGGTCACATATAGACCCTGATAATATATATGTATTTAATTACTGTCCTGTCAATTCAATTTATTTATACTATATAAATCAGAGGATACACCCTGATAAATACTATATTTATCGCAGTGGATATACCCTGCTACTATATATTATTGCCTGCATTTATCTGTTCTATATATATTTACTATTATATATATTTATATCTATGCCTACTAAATATATATATCAATACTATATATATGTATATATATATATATATGTTTTATATTACCACCATGATATTCACGAACCCTGCCTATTCTTTTAACAGAAACCAACTACAGCACAGCCAGTGACCCCCTGTCACCAGCACCTTCACAACTGACTGTAAAATCAGGGTTTCAACACTATCAGGGAGTAGGCAAGTATACCTTGCCAAGTATTGTTTAAATTAAATTGTTGATATCTACTTTGTTCTGAAAATTCATATACCATGATCACCTGAGACTGCCTTGGGTACAGTCAACTGTTATGTTGACACGATATTACAGACTCACCAACAGCTGAGAGAATATCCTAATATTCTCCTAGACCCTATCACGAGAACACGCAACATGGTTGTATTACATATATGGATGTGAGCTGCGTATTTGATTAGCTACCATTACGTATGACCCGCATCACGGATTAGCATAACTCAGGAAAGGTACGACTGGACACTTAGTTTCATTGGGATGGGAAAGATAACTAGTTTACGTATGGGACACCCCCTCCACAAATATTCTATACCTTCGCACCAGGCTCCTTGGAGATGGTCGATTGCAGAGTTCCCTGAGTCGGGGGCATACGACACCTATACTAGCCAGTCGCCACGATTGGTGAATTACGTCAGCGTATGTCTAGCCACACATTCCCATGCGTACTACTGGATCTTTACTTGCATTTTCACTTAGTATGGTTAGCACCCTGTATTTATTTTATTTCTTATTCAGTATTTACATTACATGGCATGCCATTTTTCTGTATCTTGTTACGTCCCACTGAGGACCTGGTTCCTTGCCAGATCTAGATGAGACTTTCTACCCCACAGTGTACAGGCCTGATCAGGAGGCCAGATGTGCTACCGAGGAGGAGCTCGAGGAGACACCCTCAGAGTAGGCTTGACCCTAGATGCTGCTACCTGGAGATGGAGATGTTTTGATCAGATAGACACTGCTTAGTCTATCTGATTTTTCTGTGCTATTATCAGTTTTTGTAGTAGGCTTGTATTCTCACTAGTTGTGTACTGTATCAGACTCAGTTATATATATATTTCAGCACTTGCTTTTCTGACATTTTTGGATGAGATAGTTTTACCTGTTCTATACTTGTAGTATTTTAGGACAGCGTAGCACGTCCCTTTGGGTCCATCAAAGTGGATTAAGCCCTTAGTGACGTGTCAGCTGGCCAGTGACGTGTCAGCTGGCCAGTGACACGTGGCCTAGTTCCTGACATTTTTGGGACTGGGGCGTGACAAGATTGCTATGGTTGGTGAGTGATTTCAATTGTAATCTTATATTTTTCTTCTTGATTGTGGTAAGGGGGTTGAACCTATTAGGGCAAAGGGTTTCAACATTAGTTTTTTACAATCTTGTAATTTCATCTGAGTTATAAAGATTGAAATTTGTCCAGGTGACATAGTCACCACCATATACTTGTCTTCATCTGTGCTTGGTGTTTGTAGATTGGTTGGTCATTTCAGGTGGGTTGGAAAATGCTTCCGCGCCGCGCTCAACACGTGATATCAGAGCATACGTGTTTTCAACACGTGGCATCAGAGCCAGGTTCTTCCCGAGAGGGAAGGTGCAACTATGTCTTCGGAGCAGATGAACACTCGTAAGATCACCCTCACAGGGGGGAACTGGATGATTTGGAAACCAAGGATGGATGATCTCCTCTGGTGTAAGGACTTGCATGGTCCGTTGCAGGGCGACAGCGCAAAGCCGACGGACAAAGGTGCTGATGACTGAAAACGACTAAATCGGAAGGCTGTTGGATTCATCTGCCAATTGCTGGATGACTCAGTGTTTCACCACGTGTCCATAAAGAATTTTGTAAAAGCATTGTGGGAGAAGCTGTATTCGTTGTATGAAAGAAAGACGGCTGACAACAAGGCATTTCTAATTCGCCAACTAGTCAACTTGAAGTACACGGAGGGTGCACCGGTGGCACAACATCAGAACGAGGTTCAGGGCATCATCAATCAGCTGTCTGCAATGAAAATGGTGATTAAGGATGAGCTTCAGGCCCTTCTGCTTTTGAGTTCTCTGTCAAAAAGCTGGAAGACGTTGGTGGTGTCGGTGAGTAACTCTGCTTCTAATAGAGTTATCATGATGGAGGCAATCAAAAATAGCTTGTTGAACGAGAAGATATGGCGTAAGCAAGTAAAATCGTCACAGGAGTCCGCTTTGGTGGCTTCCTACGGGAAGAAAAGATCCAAGTCACAGGCGAGGATATGGGGGAGTTGTTAGGATCTTGCGACTGTGGACTGCAAGGAGGGCTGCTATCACTGTGGCAAAAGTGGTCATATCAAGAGGAACTGCATGAAGCTCAAAGCTGATAAGGCCAAATACAAGGATGATCAGGAGGATCTCATGGCTATGGGAGATCTCTTCATCACAACGACCAATATAGAGGAACCTTATGACATGTGTCATGATGACGACTGGGTCATGGACACGAAGGTAACGTATCATGCCACTCCATATAGGAGGATCTTCACGTCATACCGTGATGGCATGCTTGGATATGTGAAGATGGGCAACAAGGGGACGACTGCAGTTGTAGGCATCGGTGATGTGCACTTGATAACGGAACTTGTTGTGAAGCTCATTCTTAAGGATATGCGACATGTACCGAGTTTATGCTACAACTTGGTTTCAGTAGGGAGGCTGGCGAATGATGGCTGTCATAATTTTTTTTTGGGACAAAGATTGGATGCCTACGAAGGGTTCCCAACAACTGGCTCGGAGAGATTTGTGTTGTGGCATGTTCAGGCACAAGCCGCTGAGGTGTACAGACAGGCCACAGATACCAGATGGAGGTGGATCATCGAAAACTTGTCTTGGAGGGACTTCGAGATACTTTGAGGGATATAGAGGATTTGGTTCATCGAAAAAAAGCGACGAATGATGATGAGTCAAAAATTAAGGGTCAGTCTATTGGTCCCATGACAAATGGTCGGTCTCCCGGTGGTGGTTATTCCACTGATCCGATTTTGGCGACTGGTGGTTTGCCAAAATTTCACGGAGCGACATTGGTTTCAGCAGTTCGAGGACATGGAGGAGATCATGGTTTGCAGCAAACTAAATCTGGGACAGGAGTATCATCACTCACACAGTTCAGGAAAAGCTGTGGGTCATCGACGACATGCACAGTACGCGATGTTCTGACCGAGGACGGATGTGTATGGAGAAGCTTCAGGTTTGGACATGAAGGTGGACATATTCAGGAGTTCGTATCTCAAAAGAATTACACCGTCCCCTTAGTTGGGCCAACCAAGGGTGAAGAAGCTCGTCGAAAAGTTAACACGTTCCGGTGGAAGACGGAAGTCGGGGACATGCAGCCAAGACTCACGGTGAGGCTGATCGTCAGGGACTTCGGTCTTGGCTGTGTCATCGATATCGGCAGAATTCCAATAGTGCAGTAAGTGCTACTCATAGAATCTAGCATTGACGTGACGGTCGAGGAGCTGGAGATGACAGAATATACAAAGCAACTAGGGGAATCGGAGTGTAGCACCCCGTTCCCCCGGTGCGGGGAGCGCGGCTAAGAAACACAAGACGGTATCGTTCGATCGGGATAGATTGAATTAAGAACTCGTCCTCATTATGGATTTGTTTCTTCGGAATCGATTTCCATATTCAATGGACTGCGCCCCCGGGATCGGCTTAGCGGCAGAGTCATGAGGGACCTCTCCGCTGCTATCTTTTATTGCCTCGGTTTTCGATGTCGCTTGTTGCTTTCGTGCTTTGAGTTGGTTTTGGGATTTGCTTGTTTTTCTTGAACGGTTTTGATGGTTTTCATTATTTTCGTTCATTGAACTTGCACTTCTATTCCGAGATTGGAAAGAGAGGAAGAAGTATTAATCGAGCTGTTCGTGTGCAGGTGAACGAGCAGTAGGCGGCTTACGAGCGGAGTCGTGAACGCCTCTTTCCTTCTTCCTTCCAAAAATCTAAGTGAGTGGCTACCAACCCGATTAGCTAGCCTTGCTTCCAAGCTTCGTGCCCTAAAAATCTGCATTCTTCCTTGCCCCGATCAAACGATACCAAGTAATAATAAAAGAAACCAAGATAAAAGAGAATACACTTGGTTAATACTGCTTGTCAAACAAACTTATGAACGGTTATCATCCTGTATGCTAGTTCGTTTATAACTGTTCTATGAATCGTGCTAAGTATGGAAATATATGCTTGTTATGAAATAAACTGTCAGGATGACTATGCAAAACTGTATGCTATGGAACAAATTCTATGAGTATTCTCGATCACGAACGACTTGTGCACAAGGTATGTTATGAGTTCCGCGGACGGTCACCGGGGCGCCGGGACCGATCCGATCCGGACGGAACGTATGTATAGTCGTATGTTATGGGGCAAGGTGTTATGCAGCGGGGCTCGCCACCTGCGGTGTATATCATTTGTGTCTTGAGACTATAACCGTCCCCTTCGTGGCATCAAGCCAGTGATCCTATGTATATTTAAACCTGTTGCATACTAACTTGTGTCTTCGTGGCAGGAAAGGCAAGGTAAGTATTGTGCAGGTAATTCAGACGGTCAGGTAAAATCTATCGAACGGTGGCACGTTCATTTCAGTAAATTCTATATGTTGCTTACTTGTAAATGAACTAAGGCAAGATAGAAACCCACAAATATGCATGCTTCATTAAACAACGTGTTGATTGGTATAGTCAGGCTAGCTCGCCTTCACCAGCATGTTTCGATATGCTGACCCTCGTTGAAACAGGTTCTCCGCACCAAGGCGAACCGAGCGAGGAGCCGAAGTCGTCTTCCCGATCCAGTCCAGCTGTTGGCACATCTTCACCGCGCCCCTTGAAGCCTTTTGAAGTCAGGAGCCTGCAACTCTTCATACACAAATGCAGCTCCGTGGCAAAGCCGTCCTCCAGCCCGGAGGTCTTTATCATTTTGAGTTTATAAAGGGATGTAATGTACAGGACTGCTATCTCATTTTGAGTCATCTCTTTTGTAAGTCGTTCGGCATATTAGCTAACTCGTTCAAGAGTTTGTAATAGATGTTCATTATCAATAAAGAGAACTTTTCCATGTTTCAAATCTGTGTTTCTATTTATCTGCGTACTCTGAATATGTGCTTGCTATGCAAAATACTTTAGCCTTATGCGGGCGCAACCCCAGGTCCGCACGGTGGTCACGACTCGGGGGACGCCTCGGGGCGTGACACGGAGATCGGTGGCATGGGGGAGCAGGATTTCTGTCGCGAGGCGACAGGCATGCAGTCCAGTTGAGGAGCCATGGAGCCAACACCTCTCATCAGACTTGAGGAAGATATTGTTGGAAATCAAGTCTGCTGAAGGGGGAAGAGTTCGGTCCGAACTCGGTCCCTGGCCAAGTTCGGGCCGAACTCGGTATGGTATTTTCGAAACCATTCTGTCAGGATAGAACTGAACTTGGTCCGAGTTCGGTGTCGACGGCAGCTGCTCAGATTTTGTAGTTTTTATGTTATATTTTGGACCGTTGGATGCTAGTGGACGGTTGGATGTCATGGTTGGCTATTTTTAGGGTTTCCTAACTCTAAAATATGTTTCTCATCCTATAAATAGGAAGGAGGGTGGAGGCACAAAGTACAAGCACAAGTTGGAGATTCGGGATGCTCGTCCACAGAAAATCTAAGAGAAAGTTCGTGCTTTACTCTTAGGACTTCGTTATCCAAGATAGAAGAAAGAAGGAGATCTAATCGAGGAGTCGTCAACTTCGGTTTGGGATATTGCTACGGGTTGTTGAGTGATTTCAATTGTAATCTTTTGTTTTTCTTCTTGAGGGTGGTGAGGGGGTTGAACATATTAGGGCAAAGGATTTCAACATTAGTTTTTTACAATCTTGTAATTTCATCTGAGTTATAAAGGTTAGAATTTGTCCAGGTGACGTAGTCACCGTTATACACTTGTCTTCATTTGTGCTTGGTGTTTGTAGATTGGTTGATCATCTCAGGTGGGTTGGCAAACGCTTCCGTGTCGCGCTCAACACGTGGTATTAGAGCCACGTGTTTTGAACAATTGGTTTATCAAGCAGACTAATTTTGGCATGATCTTGGTTACTCCAATGCTGACTTTGGAGGAGAGAAAGATGACGAAAAATTTATTTGAGGACATTTGTTCATCTTTGGTGGGGCAATTATTTTCCGAGGTAGCAACAAGGTCGTCCCTAGTCCAGGACAACTAGGACGATCAGAACCCACGGACCATGGGGACCAAAAAAATTATTTTTAACACACACACACACACACACACACACACACACACACATATATATATATAGAGAGGATAAGGGAGGTGAGATGGCAGCTCACTCTAAAAACTAAGGTGGCGGTGACGTGGCACAATCCCAACCACACATTTCATAATTGGCAATTTGCACTTAACCCCCTCCTCTCGTTTGTGTGGTTGAGATTGTGCCACGTCACCGCCACCTTAGTTTTTAGAGTGAGGTGCCATCTCACCTCCCTTATTCTATATATATATATATATATATATATATATATATATATATATATATATATATATATATATATATATATATATATGTTCCTTAGTTATTAGCCCAGTGGTATGACTACGGGACATGGGGGCAGAAAGGGGGGGGTTTAGGGCTTGGCCCCCTTCCTTGCAGGGGGTGGGGGTAGCTTAGGTTAGATTATATATATATATATATATATATATATATATATATATATATATATATATATATATATATTGTATCTAAAATAGAACTAGTATGTGTCATATGTCTTTCTTAACACATAACAATTGTGGTGTAGTGGTTAATATATTAGATTCTTTTACAAGAGGTCTTAGGTTTAATTCTTGGTGGTAGTATTTTTTTTTTTTTTGAGAAAATTTGAGTTGCACCCTACTTTATTTATCATAATTCAAGGTGCACCATACTACTTTACCATAATGTACAACCCTTCACTTCCGTAAAAAGTTAACGGTTAACGGATTAATTTTTGACCGAAATACTCTTTCTCTTTTTCCAGGCTGAAGAGGTGGACTGGTAATAATGATGATTTGTTAGGGATATTGCAGTCAAAAATTAACGGTCAACAGAGTTGACCGTTAATTTTTGACGGAAGTTGAGGAGTTTGTACATTATGGTAAAGCAGTGGATAAAGTTGAATATAACTTAAAAAAAAAAATTTAACTTACTTTTATTTTAATTTTTAATTTTTTTTTTTTACATTATATATAAAAATCCATTAAAAGTTCGCCAACAACATCTATGAACTCAGTGACGGCCATGGGCAGCCAAAAAACAAGGATGTGTAATAAAATATACACAGGAAGTAGAGTACATAGCATGTAGCATGACTGCTACTCATGCAGAATGAAATGCTTCATAGAGCATCCATTCAATTTGGTGGACGGACCAATTAAGATTTACTATTACAATCAAGCAGCCGTCAGCTTTGATCAACAGTGGTGCAAATAATTAAAAATAGTCATATTAAGATGAAATATCATTATATTCGTGACATTATTGAGAAGAAAGAAGTGAATATGACGTATATTCCAACCAATGATATTATTGTTGATCCTTTGACGAAAAGTTTTCTAACAAAAGTGTTGACCAAGAATGTTGGTTTGATGGGACTTGCAAATACCTAAGTAGAATTTTTTTTTTTTTTATGAAATATAAAATGTGACACATGGTTAATTAATGATGGTCTAATAAATTTGCTTTCACCCCCCATGAATTGAGGGTGTGTGATTGGATGATACAGATTGACACATTTCACGAGTAGTGAGTGAGAGAGATTTTAGGCAGCATCTCATTAACAGTGAGAGTCTACTTTTGAATCATAATGGCATGTCAGGAGATGTTTGGTTGGTGCAATGTCATGGAAGCATATTCGGCCCATTGGTCCAATATTCTCCCAATGGTCCAATATGCACGATCAGAAATATCACCATAATTTTTTTTTAAGATGAAATATCACCGTAATTGAGTCTCAATATAGTTGCCAGAAATCGTGCAAAGACAGGTCATCTCCGATGGTAATTTCTCTCTCACCTATTTCTATAGTTGAAATTTATTTTTTTTAAATTTCTTTCAACCATAAATTTTACCTCTTTTTCTATCATGTGTGGTATTTATGTAAGATAAAAAAATTCTATAAAAATTTCTCTATGTAAAAAATTCTCATGAAAATTTTCCATCTCTCATAACAATTAATATTGGACCCACCACCATTAAATTGATTATTTTATTTTATTTGACACCTAGGATAGAAATGAAGAACCATTAGAGAATATTTTTTTCGTATATATAAATTCTATGTAGAAACTCTACCAAGTATGATAGAAATTTCCATAAAGTACAATGCCAAATAGGATAGAAACTCAATTCGAAATTTTCATTGGAGATGGTCTTAGATTTTTTTTTCCAGCGTGCGTGTTTATGGGAATGGCGACCGTGTATGTGCTCGTGCCCCTTATAAATCTACTACTATATAATGAGGCTTAGAAACGACTCTAAAGTGAGCCATCTAAATCATATGTATATCATCCACCATTTAAATAAATTAAAAAATGAATAAAAAGATAACTAAATAACTACTTAAATGTTCCACTGATTATTTAAAAAAAAAAAACTTAACGAAACATTTAACAATCTAATATGATATATTTATAATCAAACAATTCTAACTCAAGTGGTTAATGTGAAGGTATTTTTCTTTATTGCTTGAGTTTAATTCCTATGAATGACAATTTTTTATAATAAATTTATATTTAATTTTTTTAATATTTTTGTACGCACATGCACATTACTAGTATTTTAAATTTTAAATTTTAAATATATATTTTTGCGAAAGAAAATAGAGAAAGAGGTTTTTTTGCCATAATTTTTGAATAAAATGGTAAATTTACAAATAGCTTAGACGACTCTATTTTGAGCCGTTTTCAAACCTCCTTATAAGTGTAGAGGAGGATTTTCCAATCGAAGTAATAACTACAAAAGGAGCCATATATCATGCACAAGTTTTTTTTTTGTTCCACCAAAACAACTTTGCAACGTGTCAAGCAAGTAGGTTATTTGAGAGAAGCCTCCAGAATACTCGAGAATTGCAGGACGTCGTTGAAAATATCCTTTGGATATTTTTTTTAAATATCTCTCGAAAGCTACTTGTATATTCTTGCATCTAGAAGTTTCGTAAGGATTCCTACCATTTATAGTGGACAACATATTTTACATGGTCGTAAATAATTTCTATATTTGTATTGTAAATATCTAGGTTCTAGAACGTTTCAATCGTTATATATATGGCGGACACTTAGCATAATAATAGTTATTCATGTAAATTTTCTGAGACTATATAATGAGGGATATCTCATTTGTTACTCACCATCTAAAAGTTAGAATCTTATTTAGCACAATGGGAGAATTTTCAAGGAAAAAAAAATGTTCAAGCACAAGGTTAAGTATCGATCTGATGGATCTATTTAGCAACACAAGGCTCGTCTTGTTGTCCAAAGTTTTACACAGGAGAAGAAAGTCCCCAGCAGAATCGCCATCTTTTTTTACGAGAAAAAGTTTATACGAAACTTGTGTGTTACAAACTATTTAAAAAGTACAAAAAAAGATATCCTAAACAGGAATCTAAGTACAATTGATTCTGGAGAAGTATAGATGTAGGGATCTGATCTGCGGACGATCACTTTACTCCTTGGACCACTCAACGATAAAGAAATACACACGACAGAGAATTGCACACGAAGATGAAGAGATGTAGGGAATGCTAGGAACAACTTGGAGAGTTGAACAATAAGAAAGCTCTAGCACAACGGCACGAGAAACTTCTATTTCTCTCGTTCTGCTCTTGAATTTCAAAGACTTAAAAATTCTAGCCTCTTTCTCTCTATCGTTGTTTGTGTGCTTCTTCCCCTGTGTATGTAGCCGCTGCCAGTATTTATAGAGTATAGGAGCGGTTACGAGAGTGTGCGCGCACTATGAAAAGTCAACACAGTTTTACCATTATGTGCGCACTTTTGGTGGATTAACACCCCACGTTCTGCATGAGTGGGTGCACAACTTGCTTCTTGCTTGACACATAGCTTCCTATACAAGGAAAGCATATGTCGTTGAGGACAGTTATTTGTACACCTTTCACGAGAAGTACGACATGTAAGACACACATTTGTAACTGCTCACTGTCGGTTAGGATAGTATGCGTACTTTAGAAGTCGTCTGGAGACTGGCACATTTTTAGTAAGATTGGCACTGTGGCACACTTTTGAAGAGAATAGCACAAAGACGCACTTTTGAAGAGAATGGCACTACGGTGCACTTTTTGAAGGATTTGGCACTACAGCGCACTTTTGAAGAAAATGGCACTGCGGCACACTTTTGAAGGAGTTGGCCACACATTTAAGGGAAATGGCACTGCGGTGCACTTTTGAAGGAAATGGTACTGCGACGCACTTTTGAAGAGAATGGCACTGCGGTTGGGTCGCTAAACAACAACTTAGATATGCTTGTCATAGCTCCGTTGTAATAATGACCTCTGACTCTTCGGTTTCGGCCTCTGTCAGTTGTCAGTCTGCTGCATTAAATATTGAGAGAGAGAAGATCGTTTGTGTGCTATCTTTCATAATATTAAGAAAGTGTGCCACTTTTCTACTCTCTGAATAGTGCTCTCTGAATAGTGCGCCCAGCTCTGAAACTAATAAAAAGTGCGCCATAGTAAGAAAATGTGCGTCTTTCTTCTGGAATAATTAGAAAGTGCGCAATTCTTCTACTGTTTGTTTATTTGTAGAAAACTATAACATATATCTGAGGCACAATTTTTTTGCTTCTATAAGACACCCTCCAAAGATTTTGAATTCGTTCAGATGAATTCAAAATAACTTTGAATTAGAAGCATAAAAGTTGTTGATTTGTTTTGTGCGCGGACTCTGGACAGAATCCTAACAGATTTGCTGACGTGGCTGAAGGCATGATTTGTTATGCGGATTCTGAAGAGTCTTAGCATACGAAGAGATTTTCTCCCAAATCTATAAATAGACGGGTTGAGGAGAGAGAGAATTTTTCCACTTCTCTCAAATCTCTTCGTCTCCTTCTTCCTCAAGCAAACCCTACATTTCTTCTTCCTTTGAAGATTTTAGCGATGGTCCCTAAGCAAACTCAGGCGACCAAAAAAGTTAGTAAGAGGAAGGGATTGCCCTCCTCTTCTCGAGCAACAACGATAAGGTAAACGGCGGCTCAATCCGCCAGAGAACGGCTCAATATGCCGTCGTCGAGGGTCACATCAGGAGATGTAGCATATTCTCCTCTGATAGGCATGACGATTGTCTTCTTCTTCCCTATTTTATTTCTTTTTTTTTACATGTACAATGTAAACTTTTAACGATGGTAGAAAGATGAAAGAAAAAAAAACAAATACCTAGAACACAAAGACACGTAAACTTTTTTTCTCGTTCAGAGAAGAAATAGTCACTTTGGCGCATTTTTTCTCGTTCAGAGCGAAAACAGTCATCTTGTCGCACTTTCCCTCGTTCAGAGTGGAAGCAACCATTTTGGCACACTTTCCCTCGTTCAGAGTGGAAGCAACCATTTTGGCGCACTTTCCCTCGTTCAGAGTGGAAAAAGCCATTTTGGCGCACTTTCTAAATTATTGGCGAATCGGCACAATTTTTCCATTATTGGCGAGTTGGCACACTTTTTCCATTATTTGGCGAGTCAGTGCACTTCTCCATTATTTGGCGAGTCGGCGCACTTTCCATCTGTTTTGACAGATTGATGCATTCTTCGTTTGTTTGGGTAGATTGGCGCATAAAATGTGCTTATCTCCTGGAGTATTCGTAAAATGCACGTAGTTCTCTTCATGAGATTTGTTGACTCATTGTTTGTGGCTTTTGCAATTGAGTTGAGTACGGATCCTCTGGCTGAACTGATGGGATCCACTGCTGGACTTCTCCAAACCAATTATTTAGAAGAATTATCATACACTGAGTTTTTCCAATCTGATAAGAATATGTCTAGTACCTGTCAATTATTGATAGCTGGACAAGGGGAACAGATATTGACGTCTCTGATAAGCGGAGAATCTCTCACTTCCTTTGCGAATAAGACATATTCGAAGCCGGCTTTCTTGTTTGGTGATGCCATTCATCAATATTCTCAGCCTAAGAATAGGAAGGAGAAGTGGTTGTTTACTGTTTAGGGTAGGGTCATGTATATACCCGAGATGACAAAAAGTTTTTTGATGTATGCCTCCTTCCATGCTACATATCCACGAAAGATGGAGTGGGATTTGACTTCCATTACTAATGGAGCTAAGATGGGGAAGATCAGCTACAAGCAAGGTCGTTTCTTCAGTTCCGGTGATGGACATTCAGTCCAAATGCGAAGACTTCATCCTGGGAATGTACCAAGTGAATATTCTTCGTTGATTCAACCTATCCAAACTCCCTTGTTCACCAACATTTACACTGATGCTGAAGGGGTTTATCCTCGGAAGAACGTTCGGCTGCCATGATGGTTGACAAATAAAAATATCTATTGGCGTCGGGAAACGACATGGATATTGGATGAATATATCGAGAACCTCATATCTTCGGGTTTAGACAATGCCTTGTTAGCGACTTGTTATGACATTGCGCACAACGTCAATATGTTCTTGGCTTTGCTAAAGCGATATAACTCTAATATTGGAACTGTTTTCACTCCTCGTGGCGAGTTGGGGTTCGCTCTACACGGGATGAAGCACGTATCTGCACTACCCATGGGGGAGGTTCCTTATGAGGAATACGTACCTACCAACACAAAATTGGCAAATTTGGCACAGACTGAGCCGCGTCTGGTTGAAGTATATCAGGAGCTGATGTGCCACTACTTGACCTGTAGTCATTATTACAAATATGATTCTGGAACAATCTTCATCAGGAAGTGGTTCCAATACCTCTTCAACGATAGAAGCGAGAAAGAATGCACGAAGATTCGACCGCTTCGACCTTTGAGCTCTACCAGAGTTGAAGAGCTCATGGCAAGTCATAATGCCGAAGATAAGTCCTTCGATAATCATGTAGGAGATTCTGCAACAGGCACACATGCTATGAGCTATCTCAGACTTACTCGTACAGAGATTTCGTCTGAAGCTTTGTTGGCCGGCTCTTTCTTTGCAGCTCCGAAGATCGGTATTCCCCGGAAGTTTAGGCTTAGTGGACCATCTCCATAGGAATATTTTATTTTTTGCAGTATGTCTGGTCTTCAAGCATCGACTGGCATTGCTACCAGCTATGGTGTGCCGTTTGAATGCTAGTTTATGATAATTTGCTCATAATTTGGTAATAGATTCTTGACGAGAGGAATTCCCTCGAACAGAGCTTCCATTCACCTATCTGATGGGCTGGTTGATTTTGCACAATCAGAGTTTGATGTCTCCCAACTTGACTCGGCCTGATAGGACAGAACACTTGTTTCTTTGTAGATATAAGCTTTCTAAGTGGAACTATATAAGTTTTCTAAGTGGACCTATACTATGCCTTTTCAGACTAGGCGAGCTTTAAATATGGGGAACAGTTTGAGCTTTTACTGCGTTGTTCCCGACGTGGAAACTGAGCACCATGGTTTGAGTTTTATTGATGAGGGGACTACTATATCGAGGCTGTCAACATGGGTATTTTCATGGTTAATGTTTATCAGACCCTCCCACTTGGTGTATAAAAATGGCAACGGTTGCACCTTCGAACCATATCTACCTAGCCGCTTTGCAAGAAAATTTGGCTATGTTCAGCAGCACGCGGGAAATGCTACTCCGTGCTTAGCCAATACTGGAGGTCTAACTGATGGCACTCTGGGATGGAGATATTTCATCATTGGTTGCACAGGAGCCACTTTTACTCTGCCTGAACCCAGACCTCCTTTACGCCTATTGCATTCTTTTGCCCAATTTTATTGCTCCATAAACAAATTCTACATGGACTATGCGGGTTAGTTTTCAAAACCCGACGGAAGGAGCAAATCCAGAGACAATAAGACCTTCTCTAGTTGAAGAGGAGGAGGATGCGCAATTGGATTAGATATTTGTAGCTCTTCCACCTGTAGAACCAGGTGCACCCTCCCCGGCCATAGTGGCGCAAAAATCTCGGAAGCATAGGATTACATCCCCTGCTAAGCACCGACTGATTAGTTTGCTAGAGATGTTGTCGCGAAGCCTAGGAGGCCAAAATTGAAGATTTTTGTTCCTTCATGCAGGAGTTTGATTGACGAACTGATTAGTTCGCTAGAACTGCCTGGACCATCCGTCTCTTCTCCTGTGGTGCAAATAATTAGCACTACCATCCCTCCCCCTACAAGAATAAGTGTTGCTTATGCTACTACAACAGTCGGTTTTACGGATCCTATCCTTGATGCTGCGACTTAATTTATCGCACCAATTGCACTCATACCTCCTCCTTTGCCAATGGATCCAAAGGATCAACCTGCTCCGAGAAGTCCTGATTCCGGTGTAAAAATAATTTTACCTTCTCGGGCTGAAGTTGATAGCTTCCCTCTCATGGGACCACCAGCCCCAGGTGCATTCGCTAGCACTCTTTAAGTAAGCACTCGTTCCTGGCTTTCTGTCTGCAAGCGTGACCTAGTCATCGTATTATTTTCACTTTTGCTAGTACCGTTCCTGCGGGCCTTATTCGTTCCTTTTTCTGTGAAGTCTACGTGTAAGTTCCGAAGTTCCCATGGAGTCAAGGTCGGAGAATTTTGTCTTTCAAGTGGATAAGTGATCATCCCTTTCTTTTAAGTTAGCTAATAAAATCAACGAGTTCCAGCTGTAAGTAAAGTTCCAAATCGCAAGCACCTTACTCCCAAGCACTGGTTTGCGCATTTGTTTAGGTGGGTGATTCGTGCATGCGGATGATATCTCCTTCTGCTGAACCAGAGAATTTTATCCATTCTCTGAGACCAAAGGTTTTGAGATCCATGAGAGATATGGTGTCAGGCGCTATTAAGCCCTTGGGCCTCTTCTTTCCTAGTGAACTCTTGCCCGTCCGCCAATAGATAGAAGAACTCAGTGATCCGTTGAGAAAAGAAGAACTTCTCTTGCTTTGAGAGAGGCCGGGTGAATATGAGAAGAAGAGTGAAGTTTATGAAATAAAAGCATTCAACTAAAAGGAGAGAAGTAAAGCCCTCTTTCTTTGATGCATCTGACCCCTTGGGTCCTATTCAAAGCATCGAGCTCGGTAGCGAGCCTCTTGTCCTTATCCCTGTCTACTTTAAATGGCTTAGGGAAAGGTGCTTTTTCTTTTCGCATCTCGGATGCTTGGGAGTCAGATTATCGACTTCTTGTAAGCCCTTGATGGGATTCATGGTCGAAAAGACTAGCAGCAGCTCCAGCTAAAGCAGTTCTGACCCCCTTTAATGCCATCTTCAATCCCTTCCCTCACAGCTCCCTCTCTCAGGGCATTCTCTGCCTATTTACTTTCTCTTTCTATTCATTCTTATCTAAAGTATGTCACTTTTGGATAGCTAGATTTGATAGCAACCTATGCTAACATGGCATCAATCTTAGATGTTCGATAAGGCAGATCTGTGGGCATTCATTCAAATAAGACTTTTAGCCGAGTCCCCTTATTCCTTACCCCATGACCTACACTCCATTGGTGATTGAGCCCTGATTTGTGTTAGAAATTTTCTCCTTCTCCTTCGATAGATGTGGGCATACCACGGCATAGAGCGAGCGGCTGAAAGGGATGCTTGGGGGAGGACTAGAGGTGGACCCGGTGCACCTACTTCTCAACTGGGAGACTATCCCCATCAAGTAAAGTCGTAGAGATTGACCTAGTATGCTCTCTCTCTCTCTCTCTCTCTCTCTCTCTCTCTCTGTCTTAAGCGAATCGCTACTTCAAAAGTAAAGGTTGTCTTTGAGTGAATGCACCTGGGGCTGGTGGTCCCATGAGAGGGAAGCGCGTTCAAGCTATCAAAAATTATGCATTGGATGGATGCCCGGGCATTGAGAAGGATGGACGCTTTCTTTCAGAGGTGAAAGGCCATGGGGAGAGAGAGCATTTGTGATCCATGGATCTCCAATCGGGAAACCGTATCCAATCTCCGTGACTAGTCTGCGCTCTTTGGACTTTTCAAACTTAGCAAACTAAAACATCTGAGTAGCTAAAGGAAGGAAAATCAAAAGAGAAACCGTGAGTAGCGACGAGCGAGAGTGGAACAAGGCGAGCAAAGTGAGGAAGCGGTTTTAATCAATTTGTTATGGATTGGATGATGGAAAAACCAATAAGCAGCAAGCATAGGCTGTGTTGCCATAGCGTGCCCAGATGACTTGTACAAAGTCAGCAACCATTTTGGGATGCAAGCGTAGGCAACACAGTACTTACAGGGTAGGGCGCGCAGTGAACTGGTTTTCTGAAAAGGTTGGAAGATCTGGCCAAAGAAGGTGATAGCCCTGTGAATTCGTTCCGTGGTTCGATCCTTCCTAGTAAAATATGGCATATTCGAATGATGATCGCTTTTACGCGAGAAAGGGGGACCACCCTCTAAGTCTAAGTATTCCTTAATGACTGATAGTATACAAGTACCGTGAGGAAAAGGTGAAAAGAACCCCAATCGGGGAGTGCAATAGAGAGCCTGAGATACGATGCAAACAATCAGTCGAAAGAGCGGAGCACGGGCGCACTCACTCTAACGACGTACCTTTCGCATGATGGGTCATCGAGGAAATGGGAACAGCGGCTTAAGCCATTAGGTGTAGGTGCTTTCCAGAGGTGAAAAATGATAGTTCTTCCTATTTGACTAAAAATCGATCGATCTAGCCATGAGCAGGTTGAAGAGAGCTCTAACAGGCCTTGGAGGACCGAACCCACGTATGTACTAAAATACGGGGATGACTTGTGGCTAGGGGTGAAAGGCTAACCAAGATCGGATATAGCTGGTTTTTTGTGAAATCTATTTCAGTAGAGCGTATGATGTGGATAGCCCGAGGTAAAGCACTCAATGGGCTAGTGTGGCCCCTATTTCGCTTTACCAACCCCAGGGAAACTCCGAATAAAGGTCGTCATCGTTTGTACAGATAGACTTTTTGGGTGCTAAGATCCAAAGTCGAGAGGGAAACAACCCAAATCGTACACTAAGGTTCCTAAGCAATCACTTAGTGGAAAATGAAGTGATCGAGCGATGACAACCAGGAGGTGGGATTGGAAGCAGCCATCCTTTAAAGAAAGCGTAATAGCTCACTGGTCTAGCTCCATGACACCGAAAATGTCTCAGGGCTTAAGTGATTCACCGAAGCAACGAGACCTTGCAAGTTTTTTAAGTGTCAGTAGCAGGACATTCTGTCAATCGGGGAAGGTTTTTGGTGACAACACCTGGAGATCAGAATTGAGAATGCTGACATGAGTTAACGAAAAATCCTGTGAAAAACACGATCGCCTGCCAGTGGAAGGTTTTCTACGTTCAGTCAATCTACGCAAAGTGAATCGGTTCATAAGGAACCCCCGAAAGGGCTGCCGTTCGATGGGTACACGAAAGTGACAAAGTTGCTTTGACTACTGAACCATGCCTGTCTATTGGAGCGAATTGGATGATCGGGCCAAGGCGCTTGCTACGCCCTCTTCCCCTCGCTCTCTTTTCCCTAAGATTCACCTTGAGTCATCAAAGCCAACACTAATTCGGAGGGGCTTGGCTGGCCCGGTCGCCCTACACTACTAGCGCTTCCAAAGGCGAAGCTCTCATCTTTGGAGACCAGCAAACGGCTTCAAGACCTTTCATTTTGAAGCAGGGATGGACACTCTTTTTTTTTCTCTAAAGGCGAGCATTAGTGAGGAGAAAAAAGTAAGGCGACCGTGCCGGGAGCTAATAGAAGAAAGTAGGGAGTTGGGAGGCCCAGCGGGCGAACATGTCGGACTCCGGCTCCGCGCACCCACGGACACCTTTTGAAGCACTTTCACGTGTGAACCGAAGTCGTGTTGCTTCACTCGTTCCTTTCTAATTTTTCTTACTATCGCTCGCCTTTTTCATCTTCAGGGATTTTATCACCTTTATTTGATGTGAATAGGGGTCGCGAGAGAGCAAAGCGTACCGCCCTGCCTTAGTCGCGATGATCTTTATATTCGGTCGCGACTATTGTCATAGTCAACGACGGTTGAAACTTCCAGGAAAAAACTTCGAATTGGGAGGGCGATCCTCCCGGTGAACTAACTGTACCCCAAACCGACACAGGTAAACAAGTAGAGTATACTAGGGTGCGTCGAGAGAACCATGTCGAAGAAACTCTAAAAAATGACCCCGTAACTTCAGGAGAAGGGGTGCTCTCCTATCTTTTTGATTAGGAAAGCGGCACATACCAGGGTGTAGCGACTGTTTATTAAAAACACAGGACTCTGCTAAGTGGTAACACGATGTATAGAGACTGACACCTACCCGGTGCTGGAAGGGCGGAAGGAGAAGTGTGATAAGCTTTGAATGGAAGTCCCAATAAACGGCGACAGTAACTCTAACTGTCCTAAGGTAGCGAAATTCCTTGTCGCATAAGTAGCGACTGCACGAATGGTGTAACGACTGCCCCGCTGTATCTGACATGGACCCGATGAAATTAAATTCTCCGTGAAGATGCGAAGTACCAATGGGATGGATGCCATGTCTCGCCAAAAATGATCTCTCCGTTCCCTAGTTTCCACTTCATCCCCCTTTGTAGGAGATCCGAACAACTTTGAATTGCAGACCAAATAAAGCTACATCCTTGTGTGTTAGATTCTAAAAAACGTAGAATTATTCCTGAGATACTTACTCCGGAGAACTTGAGCCCAAAGAGCTGAGTCATTCATAATAATCTTCCATCATAGCTTGGACAACAATGCTTTGTTGACTTGGGCTGCTTGTCGAACCCCTAGGCCACCATAATCTTTAGGCTTGCATACTTGTTTTCAGCTGACAACATGGATTTTCCTTTGGGATGAATCCAACTCTTCTCCCCAAATAAATCTTCGACAATATCTGTCCAACAAATTATGGGCTGAAGCAGGCAGCTTCATGAGTTGCATAGTATTATAAGTAGGAAGTGTACCAATCACTGATTGAATAAGAGTCAATCTGCCAGCAAAGCTCAAGTTATTTGCCTTCCAACCAGAGAATTGTTGTTTCACCTTGTCTAACACCATTCTAACAGATTATTGTGTGACTTGACCATGCTGAATATTGATACCTAAATACTTCCCCCAAATCAGAAGTGAGAGTCACATTAGTAGTTGAGCTCAACACCCTCGCTTGATTAGCCGGAACATTCTTGGATACAAATAATTTTGATTTTTCTATACTAATTTTTTGGCCCGAAGCAATACAGAATCGCTCGATCACATCACTAATAATATAATATTAGCTTGATGAATTGAAGCCTCTACAAAGAGAATTAGATCATCCGCAAAAAACAAGTATGAAATCGAAGGACCATCTCTAGCCGGTAGTAGGGGACACCAAGATTTGCTTCGCACAGCTTTATCTATCATGTGCCCAAGTTTGTCCATACATAACACAAACAAATATGGTGAGAGAGGATCTCCTTGGCGAATACCACGTTCTGGGCACAAACACTCAGACTTTTCACCATTCCTGAGAACTAGCATTGATGTTGTAGAAATGCAACTCATAATTAACTTAATAAACTGGTCCGAAAACCGTCAACAAGAATCTGCTGGATGAACCTCTAACGAATTCGGTCATATGCTTTTGCCAGATCCAACTTAATAATCATACCCCCTTTGCGACCCTTCTTTTTATTTGAGGTGTGAATTAATTCCTGAACAATGATGATATTATCCATTGTGCTTCGCCCAGGCAAAAAAATTACTTTGGGTGGGAGATACAATCCGGTTCAAGATAGGTCTGATCCTATTAACTATCAACTTTGTGAAAATCTTATAAATAAATGACATTGCACAAGGAGATAGGACAAAAGACGAAAATTCACTCTGGATGATCTGGTATAAAAGTTATAATGGTTTCATTAATTGAAGGAGGTATATCATGAAAATATCCTATACAAAATGAGTCACGGCGGAACCAATGATAAGCCAAAACTTTTGAAAGAACAGATGATGAACTCCATCAGGACCTGGGGCTTTTAGTGGCTGCATTTGAAAGATTACTGTGTGAGTCTCATATTCGGGCACTGGCAAGGAAAGGTTTTCAATCTCGTCTGAGGCCAATATGGGGAAACCAGGGGTTGGATAACTCCACACAGCAGGACTATCATCATGATATAAATTCTTAAAATGGCTCAAGGCATGATCTCTCGGCATTTGATCTTCATAACACCATTGTCTGTCTGGTAGTTTCAATCCAGACACCCTATTCCTACGTCTATGAATTATTGTAGTCGTATGAAAATAGCGGGTATTTCGATCACCATGATTCAACCAATTCTAACGAGATTTTTGATACCATAAATTTTCTTCTTGGTACAAAAACCTCATTATAATCGGTTACAAGTTTATCTTCAAGCATCTCCAAGGCCCTAGATCTGTGGTTTACCCTCTGAACTCCTTCAATTCGAGCAAGCAACCGTCTTTTTCTCCAAAAAATATCCCCATAATTCCAGGTCTTGCAAGCATCTGTTAGACGTCTGATGGATTGATCAATATTAATTTCGTCATAAGACTACTCATCACTAATCAATCTTGGAAAATCTTTATGGGTCAACCAATCCACTTCCATACGGAAGGGCTTATGAGCATTAATCACCGGACCAGGGCCCTACAAATCAATCAGTAAGGGATGATGGTCGCCCTTAGTACGTGGCAAGTGTTTGACAATAGCTTCTGAAAATGTTTTCCTCCATTCTGGATTTGCTAGAGCTCTATCAAGTCGCTCTTTGACATTAGCTCAGCCTTTACGTTTATTTGTCCATGTCATAGCTGATCCTGAAAACCCAAGGTCAATCAACCCACAATTATGTATAAAATCATGAAACTTTTCACACCCGCGATGGGAGGGTTGACTCCAGCCTTTTTCTCATTTGCAGAAGTGATATCATTCATATCGCCAGCATCAAGGAATAGATATAATTGAGCTAAGTTTAGTAACATAATACCAAAGTTGCTCTCTCAAAGACGGATTTAGAGAAGTGTAAGTGGCAGTAAATACCCAATCAACCTCATTCCTCCATCTAATAATTGCATTAATAAACTAAAAATGGCGGGTTAAAATTTCCACTTCCACAAGATCATGCTGCTAGAATAGCCAAATACCACCAGTAAAGCCTTGAGTCTCTACAACCTCAACATTAGAAAACAAGGTATGCTGCAAAATTTCAGTAGCACGAAGACCATTACATCTAGTCTCCATTAACACCAACATATACGGCTTATGAGTTCTCAATAATTCTTTGAGGGTTCACAAGAATTTCTTACTAGCAGCCCCCCTACAATTCCACATAAGTACTTTAATTGAAAAAAGTAGTTGAATTACTCAAAATAAGCCATTAACATACCTAGGATGGTTCCATTCAAACCTGCTTCTTCCAAGACATCAATTGATGCATTATCTGTATTTGCAATGGTACTTTCACTTGTAGTAACTCCAACCCGTTCAACTCCATTGTCCTGCGAAACAAGAGCTCGATCTCGTCGATCCGGTGGTCTGGGGTTGCTAGTTGTAGTGGTTGTTCCATTGGCCCCAAGAACAACTCCGCCGCCAGGTGATACCGTAGGTAGTGATTCTTGACCACGAGAAGTTGAATTATGGTTTAGCTGGACCTAGGAGTAGGATTGGTTGAGTTGTATGTGGGCAAGAGGATGAGAGACTAGATTACTATTTCTAGTGTCAGTTGCTCCAGAAGAAGCCCACGGAGTGGTGGTCCGAATCAGCAGATTTGTTGGCAAGAAATCACCAAAATTGGGCAAGGCGGGGGTAGAAGAGGCAAAAACCACAGTATTCTTACCATTAGTGGATTTAGGATAAGACTTAGAGTGGTTTTGGGACTTGCACTTGCTGTTAGAATTTGGATTGGCTTTAGACTTTCCACCTTTCGGGGCTGCACTAAATAAATTGGTGTGGCTGGGGTAGGAATCCTCCGTCTTTGCTCGCTGATATTAGTAATTGTCATGCCAAACTTAGAGGATGAGGGAGATGAACAGGTTGGGGATCTCCCAAGAAAATACTTGTTCAGTTCTATAGTTTGGCACATTTGGAAAGAACGAAAGAATCAAGTTCTTAATGGAGAAGAACCAAACACAGCCAAACTATGCTATCAAATCAGAAACTTTGCAAGGAAAGTTGCCTTTTCCTTCTCCTTGAACTCCCAGAGTAGCTTAACTAAAGAAAGATGACTGATTGGTTGGTCCTATCCTGCTGCAGGTAAGATCAAGCTTAACACTGATGGAAGCATCAAAGAAGAGTGTGGCAGATATGGGTATGGAAGAGTCATCCGAGATGATAAGGGACAGTAGCTTCGAAGATACTATGGGAAGCTCAACCAGTGCAACAGCCTTGAGGCCGAGCTGCATGCCATTTTTGTTGGTCTAGAACTCATCAGAAGTGATCAACGAAATACTGTCATTGTAGAATCTGACTCTAGCGTAGCAATAAACCTTGCCAAAGTCCCAAGAGATGAAGGATACCCTATGGCAGGACAGTTGGAAGACATTAGAACTCTGTTTCAACTTCATGGTTGCGAGCTCCAATATAGGCTTAGGCAGGGGAACTTTTGTGCCGACTTTCTTTCGAATGAAGGGGCCGGACAACAATGCCCCTTTGTCTTCCTTGAAGTACCTCCGGATGGAATGGCTGCTGCTTGCGGATGCAGTAGATCTTGCATTTCAAAGGCAACCTTAGGATTTTTTATTGTAGTCTCTGTCTCTTTCTTTAGCCAACTGGTTTTGCTTTTAAGCCATGGATGGTTCATTTTTCTTCTCAACGCAAATGTCTTTCTAAACGTTTATTACTTGTCTAACTCATTGTTTATAAGAACCCAAATACTTTGTCCCTAATTTCAATAAAATCTAGCTTTATAGAAGATAGACTGCGAACCTACCCTAGCCGTCGTCGATGGACAGTCGTCAGAGGAAGCAGATAACCTCATGTGGAGTACTAAGAAATTCAAACGGAGTTATCCGAAAATATCTGGTTCTACTTTTCCTTCCTTTGGTGTGGGATCTTGGAAGAATATTACGATGGAAGTTGTTGATGAAATGCCCAAAGAAACCTTCGATGAGTTCATGAGAGGGATGGAAGGGTATTTCCTTTAAGGATACCCTTTTCCAGGTATTTGACTGTGGAGGATGGAGAGGAAGAGTTCGACATGGCGAATCTGCCACATGAGTTCATGAGAGGGAAGTTGACATTGCCTCTACAGCCCCCGAAGATATGCTTGGTCAGGATGTTCAGGCTCAGCCTCATTCTGCTATAGCTACAACTGGGCTTGAAGATGCTATAGAGAAGATTGATATAGAAACTGTAGTTTCAGAGGCGAGCATGACATTGAGTGATTATGATGATTTGCTTATATATGCCGACTCATCTGAGGTGGAGGCTTTGTTGAAAGGCCTGAGAAATTCCATAGAGAGGCAGACTTTTGAAGATGAATATATACCGCCACGTGTTGGTACGTGTCTCTCTATTCTTTCTATACCACAAGTTCTTTCGTTGCATGCTTTATTGTCATGAATTCATGCACTGATAACTCCGGCTAGCACATACCAAGGTGTCACTTCTTTTCTTATCTTGACGTGCATATATCTTAATTATAATATGTTGTTTATTGATCATATTATTTTTTTGATTTTTTATGTGATGAGATTGTGGTATGAGTCACTTCGGAGTGAGATGAAGAGACGGTTGTTTCGCATGCTAAAACTACTTCAGTTGCTGATATCACAGCTTCGGCTGCGGATATCGCATCAATGTCACCAGTAGCTTCAAGTGCTCTTTTGGTTGAATTGACCAGTACTGTTGAAATAGCTTCCACTATTAGCCTGCGAGAACGAGCGATGGGTTCTTCATCTTTTGTCCCCAGTGATGAGGCTACAACTATCACAACAAATGTCTTCGTGCACCATGATCGAGGATTAGCAGAAATTTTTGTGACTCCGAGTTCAAGCACTCGTTTCAATGGTTTAGTCAAAGCTTATACATCTGTTTTCTACGCAATATTGAAGGAGTTGATAAATGTGGTGCTCGAGAAAGGTTTATCTTTTGGGGATGTGAATGATGCTAGATTTTCCATGATTCAACTTATCTGAAATTTCAATAATGAAGCTAGGGTTGCCGCTCTTCAACAAATTTTGATAGGCCTTGAGCAGCCTATTAATGATTATCTGCATCTTAATAGTGGGGACATTTCGGCTCTAGTTCAAACTGAATACGAGTCAAATACTACTAAGTTTATGGAACTTCAGGCCACCTTTAAGGAGCATAAGGTGATCCATGCTGAGAAAACTGTCCGGATAAATGCCTCTATGAAATAAGTGACTTCTTATCTGTCTTTTCATCGTTCTGTCCACGATGAACATAATGATAGGGTGATACAGCTCAAGACTCAGATTCAAGAATTGGAAGCCTAGCTCAAGGAAGCGAGGGAGGAGTTGAAGGTGACTGTTGTAGTGCCCCGTTCCTCCTTTTCGGGGAGCGCAGCTAGGAAATACTTCGTATCGTTCGATCGGGATAGATTGAATCATGATCCTTTCCTCATTATGAATTGGTTTCTATAGAATCAAGTCCCACATTCAGCGGATCGTGCCTCAAAGAAGGACTCGACGGCAGAGTCGAGAGGGGCCTTTTCATTGTGCCGGTTTCTTTGCTCATTTTTGATGCCGCTTGGTTGCTTTTTTGTAGGTTTTATGGCTTGCGTTTCTTGAACGGTTTTGATGGATTTAATTATCTTCGTTCCTTGAAATTCGTATTTCGTATCAAACTCTGGGAGACCAAGGTAGAAGATATTGATCATCTGTTGATTTGTGCAGGTGATCGTGTAGGTGACTCGCGAGCGGAGTCATAAAGATCTTTCCTTTCTATTCCTCGATTCATCAACATGTGAGAGGCCTTACTTTCGATTAGCGCCCATCTTCCAAGTCTTTATTCTTAATAATCTGACTCGTTCGTGCGTTTCGATCAACAATACCATAATAATAAAATAGAGTCAAGATAAAAAGAAGAAGTAGACTTGAAACACTTATTACTGGTTACATAAAATCACTATACGATCATATTATTGCGTGCTTGTGCGCTATGTATGTATCTATTTTATGTTTCAGTTGTAGATAGAACTTATTCATCTATAACTGTTCAATGGGTAGTACATAACTTAAAATATGATCACATCAGCAGGTAGAGTTTGCCATCGCACTATGCTAAAGTAGTTATGTTTATTTTGATATCTTGAAATGCTTCGTATGTTAACTTACTATTTAGATCGTCAATGGTCATGGACAACTTGTGCACAAGGTATATGGTTCCTGCGAACGGTCATCGTGGCACTGGGATCGATTCATCCCGGGCGGAATAACAGATAGTCGTGTTAGCAACTTAGTATGGGTGAGGCGGGAGTTTGTTCCAGGGATCGCTACATGCGCTGCAAGCATCGCCGTCTACCCAGACTATAGTCCATAATGTCTAGTCAAGACAATGAACCTTATGTATATTTAAACTGTGCAAACTAACTATGTCTTCATGGCAGAAAAGGTCATGGTAAGTTATGTACATGTGGTTCAGATGGTTCAGGTAAAAGTCACTGAGTGGTGGCACAATTTTTCTTATGTTATTTCATTCTATCACATATTGTAAAATTAAACTAAGGCAAGATAGAAGGATTATATAAAAATAATGTTGCATGTTCACATGAATACGGTGTTGATTTGGTGTATTGGGTTAGCTCACCCTTACTGATACTTTTTAAAGTACTGGCCCTCGTTGCAGTAGGTTCTCCGAGCCAAGGCGACACGACGAGGAGCTGAAGCTTTCCCCTAACCTTTCACTGATCTGACGCGTTCATGTTCGCGACTTTTTGGAGCGCTAGTACATATTCTCAAGGAGCTCGCACATACCATTTTGAATCTCCTAGGCGATAGTAAAAACACGCACCCAAGGTGATCTTCTCTTTTGAATTTTAGTAAGGGATGTAATGTATGGATCGATTATCTTATTTTGCATCCATGTTGTAAGCCCGTGCGACATTCTTTTTACTTTTGAGTCAAGAGTTTGTAATAAGATGTTTATTATCAATAAAGAGAACTTTTTTCATTCTAATATGTGATATTTTATTTGCGTACTAGGTTCATATGTTTCTCAAATATATTATTATGCCTAGGCCTTGTACAGGCATGCCTTACGCTCGCACGATATCATACCTGTAGGACAATTATCGATTTAGCAAAAATTGGGACATGATATATTGGTGGTATCAGAGCATGGCTTCAGATCCTTTGACCTTCGTGTCAGAAGAATTTTCTTGAAACGACCATGTCCCTCCTGGTTGAAATCTTGAATTCGCTTGGCCAAAATGAGATACGTTCCATACAGTGAGTTTATAATATGTTTTGTGGCTGATGTAAGTTACTTTTCTTTAAAGAAATGACCTCAGAGCCGGACGCACAAGCGCAGGTAGTGGCACAGGTACAAGGGAATAGTTTTGGCACTTCGGGCACTTCGGGAAGTCAAACAGTCACGCCCTCTGTTGATCCGTTCGAGCGGATGATGCGCTTGCTGGAAACGCAGCAGAGGCAGGCAGAATTACATCAAAGTCAATTTGAGTCACGGATTGAACTTTAATTTCAGGTGCAGTAGACTAAGGCTGAGGCGCAGCAGAAGCAGATGAATACTCTGTAAACGATTATGACGACGTTCATCACAAAAAACTATTATGCATCAGCGGCAATCGCGACAATGCCAGTTGTTGCCGAGACCGTGGGACTTTGGGGCTCTCAGGAACCTCCATCCTCAGACGAAAAGGGTTCTATCCTTCAAATATCATAGTTTAAGAAGATGTGTCATGCTACCTTCAAAGGGACTAAGGATCCCTACGTGGCGTTAAATCGGCTGGTTGACCTAGAAGATCACTTCGAAGTACTTTGCAAGGATGATATGAAGATAGTTGATTGCACTCAGCTCCAGCTCCGTTTAAATGCACATGATTGGTGGGATATACACAAACAAGCTATCTTGAGTGAAGACGACTATCTCTTGGTCAGTGTTCCATAAACCTTCGAAGAGGACTACCTTCCGCCAGCTGTCTGTCGCGAGAAGGAAGACAAATTTACACATCTTCAACAAGGGAATATGATAGTGCGGCAGTACGCCGCAGAATTCAACAAGCTTGCAAAATTTGCCAAATCTCATCTCTGTGACACTGAAAGGTGAGCCCGTAGATTTAAGATAGGACTGCGACCTTCTATTCATGCTCACGTCGTCGTCCCTCAGTACCGTACCATACGAGAGCCTCTAAACCACGCCCTCTCCCTAGAGTCGCCGTACCCCCCAGTTCATACCAGCGCTGTACAAATTTTCTATCACAAGCGCCCTAGCAACACAGGAGATAACAATGGGCCAAAGCGCCAAAATAACGACGGCTCTCAGGACCACGATCCAGGGAGGAACCAAGGGCCATCTTGTGCCTACTTCCATAGAGCAGGACAGCATGTCCGCGAATGTCATCTTCGATAAGAGGGATGTTTTGTTTATGGAAAGACTGGCTATATTGCTCGTGACTGTCGAGATCGCCCCAATGATCTCCCTCTGCGCCGTCTTCAGCAACAACCATATCGTCCGCCTCAGGATCAGGGTTAAGCATCTCGAGCGAACCAGACGATACTACAAAACGCTCAAGGTCGGGTTTATGCTTGACTCAGGAAGAGGCATTTGCTTCCAACACGATGGTGTCTAGTATATTACTTTTCAATAATGTACCTTCTCGAGTCTTGTTTGATTTTGATTCCACACATAATTTTATTGCGACAGATTTTGCCGTCAAAAACAAATTTTTATGACACCGTTAGGCCTAAACCTTAGCATCAGTACTACATCAGGCGTGGATTTGCTGGCTCGCTTAGTTTGTTGTGAAGATAATATTTGCATCGGAGGAAGAAAATTGTCACTTGATGCGATAGTCTTAGACATCAGGGACTACGATATCATTTTGAGGATGGATTGGCTCGGCGCTTGCTCGGCAACCATTGATTGTACGGAAAAGAAAGTCGTATTTTGTCTACCTGGCAAGATCGAATTTTGCTATACATGCAGTCCAGCATCGAGAGCGTCGAATGCCTCAATGGTGATCTATGCAATGTCTGCTCGACGGATGATATATTCTGTCTGTGAAGGGTACTTGGCGTCCGTTCGAGAAACTCAACGAGATTGTGCAAACATAGAGTCTACTTCCGTTGTGGCAAAATTTTCTGATGTATTTTCAGAAGAGTTGCTAGGCATGCCACCCGACCGAGAGATAGAGTTTATTATAGATACCTTTTCAGAGACTCGGTTGATTTCCAAAGTTTTGTATCAAATGGCCCCGAAAGAACTAAAAGGTTAAAGGTCCAGTTTCATGAATTGTTAGATCATAGGTATATTCGTCCGAGCGTGTCTCCGTAGGGAACGCCTGTATTTTTTGTGAAGAAAAAGGATGGCTTGATACGGTTCTGCAAGGCGCATTTAATAAGACCACTGTCCGAAACAAGTACCCCCTCCCTAGGATCGATGACCTATTTGATCAACTACAAGGCGCGACAATGTTTTCAAAAATTAATCTTCACTCGGGTTATCATCAGCGCAAGTTCAATCCAGACAACGTGCTGAAGTCAGCCTTTTGCACTCACTACGGCCACTATGATTTTTTGGTAATGCTATTCGGACTGATCAATGCCCCTGCATCCTCTATGGAATTAATAAATTGTGTGTTTCGACGATATCTCGGCAAATTTGTAGTAGTGTTCATTGATGATATCTTGGTGTACTTGAAGAATAGGAAGGAATATACATAGCACTTGTGGACCGTGCTACAGACTCTTCGGGACAACAAACTATATACAAAACTAAGTAAGTACGAGTTCTGGCTGAGCAGCATATTTTTCCTCGGGCACATCATTTCTGCTGGAGACATTTCAGTCAATCCAGAGAAAATTGAAGCCATCGTCGAGTGGAAGCGGCCTGCATCCGTCAGTGAGATTCGAAGCTTCCTCGGACTAGCGGGCTACTACAGGCGGTTTGTGAAAGAATTTTCCAAGTTGGCATTACCTCTGACTCGCCTCACTCAGAAGGGAGTCGCATTTGAGTGGCCCATCGACTGCGAAGCCTCGTTTGAAGAGTTAAAGCAAAGTCTCACCTCTGCTCAAATACTTGCACTACCAGACGAGACCTCGAGATTCTAAATATTCAGCGATGCATCAGGGCAGGGCTTGGGGTGTGTACTCATACAGCGGGATAGGGTGATAGCCTACGTATCAAGACAACTGAAAAAAAATGACAAAAATTATCCTATGCATGACCTTAAACTAGCGACAATTGTGTTCGCACTAAAATTATGGTGACACTACCTCTATGGAGTGGCTTACCGAATTTATACTGACCACAAAAGCTTGAAGTACCTATTCACCCAAACAGACCTTAACCTACAACAGCGATGTTGGCTAGAATTGATTAAAGACTATAACTTGACGATCGACTACACACCTGGCAAAAAAAATATTGTAGCGGATGCGTTAAGTCGAGTGTTTGTGGGATCTATATCTATCGATCACATGTTACAAAGAGACTTTGAGAAAATGGGCATTGAACTCCGAATTCGATATCACGGTGCGCGAGTTGCTCAAATATAATTTTTACCCAACCTGTTAGATAGAGTTACGTCTACTCAGAGGGATGACCCATTTCTAAGAAAAATGCGCGAGCAGATTCTAGCAGGGAAGGCGAAGGACTTTTCAGTAGATGAGAATGGAGCATTACGAGTAAATGGAAGGCTATGCGTCCCCAACGACGCATAACTCAGAAAGGAGATCCTTGCAGAAGCTCACTATGAAACATACACAGTCCATCCCGGGAGCATGAAGATGTATAAAGACCTTTGCACTATCTTATGGTGGCATGGTATGAAGAATGACGTGGCACGCTTCGTGTCGTAATGCATAACCTGTCAGAGGGTGAAAGCAGAACATTAGAGACCGGGTAGGGAGATACAGAATCTTGATATTACGGAATAGAAATAGGAGCACATAAGCATGGACTTCATTGATGGCTTGCCAAAGACGTAACGGAATAATGACGCAGAAGTCAGCGCACTTCATTGCCATTTAAGTTACTTGGAGCATCGATCGCCTCGCCCAGACCAACCTTGATGAGATAGTTCGGCTGCATGGAGTGCCCGTTTCTATAGTGTCAGATCGGGACAGACGATTCCTATTACGTTTCTGGGAGAGCCTTCAGTCAGCGATAGGGACCAAGTTAAATTTTAGATCAGCCTACCATCCTCAAACCGATGGCCAAACAGAGCGGGTTAATCAGGTGCTCAAAGATATGTCGCATCTCTATGCGATCGATTCAAAGTCAAGTTGGGACGTCTACCTACCGTCGGCCGAATTTGCATACAACAACAGTTATCTGTCCAGTATCTAAATGGGGAGCGTCAAATCCTTGAGCCGAAACTAGTAGAACAAACTGTCCAAAAGGTTCGGTTGATCCAAGAACGACTAAAAGTAGCATAAAGTCGGTAGAATAGTTATACCGACATTCATCATCGACCACTTGAGTTCTTTGAAGGTGACCATGTGTTTCTGAAGGTCTCGCCCATGCAAGGAGTCATGATATTTGAAGTAAAAGGGAAGTTAAGTCCAAGATTCGTTGGCCCGTACAAGTCCTCAAGCGAGTCGCTCCATTTACCTATCAAATTGTATTATATTCAGCCATGTCATACGTGCATGATATTTTCCATGTATCATATCTTAGGAAGTATGTACATGACCCGAGCCATGTGGTAGATTTTTGTTAGTTGGATCTGCAGGAAGACTTGTCGTACGTCAAAGAGCCCGTTCAGATCTTGGATCAGAAAGAGAAGCAACTCTGAAATCGTGTAGTCCCGCATGTGCGCATTCTTTGGAGAAACCACACGGTCGAGGAGTCGACCTGGGAACTCGAATCTGACATAAAGGAAAAGTGTCCCTCATTATTTTCTTAGGGGTAGGTTCTATTCCTAAGTTTCGAGGACAAAATTTTTTATTAGTTGGTTAAGATGTAGTGTCACACCCGATTCCAGATTTAGTATTTCTAGAATTTAAATTTTCTTGATAATGTATTTTCTACTATATTTCATATATTTGTTCCTGTCATTTATTATTGTTTTATTTTTGTTATTGAGAGAGAGACTACCCAAGACCAGTAGAATAACCATTAGCATTGCCATAGACACAGTTTAGGACCTTCATGTAGAATGGACCCTTGGTTCGGTTCATTTTGGGTAAATCCATGACTAAAACCTCTTTTTTTCTCTCTTAGTATATATATATGGCTTTTCTCTCCCCTCTCTTTCTTCTTCTTCTTCATTTATTTCCTCCCCCCCCCCCCCCCCTCAAGCTCCCTCTAAAACCCTAACCCTAAGGAAAGTCGCTGTGACTTGGGCCGTGAGAAGTAGAGGCTAGGAGCCACCCAACGCAAGTATATCTTCCTCAATGGTGAAATCATGAATTTTTGAATTTTTATATATGTTCTTGTTTTAAAAAATATTTTTGTAAAAAAATTTCTCCTTGAGTTGTTGATCATGTTTAGTTCTTTGAGTTTTGGATTTTGATGTATAAATTTATGTATATTTGAGTTTCAAGATTAGGGCTTTTATGTGTCCTATGAATTTTTCTTGGATTTGATCATTAAAACTTTTTTTTTGAAAACTAGTTGTTTCCGTATTTTAGAGCATTTTATCGAGCATTTTGGCTTTTGATTTACTTAATTTGGAGTTAAAATGGTTTTTATGAAGAAAACATTTTTTTGATTTTTGGAGCTTTCGGTCATGGCTGAACCTGCTATTGGAGAAGATGAAATCTTCATGCGTCCAGCGAGCTATGCGGCTGAGAGTGCCATGCGGCCTGAGAGGGTTATGTGGCCTGAACTCTTGTCGTATACTGACAGCATGCGTCAATCTTGTTGGACGCATGACTGCTCATTTGCACAAGTGTCCTTGAATACCTTATGTTTTCACTCGCTGAACGAATAAAAAATTTGCTAATTCCAGGAGGAGTCCATGCCGCACTCTGAGTATGCGGCAAAGAGGACTTATGCGGCATTGGTAATGCGCCTCTCCTCTTTTGTCGCATAACTCTACTTCACCCTTGTACATCTTTTTATGATTCTTATCTTTTTCCTGACACACTTTTCGGCCTGTCACGGCAATCATTTTATGTCACTTCACTGACACTTCATTCACCCATCATTCAGCACTTGTCCCAAGGAGTAGACTTTAGCCCTGAGCATGCGAAAAGTGAGTCCATGCTGCAATTAGGTGCATGCGGCAAGAGGGTCCATGCGACAATTGGGTGCATGCGGCAAGTGAGTGTATGCGGCCAGTGGATGAATGCGGCAAGTGAGTGCATGCGGCCAGTGGATGCATGCGGCAAGTGAGTCCGTCCAGCCAGCTGGTGCATATGGCCAGAAATTCTAGTGTGCATTTTGTGTTCCCTCTTGATTAGTAATTCCTTTTTAGTGATTATTGTTGTATGCTTCCTTATATTGATGCAAGTTTATGATACCAGGCGAGTTTTGCATATGAGTTCACAAGACCAGTTTATGTACAAGTTCACAATCCTTCCAACATCGTGGAAATGTTTGTGTATGAAATCTATTGTATTTAGCATCGGGCAATCGAGTGTGAGTATTGTCCAGTGTATCACGTATCGCGAATACGATAACGCATGAAAAGCTCGTACTCTGACTCATCATTTTAGAGAGTTCTCAAGTATCCACGACTCGAGAACTTAAATAATTTAGTAATGATTAAACAAGATAAGATTTACCTAGAGAATTTTGGAAGAGAAGAATATTGCGATACCGGCTACCCCGATCCCCAAGGGCCCCATGCGGCATGGACAATCCTGCTAGGCAAGGGCTCCATGACTGACCAAGTTTACGCGTGTTATGGCACATTACAAGATAAATTTATTATTTACAAGAAAATTTTATGATTATAAGACAAGTTTATGTTTACAAGACCAGTTTTTGATTCACAAGTTTATGTTTATGCTTATAAGTTCAATTATTGTTTATGATAAGTAACTAATTATGTTGTTGTATGGTTGATTGTGCATTTAAATTTACTAGACAAGCGTACCCTTGGCTATCTGGGTTAACTGCAGTACTGGTGGTAGCAATATTCTTTGCAATGCATTTCTAGTAATTAGGGCTTGTGATAACCCTAGTTAGTTAATTATATCAATCCGTAGGCATGTTTGGCCATGAATTGGATGTTTGTTTATTAGTATAACTTGCTCTTCTAGTTTTATTTTCTTTCGATGAGTGGTTAGGGTGCTAAGTTCTGCTCGGGTGAAGGTCTACAACCCCGGTCCTTGTTTGGTTTAAGAGTTGTCATCCCGATCCAGAGTAGCTCCTATGCTCTCTTGCCGCTCGTCGTATTACTTTAATTTCTACACTTTTATTAGTTCTTCCAGTATTATTCTTGAGACAAGTACATTAGTACCGTACAAGTCTCGATCTGCATTTATTTCTTAGATATCTCTTTCTGCTTATGATGTGATATATTTTGGTCTATCACCTCGAGCTCCTTTATGGTACTTATTGCTTGTGGTTCTGACCCAACTGGCTTTACATAACCAGGTTACCCCGAAGACAACCAGGATCCTCCATGCTTCCAGCAAGATGGCTCGCACTCGTAGGACTGCGGCCAACGCTCGCGAGTGGGTTTCCTTCTTCCACCCCTCGTCTTAATTTTTTCTTTTTGTGGTGTTTAGCAAGGAGCAGATCTAGCTCCTTATATTTTTGAGACTGCAGTCAACATGATGTATATATTAAACCATGGCTGGCATATTTTGATCATGTATTATTAAACTCTGCTAGTGAAGCATTTTGTATTCACTAGCTTCATGATCATATGTGACATGTAATTTAGGATGCCTTTTTTCTTTCATGTATGATATACTCTTGTACTTGTGTTGAGGATTGAGATAATAGGATTTGTCGGCCTTAGGACTGACGTCATAGTATGCTAGAGTTCACCCATTTATCTTCTTGACAACCTTAACATATTGTGACTTAATTCGGTATTCTGTAAGGTATGGTTGGCCATGTCAGTTCCTATATTTATCCAGTATTCTGGGAGCGGGGCGTGACATGTAGTGCCCCGTTCACCGTTTTTAGGGAGCGCGGCTAAAAAATACTTAATATAGTTCGATTGGGACAGATTGAATCAAGATTTTTTCCTCATTATGGATTGGTTTCTTCGGAATCAAGTCCCACATTCAGCGGATCGTGCCTCAAGGAAGGAGTTGGCAGCATAGTCGAGAGGGCCTTTTCGTTGCGCTAGTTTCTTTGCTCATTTTCGATGCCGCTTGGTTGCTTTCTTGTTAGTTTTGTGGCTTGCATTTTCTTGAATGGTTTCGATAAATTTTATTGTCTTCGTTCCTTGAAATTCGTATTTTGTATCGAACTCTGGGAGACTGAGGCAGGAGATATTGATCATCTGTTGATTCGTGCAGGTGATCATGTAGGTGATTTACGAGCGGAGTCCTAAAGATCTTTAATTTCTCTTGCTCGATTCGCCAACTTGTGAGTGGCCTTACTTCCAATTAGCGCCCTTCTTCTAAGTCTTCATTCTCAATAAACTGACTCATTTGTGCGTTCCGATCAACGATACAATAATAATAAAATTGAGTCAAGATAAAAAGAAGAAGTAGACTTGAAATATTTATTGTTGGTCACATAAAATTACTATACGATCATACTGTTGTGTGCTTGTCCGCTATGCATGTATCTATTTTATATTTCAGTTGTAGCTAGAACTTATTCATCTATAATTGTTCAATAGGTAGTACATAACTTGAAATATGATCACATCAACAGGTAGACTTTGCCATCGCACTATGCTAAAGTAGTTATGTTCACTACAATATCTTAAAATGCTTTGTATGTTTACTTATTGTTTAGATCGTCAATGGTTATGGACAACTTATGCATAAGGTATATGGTTCCTGTGAACGGTCACCGGGGCACTAGGGCCGATTCGTCCCGGGTGGAACAACAGATAGTCATGCTAGCAACTTAGCACGGGTGAGGCGGGAGTTTGTAGCAGGGCTCGTTACCTGCGCTGTAAGCATCGCCGTCTACCCAGACTATAGTCCATGATGGCTAGTCAAGATAGTGATCCTTATGTATATTTAAACTGTGCAAACTAACTATGTCTTCGTGGCAGAGAATGTCATGGTAAGTTATGTACATGTGTTTCAGATGGTTCAGGTAAAAGTCACCGAGCAGTGGCACATTTTTTGTTATGTCATTTCATTCTATCGCATTTTATAAAATTAAACTAAGGCAAGATAGAAGGTTCACATAATAATAATATTGCATGTTCACATGAATACGGTGTCAATTTGGTGTGTTGGGTTAACTCACCCATACCGGTACTTTTTGAAGTACTGACCCTTATTGAAGCAGGTTCCTTGAGCCAAAGCGACGCGGCGAGGAGGAGCTGAAGCTTCCCCCAACGTTTCACTAATCTGACGCATTCGTGTTCATGACTTTTTGGAGTGCTAGTATATATTCCCAAGGAGCTCACACATACCGTTTTGAAACTCCTAGGTGATGGTGCAAACATGTACCATAGGTGGTTTGCTCTTTTGAATTTTAGAAAGGGACGTAATACATGGATCGACTATCTTATTTTGCGACCATGTTGTAAGCCCGTGCGCACTATTTTTACTTTTTAGTCAAGAGTTTGTAACAATATGTTCATTATCAATAAAGAAACTTTTCTTCATTCCAATGTGTGATATTACATTTGTGTACTCTGTTGCATATGTTTCTCAAATATATCATTATGCCTAGGCCTTGTGCGGGCACACCTTATGCTCTTACGGCATCACGCTAGGGGAACGATTATCTATTTAGCAGAAATCGGGGCGTGACAACTGTGGAGCAACGTCGGGAAGAGCTGGTTCATTGTGACTTAGCAAAAGAACAGCTTTTGGAGCTTGAGCACAACAAGAATGAGTTTGACCTTGCTCGTAATAAAATGATTGATTCATATGCTTCTATGGCTCCTTTTGCTATAGATGACTCCAGAATGCTCGAAGCAGATAAAAGAGCAACATTGAAAAAGGATCAACAAATAGCTCGATTGACCCAGTTTCCTCCTTGATTTTTCTACTCCCCCTGAGTGAGCTTTATCTTATGCTCTTTCCTGTTTTCTAAGTTTCTCAATAAAAATATATTAAAACTTTTAACTTTATATAATGCTTATTTGTTGTGGACCCATTATTTATAGCGTATCTACTATTAGATACAAATAATAGGTTAGAGTGAAAATGAGATCAGAGGTAATATGGACGTGATATATTTTCAAATAAGATCCCACCGAATATATCTGCTCAGAGGTATTATGGACATGGCAGAATGCCTCTATGGAAGAATTTGGTAGATTTATCACTCAAGTCATACTCGTGCTGACTATAAATGATAAATTTCATAGGATGCAATACTATCAGAGGTGATATGGACATGATAGTTCACTATTTTAGTCCACCGGGGAAGAAAAAAAAGAGTAGTTCAAGGACGAACTATTATATTCTCTTTAGGGGATAATAGATAAAATATGATTCAGAGTTAAAATGGACATGAATCATATTACACTTTTGTGAGATTATACCCAACCCAACTGGGGATCAGGAATAGGATATCCTTAAAACAACTGGGCTTTAAGAATGGAACATTTTGGTTGGAGAGAATTGTTTAGGTGATCTCAACGAGAGTGTTCCGTTAGATCTGAGTATTATCCCGCTGGGGAACTTTGAGGACTCATTACCCATGTATTATTCAAATATGAATATAGGTAATATTTTGAGAGGCCGTATAGGGTATGAGTTGCTGGGGATTAAATAAAATGTATCTGTTGTATATTTTATTTTAATCTGCTGGAGAAGGAGAAGAATATGTCATGCTTAAACACAATACTTCTTTAGGAATTTGTCGTTGATAGGCATCATTATCAAATTTCCATTAGGCTTAGCAAGCCTGTAGGCTCTGTTGAAGAATACTGTCTCCACTACATAAGGACCTTCCCATTTAGCCTGGAATTTGCCTTTACTCTTATGGTTCATATGACGAACTATATTGGAATTGAGATGCCACGGGTATGGAAAGAGGTTCTTAGAGGTGAATATCCACTAAGAATTTTTTAACAAAGGGTTCAACATTAATGTAGTATGAAGTAGAGTCTTCTTCATTCATGAAATATAAAAAATTTTGCATCTTTCACATAGTCGGCAGAATCTTCAACCTTGACAGGAGGCTTGGCAAGATTGATGACTAGGGGTTGGTTCACTGATATTGATGGATTGTTACGACGAAGGTCGATAACAAGTGGCTCATTCTCCAGAGTTGGTTGTTCATTGCATCGAAGTTTGATAACCAATGAAGATGACTTGTGCAGGTCAATGCCGAGCGGCTTCGAAGGAGTTGGACAAGTAGTACGTCATTTGACTTTGATTATCATAGGCTCTTTTTTTGGAGTACTTTTAGCTTTATCACTAACTTGATTAGCTTCATCTTTCATATACTCCGGTGTATAGAGTACAAAGTTAGCGAAATAGGCTTCGCCACCTTTGAATGGATTTTGTGTAGGTTTGGTAGAGGGAAGAGGGAATTTGGGGATGAACAAATTCTAGATCTAAGTGGAATGAAATGAGAAGAGATGAGAGAGAAACCTCCCCCTCTAATAATGGTCGGCCCCTACTTGGCCTCCAAGTAATGTATTATGTCTATTTTACCCCTATGGGCTTGTCATGAAGAAAATGATTAAGGAAGGAAGCTTCTACTCCTAATGGTTTGACTAATTAAATTATTAACTTAATGAATTGGGCTTGTGGTTGGGATCAAGTCTAACTAAAATAAATGTTGGTCCAAGAGTCAATTCTAAACTAGTTAGGTCCACTAACACAAGTCCAAAATATAATGTAACATGCTAACAATAAATAAATATAACATGCACCATAAATAAATAATTATGAAATATCATTCAATATAATAATTTTTGAAATACCAATATTATATTATTACCAATAACAGGAAAAGACAAAAATATCCTTCTCTAGAAAAGCGGTAGTGACACGCCTCTCTCCAGAGCCGTCTGCAAACCCTGACTTAACAAGACATTTTTCCCTTGATGTTAAAAATATTGATGTTGTTGTACTACCATCTGATATTGCTGCATAGCCATCATTCCTCGGAGAATCTCTAGTAATATCGGAGTGTCTAGTACCACTGGTACTGCTGGTACTACTGGGGGTACGGGGATCTCAGGGGCTTGTGGCTCAACATGCCCAACTTCTGGTTCTACGATGCCAGCTTACTCAGTTACTGGTTCTATCTGGATCTGACTTTGGGCAGGCGCTACCTCCCATTGTTGCCCAGGGGAACCCTGTCCTTCCATGCTTGCTGCTCCAGCAACTGAAGAAGCCCTCAAGAAAGGACAAGAAACATCAAGAACAGGACGTAAAGGATCAAGGAAACAATTGATTCGATAGTCAAGCAAGGCTTCGAGAAGAACAAATTCAGGATTTAAAAGGCACATGGTTGATTGAGACTCCTATGACCATAACACACCACAAGTCTGAAAACACAGACCTGTATGGGCCACCACTAAAATCTTGTCATGTCTTAGTACCAAAATACGGAGACGGACATGGCCAGCTACCCCGTACAAGGTACTATATGTCGTACGACAATCACGGCTGTAGCTAGACAAGGGGGTGCATGCTACAATCAAGTCACTTAGGGTCATAAAGAGCATCTATTGTCTTAACCAGTCAAATAAGATTAGTACACATAGAACAAATATGACAAGGAAGTAAGGCGTCTCAAATGCCCTGCCATAATATTTTGGAGACTAGCTATGCAAAATAAAAAGCTGGCAGAGTAGCAAAAGTACATGACCATAATCATCTGCAGTCTGATTAATTACAATCATGTAAAGGAAACTAAATGTCCAGATTTACGGCTAACAAGTGTCGGTGGCTAAACGCCCAAAAGAGTCAAATATATGATAACGAGTAGGGAAGAAGAAACCCACTCGTGCCCTTCAGCGACCATCCGCTTGATGCGCGCTATCAGGAAGGGAAAAGTAAGCTGGATCCTCTGGAACTGGCTCGAAACCTGGCTATGCAAAAGCAGTGGGGTTAGACCCCAAATAGCAAGTACCATAAAGGAATCACGAAAATGGAGAAACAAAACCCAAAGCAATAGATATGTATAAATATAGGTTTTGTGTCGTAATTTTGGTCCATAGCCTATCCTAGCATAATAGTCCAACCCTACAACCAAACAAGGACAAGGGTTGAACCATCACACTATGACTATCCATATCCCTAGACTACTAACAGAATAATATAATCACAACCAAGTCCAGATATATATAATGGCTAATCATTTGTACGGCTTGCTACTATGGAGTCTGAGTTATCTCTGATTGGATGCATAAGAGAAATCCTCATATCGTAAGCTTTTTAGCGGGGCTAACTGAGCCATAGTATCGCATATCATATTTTATATTATGCACCGATCCCTCGTAAGGCCACCATGCTAAGATCACATAGAACGCATTGTACACTATAAGTATTCAGATATTGCCGTCAACTAGTGCGGACGTGACCAATATCCATGGAGGTCAGCCTTGCATGTCATGACAGTTGTCTGAGGTGCCTAATGTGCATGATCTCGAGATTTCATCCCTCTCAATGCTCTACAAATTTTAGTTGCCTAAATTAGCCCTATGTTTATGTTAGAAATTCCATGACGTGGTCACATGATTAATCCTCCAATATGTCGTACCATAGTACGGTCCACGCTAGATATGAATCTACTTTGTTACTTGATAGCTCAAACTGGATTCACCCGAGCGTGATGCAACAATCAATCAAGTCATAGCTACGCTTTGGTAGTTGACCCACATACCATGTCTATGCTGGGAAATTAATATAATAATATCATATATCGTGTAGTATAGGAGGCATTCTCGATGCACAACCCGAAACATTTAATCTCATAGCACGTAGCAAGTTATGTCGCACCTCAATGCACATTATAATATGGTCGCACCTCGGTGCACCTTATAACACATGTATACGTAGCACGTAGTAATTTTGTTAGCATGGATACAAGAAATTGGTCGAATTACCAAACTTACAGTTGGTCATATGAGCGTTATCACATTGGGACACGTAGCTCATGTTATGCACATAGCTGGTTAGTCATGAAATAGTTATTTCTAGCACATGGTCATGTCTAGCACAATGTCGGGTTACTAAGTCCATTCTTTCTTAGGATCAATCATAAAAAATTGTCAAAACCAACCACATAGAACAAAGAAATATTCCAAATAAAATAGCTAAGCCGCATGCACAACTTGGCGCATGAGACGGGTGCGTCATGGACTGTCGGTCGCATGCTACCTCAAGCCGCATACTCCTCCAAGCCACATGCTACCTCAGGCCTCCAAGCCACATGCTACCTCAAGCCGCATGCTCCTCCAAGCTACATGCTATGGACAAAAGTCTACTCTTGGAACAAGTGCCGAAGTGATGTGTCAGAGAAGTGACTGAAGTGATGGATGTGACAGGCCATAAAGTGTGTCAGGAAGAAAAGGCAAAACTATAGAAAGATTTGCCAACGATTCAGAGTCATGC
This sequence comes from Iris macrosiphon, assembly GCA_036927795.1. Lineage (NCBI taxonomy): Eukaryota > Viridiplantae > Streptophyta > Magnoliopsida > Asparagales > Iridaceae > Iris > Iris macrosiphon. The sequence continues at coordinate 121,043,880 of JAYESA010000001.1, forward strand.
GTCCAAGGGAAGGTGGCCGCATATTCTGCTTGCCCCATAAGTCACTCGACCGCATAAGGCTCATGTTGTATACTGCTCTTCGGATTTAGCGAATTTTTTAATCGTCCAGCAAACAAAACACAAGGAGTTCTGTCACTTAGCTCCAGAACACTTTGTGTAATTGCCAGTCATGCTTCTAACAAGATGGAAGCATGCTGGTTGGCTATGCGGCAAAGAGTCCAGCCGCATAAGGATTATTCTGCATGAAAGTCTCGCCCGCATATGGCGCTGGCCGCATAGGAACTTCGTCTTCTCCAAACAACAAGTTCAGCCACATCGGAAAAGCTCCAAAACCCAAAAATTATTTTCTTCATAAAAATTTCATTTAAACTCTGAATCAAGCGAACTGAAAGCCAAAATGCTCGAAATGAAGTTCTCAATCAACCCAAAAACTAATTTTCTAAAATACCATGTTTTAGTATATCAAAACTACGAAAAATACATGGAATCCATAAAAACTCTAAACATCAAATGTAGATCTACTCATATCTAACCATCAAAACCGAAAAGTCCAAATATTAAAAGTGTTAAAAATTATAATGCACACATATTAAACTAATAAAATGCAAGGGAAGAGCAAGAATCAAAATCAAGAGATTTCTTCATCTAATGCAAGGTGTACTTGCCTAATAATGAAGGAAAGAGGAAATGAGAGAATGAGGGAAGAGAGAGAAAGAAGTTAGCTTATATATGCTAGGGTTGAGGTTTAGACCATGGGTTCACTCATGACCAAACTAATCCAACAATTAAACCATGAGTCTAATTGAACCAAAGAATGGGTCTAGTCTCCATAACATGCAATCTAATCACCATGCAAACAAGAATTAATATAAGCAGGAAAACTAATATGTCCCAAATACGTATATCGGGAACGGAGGGTGACATTCATTTTTTTCGAAGTCTGTTTGTAACCTGTATTGGTTCGTGCTTCGTTGGAATCGAGAATATCAGATGATAAACTCTTGTGTGAATCCCTGATCTCGAAGAATAGAATAGTCGAAGAATATGAGCAATGGTGTCACCAACATTGAATTTTTGAATTTTTATATCATGTGTTTATGGTTTGCTTCACACAATCAATCACTATGTGGGAGTTTCTTCCACAATGAAAAATATTTATTTATTAGGTGCACTTTTTATTTTTATATATTTTATTAGGAATGAATCTTCACCTTTCCCAAGTGTTATGTTCACATTTCATCATCAAGACCGCCAAGCCAAAGGTTATGGAAGACTTCAACTTTGGAATTACATTTTATTATTATTTTTATTTGATTTTTAAGGTGAAGAATCTAAGACTCACCTAAAAGGTGATCTTGTCCAGGAAATCCTCACCCAACCCAATGGGACAGATCAACGAACTATGTAATACCATGAAACTATAAATTATGTTTGCTTGTCTAAACCATCCATTGGATTAATTAAGGAATTGATTGAAATGTAAGTATGTTCTTAGGAACAAATGATTTGACTAACTTGAATTTCATTAACTACTCCGACAAGCATAGAATTGAAAGCAAAGACCTTGGCATTGATGTTATTTTTAAGAAAAACAGAGAAAGCAACTTTTGAAACAAAAGAGAAAGGGCGGAGATGACCATGGCATAAGTAGGGACAATTGTTTTCACTTATTTTTTCAGAAAAATAAAATTGTTGTGAATATTTTTCAGTATTGTCCTCGTTGAAATTCTATTTGTCTCTCACTAGTCCAATTTATTCTTACTTGTGCATAGACTATAGACTAAAGACTAAAGACGAGAAACTATACAATTTATTCTAAATGATTAAAAGTCAATTTTTTTTTGACAAAACTCTTCTCCTTCTTCTATACTTTATTCTAGATCATGGTATGTATACATTTAAATATTTTAATTGCAATAGGTATTGAGAAAAAATATGTTAAAACTATTAGTGTCTAATCATTTTTAATAATTATTTTATTTTTTCTACTGCTTAATAAAGTGAATTTTAACTCGAATAATTTTTTTATAAATTTATCTCCATCCATTACATTTTCTACCTCCGCCACTGCAGAAAAGATTTCCTTATTTTTCTATAAATTGTTCCAAAATAGAGTTATTTATTAAAACAATAAGCAGAATCAATTGTAGCGACGATAACCGAGCTGAGTTGAAGTGAGCAAAGTCTGAGTACTTCTCACACGGATAGATTTGAGCTTGTTTACAAGCTCGCGGGAATTTAGTTTGAAATTTAACTTACTTGTTTGAGAAAAGCCCTAATGTTGGGCGTGGGTTGGGATTGTTATTTTTTCAGAAAAATACAACAGAAGAATGTTTTGAAAGCAGATATGAGATTTACCTCCAAAATTGAACTGATTTTTCAATTTTTTAATAAATTGTTGTTACCAAATAACTTTGAACCACTTTCGAAACAAGGGAGAGACATAAACACCTTTCAATAAGCGATCACAAGTCCAATCTTAGTCATTGGAGGCAAGCTTCTATTTCAATGCTCCTCTCTCCCCCTCCGTTAATTATAAAATTGTTTGGGGTTTTGATCTTGAACTCTAGAAATATAGTCCCACACCACCGGATCTAAGTGTGTAAGACTCTTCTTTGTATTTCCTGGTGCACATAGGATGCACATGGACCTATGTATAAATTTGATACCAGCCCATACTCCAGCTCAAATCCCATGTTAACCTAAACGTATTCTAGTATAGTCGAACTCTTATCTTAAGCTCATGACGTCTATTGGGCCGGACCGGGCTCGATTTGACTGGGTTTGACCGATTTTGGTCCAGGCCGAGCATAGTCCGGGAGAGGAAACGGTCCGGTCCGGAAGGGAGAGAGGAGGACCCAGCTCGGACCCAGATTCGGGTAGCTTCGGGTCGGATCGGGTTCACTCGGATCTAAATCCGGTCGGAGGATCGGGCCAGATTCAGTGGGTTTAACCGGTTCGTACCGGTTCTTGAACCGGACTGGACTTTCGGACCGAAAATCAAGACCCAATCCTGACCCATTAACTTGGTGGGTCGAGTCGGACCGACGTTTACCGAACCGGACCGATTTCCGGACGACCCGGCCCATTATACACCTTGATCTTAAGCTAACCCAATTATCCAACTCACACACACAACAATCTATTGCCAGAAAAATAGTTTAGTCCAAACAACTCGAATTTCTGATTCTGATATTTGGACCGTCTGATATAGTGGGCCACGATCACCAGAGAATATGTTCCCAGCTAACCCAAGTTCTACACTTGGGTAGCATTGGATACTTGTCCCAAGATTCATGTCCATGTCCATGCTCATGCTCATGAGGAAAATGGATTCCATCTATATAATAATAAATACCATTTGGGCACACAAATCTTGACAACAAGGCGTTATCCATCCAATATGCTCTCGTCTCATTTCAAGTGTTACTTGTCCGTCACTCTTTTCTCATCTCTCTCTCTCTCTCAATCAACCCAATTCCCACTTGTGTGGAGACCACAGTATAGATAGATAGATACTAGTAAGCCACCCGTCCTAGTCTCTTTAGTCCAAACAAGTCCTCTTAAAACTTCTCACCATTTCTTTTCAAGGACATGGACCGCGACTCGAATTGCCCGAACATTTTTAACCTATTTTAGCCAGAAATGCTACGCAAACAACCAAAGATTTACATCTATTTTACAACCGTAACGTGGCACCCACGTGATGGCCGTCCATTAGATGAAAGGGATTTATGGGATCTGATTCTCTGCCACGTGGCCGTCACGTGGCAGAAGTGCCACGTGGCAGCCATTCATTGGATGCAAGGTGGGACCGGATGTGGTCCACATAGCAGGTAGGAAAGAGGGTTGTAAGATGGTTGTAAACATTCGGTAGTAAACTTAGCATTTTCCTATTTTAGCAGAAAACTGAGGGTTTTTTTTTTTTGTTTTCCGACCATTATCGAGATGCCACGTGGCACCTCGATTTCTTCTGGGTTTCTTTCCTCGTTCCATCAAGTAATTCTGTTTATTTCCTTCTTCTAATGCTCCCATCGGGAGCTCCCATGCAAGGATGATCTCTTGTTGCACTTCGGATCCCGCTCAAGAAAGAAAAATGAAAAGTAAGTTTATTTATTTATTTATTTATTTATTTATTTTAGCTCATAGTTCAAATAAGCTCGTAGTTTATTTGATGTTCTTGATTGACGAATACTCAACTTCTGAAATATAATTATTTTAAGCAACCATTACAAAAATATGTACATAGTTATAGTATTTTAAGGTATAATTGTTGAACTTCCAATTTTCGAATTAAAGAATAAAAAATTTACTGTAAGGAAATATTTTTAAATAAATTATTAAAAAAAATTATTTTAAAAAAATAAGAATAACGAAAGCTTTTGCCATCGCAAATGACGAAAATATAACAAATAAAAAATTTAATTGGATTCGTCCAAAATTTTGCTAATTGTGTTGGCGAAAATCCAACAATTAATGTTCTGTGTTGATGTGGCTGCGTTGACGTGGCTTCAGCGTCAGATTTTTGCCAACTCTGTTGGCGAAAATTTGGACGCACTGACGTGGCGTCAAATTTTCGCCAACTGAGTTGACAAAAATTTGACTGGTTCGGGTGGCTTACGGTTCGAGTTGGTTCGGGTTGGTTGGTGGGAGATATTGAATAAGTTTGACCGCGGTTTGGTAGATGGTTTAAGAGGGTGGGTGGTTTAATATGGTGGTTGGTTTAATAGGGTGGGTGAGTAGTTGGTGTTTGGGTTGTATAAGGAGGAATGAGGAATAGTGAATCCACATAAGATTATTTGGTATTCGGAAAATAGAGAAGCAGTAGCAGAGAAGATGAGGAAATAGAGAAGCAGTAGCAGAGAAGAAAAGGAGAACAAGAAGAGAAAGGTTTTATTTGTAATATTTTTTTGTTTATTTTTAAGTAATATTTTTAGTCATATTTATATTTATATTTATAATTGTTCTAAATAGTTGTATCAATTTAGTAGCCATAATCATTTAGTATTAACTATATTGTTAGTCATTCTTATAATGGTTGAATATTATTATAATTGTTAGCATGATGAAGGCAGAAAAAATATTTTTACAAAAATCGAATAATATAGTGTTAGTGTTAATATTTATCATGTTAATCATTTTTCTAAATAGTTGTATCATTTTAGTTTTGATAGTTAATATTCTTAATTAATTTTAGTACGATGGAAGGAAAACTATTAGTTGTAATTTTAATTTTAGTTATAATATAATACTACTCTTTAGCAAAATAGTTATGATTATACCTTAATCATAACTATTTTGCTAATCATAAATAGTTAATATTAGTGTTAGTGTTACTACGTAGTTAGTGTTAGTGCTACTATGTAGTTAATGTTATGGTTATAGTAAAAATGATTAGAATTTAGGGTTAGGAAACACTAACACTAACCATAAACCTAACTATAACCCTAATCATTTTAACCATAACCATAAACCTAATTAAACCCTAATTATTTTAACCATAACCTAACTATTCTAATCATAATCCTAATACTAATTGTCACGCCCCAGTCCCAAAATACCGTGGGACCGGATGCGTGGCAATGGCCAGCAGCACACACCGATGGACAAACCCAATTTAATGGATCCATCAGGGCATACTTAAGCTGTAAAATCAAGTCTACGACAACAGGCACAACTAATCTCATCCACACAAGATATAAAATATGATCCACAGAATAAATAAGGAATGTAAATCATCAGCTAGTCTCAACAAAGTGGTTCGGGGAACAATCCGATAAATATCTGATACAATGGTTCAACAGACCAGAATATAAATGACTGAAATAAATAAATACTGAGCATAAGACATGGATGCTCAGGAAAAGTCTTCGGCTAACACCTCGTCCTCGGATGGCGGTACAGCTCCTGGATCAGCTCCTGCTGCGGTCCCGTATACCTCGGGATAGATCTCGTCCTCAAATCCTGGGGACATAATCCGGATCCAGGTCCTCAGGGGACATAGCAAGGTACAGAAAATATAAGCCAAAATAAATGCAGTACAGCAAATAATGAAATAAATGGGGTAAGTATGTAACCATCTATGTGAAATGCAAGATGAGAGCAACACGAGTACTCAGGCTGAGCCACTACAAGCTCTGTGTCGGGGAGCCGGTAGTGGTAATAACCGGTAGTGGGTCTAGCTCTGCTCCGAGAGTCTACAATCTCGCAATAATAGAAGATATATATAAAATAGCCTGTAGCCTGTGTGTCTCTCCCCACCCAATGTAACCACGCATATCGTGACCATAACGTCTCATATCCATGTCAAGCGGGATCATAGCTAATGCAACAAGTCATACAATAACTAAGAATATAATGTCCATGTCAAGTCCTGTATCCTATACAGAATCACCATGAATATCTCAGGAAGATCCTGTCTCATGAATAGTGTCAAGTGTCCTGGGTCATAGTGTACTTGATAAGACAAGTACGAGAATATAAAGTGTCGCGAATGTCCATCTCTAGATGACAATACCCAATACCGCGTACAGTGTTGGCACCCGACTAATAATCGGACGCTAAGTACGTCACACGGTCCTAGGTTAAGCATGCACAGCAATATAATGAAGCAAGGAAAATATGTAACAAGACTGCAAAGTTTGGCAAGGTACACTTGCCTGGTGTCCGAATACCAACAGTCGTCCCTGTATCAGTAGATCCTGTAAGTACTCCTCCAAAAGCTGTAATAAATATCACCAACAGTCTCAGAAGATATCAAATAGCTAGAAACGCCTGTCCTTAAGTCCAATTTGGACACAGGGGCAAAAATGACATTTCAGGGTCAAAGCGGGGTCCACATGTGGGCCACTTTGTACCAAAAAGCGTATCAGGGTCAAAGGTCTCTAAATTCCTCAAACTCAGTGTCTACAAGTCAGGAACGATGTTACGAACCCAAAGGAACTTCCAGAATTGGATTCCGATGAGCCGATCACAAAATCGCCCGTCAAGTGGAGCCTATGGGGCCCACGATACACGATTTTGTCAACGTTCTCATAATCGAACCAAACTTGGGTCACAGGACTAGCGTATTGCTACGAGTCCGATGGCGCAAGTTTCGTCTCGATCCGACGTGTGTACACAAAGTTACAGCGTGTTCCAGAATGGACGGATACGGGACGTTGTCGGCGGATACGCGTTGATTTCGGTGTGCACGCACATCCGAATCGACTTCTGCGAAATTCCGCACGTCCATATCAACGTCGCGCACGTTTCGATAAAGACCGCGTGCGACCAAGTCGTCCCATTTGGCGGGGCGTACTCAGTTCCGGGTGAAACAGGGTATTGTTTTTCCTGTTTTTGGATCGCGGTTTGCGATCACCACAGGACGCGATGCACCGAGCGGGTTGCACGGGCACCGAGAGGGTTATACAGTCTACGCGTTGTAACTGACGGAATCGAAAACAGAAATACGAGGAGGGAGAAAACGGTACCTGAACAGGGCTCAGTGAATCAGAGTTTTCACGCGTCCGTACGTCAACTTGACGCGAACTGTATCCTGATCGTGTCCGACGTTGTAAGCCCCCTGATTTTCAGAAATTATTAATTTGGACTTTTCATAATATTCTAAAAAATTTTGAGATTTTTCTGTAATTAAATTCAGGGTTTTAATTTTTAAATGATGATAAATCATATTAAAATATTATGAAAATAATATTTTTTGGTGTAAAATAAAAAACTGGACTTAGGGTAATTTTTCTGGAATTTATTGGGCCCCGGACCTAATTTAAAACACCTAAAAACTATTTAAGTAATTATTTATCTATTATTTTATTTAATTATTTATTAATTATCCAAACCCCAGCCTGTAAACCCCCTGAATTTTCAAATTATTAAATCTTGGATTTTTCCCAATTTTCTGGAATTTTCTGGGAATTTTCTGTAATTAAAATCAAGATTTTCAATTAATAAATAATTTTTAATTAGCAATAAATAATATTAAAATATCATGAAAATAACATTTTTGGGTGTAAAATGAAATTTTGGACTTAGGGTAATTTTCCTGGATTTTTCTGGGCCTCAGACCTATTTTTAAATGCCTAAAAACTATTTTTATTAATTAATTAATTAATTATTTATTTATTTATTTATTTATTATTTATTTTTTTATTATTTATTTTCTTTTCTTTTTTCCTTGGGCCGGCCCGGCCCAATGGACCGGCCCAGCAGCCCAACCCAGCCCGCTTCTTTCCGGGTCGGGTCGGGTCTGCCCGGACCCGACCCGCGTGCCGCCCGATCCGGGCGACCGGTTCCCCCTCTCTCCCTCGCCTCCGCGTCGCGCGTCGCCTCCGCCGCGCCCTCCCCGCACCGGCCGGTCACCTCACCCCCTCGGCCCGCCTTCCGCGGCCACCTCACCCCCCACGGCCCGCCTTCCGCGGCCGATACCGCCCTATATAAACCCTCCCCTCTCTTCCTCCTCCGCCTCACACCCTAACTCCGGCCATCCCTCCCGCCGGCGAACCTCCACCACTTCCTCCAGCCGCCTAGCCCCCCTCGGCTCCGTCCCCGACTTCCCAGACCCGGCCGCCTGTCTTCCTCCTCCGCCTCGCCTCCTCGAACGCTGCCTCCGGCCACGACAAGCAGCAGCGGCACCAACTCCAGCCGCTCCGGCCGCTTCCGGCCTCTGCGCCGCCTCCGCCCAGCTCGCCGGCGCCGCCCAGCCCTCCGGTCGGCTTCCCCCACCGCATCGACGCCTCAGCCGCCGTAGCCGGCCGATTTCCCCCCTGAACCCTAACCCTAGCCCTAATTTGGACTTCGTGTCGACACGACACGGACACGCCTCGAACCTGAATTTTCAGGTCCCCTTCAGGTACACGTAACTTTCGCCTCGTAGCTCCGTTTCCATTTCCGCAAATTGCGTTGTGAAGCCTGTATGACCCTCTCGGTGTCCGGACAAACTGTTCGGGACATCGCGTCCTGTGGTGATCGCACACCGCGATCCAAAAACAGGAAAAACCAGACCCTGTTTCACCCCGGAACTGAGTCCGCCCCGCCAAACGGGACGACTTGGTCACGTGCGGTCTTCACAGATACGTACGCATCGTCGATACGGACGTGTGAGTTTTCGTGGAAGCTGATTCGGGTGTGCGTGCACACCGGAATCAACGCGTATCCGCGGACATCGCCCCGTATCCGCCTTTTCGGCAATTCACCCTAACTTCGTGCACACACGTCGGATCGAGACGAAACTTACGCCATCGGACTCGTAGCAATACGCTGGTCCTGTGGGTCAAGTTTGGTTCGATTCTGAGAACGTTGACGAAATCGCGTGTCGTGGGCCCCACAGGCCCCGCTCGACGGGCGATTTTGTGTTCGGCTCATCGGAATCCAAATCTGGAAGTTCCGTTGGGTTCGTATCAGCGTTCCTGACCTGTTGACACTAAGTTTGGTGAATTTGGAGACCTTTGACCCGGACGCATTTTTCGGTGCAAAGCGGGCCCACCGGCGGACCCCGTTTTGACCCGAAACTGTCGTTTTTGTCCTTGTCTCCAAATTGGACCCAAGGACAGGCATTTCTAGCTATTTGACACCTTCTGAGAGTGATGGTAATGTCTATTTCAGCTTTTGGACTCATCTCTGGACTTTTCCCCCAATAACCTAATTAATCAGATCCAAACAACAGGCAAGTACCTGCACCTCAAGTTAATCTTCATATATTGTGATAATTAATTCCCTGTCTTACATGTAACCTTGATGATTACACATTGTGTTAGAAATGTTGAACTTCATGTCTTGAATATTGGTAGTTCCTGTCTTGTTTTTCATGTCGGGTGGGAGAATACTAGGAGGCATGTAGTTTACCCTTTCCCCTGTCGTGACTGCTAGCTTTTGGTACGCGACTGTACCATCAGCCTGATACTCGATTATTCCTGACTGCTAGCCGCCTATGGCGTGCCTGATTAGCCTTATAAACCCCTACATGCCAACTATGTATTCTAAAAACAAACACAAGTACACACATATAGTTTCTGGTTATTTCTTGCTGGCTATTGTAGTTTCATTTCCTGTTTCATTCATTTCTGTTTCTCATATTCCTGTTTGCAGTTAACTCTGAGATAATAATGTTCTGTTAATGCTGTTTCTCAACATGATATCCAATATTTAATTGTCATAAAATATTTAGTTTAACATTGTTGTGCACTGTGTACTTGCTCCTTTCCTGACTGGATCTGTTGATTTAGGCGATGATGAGGACCTTGCTCCTACTTATTATGGTCCCTATGAGGGGACTGATGATACCTATGAGGAGCCAGAACCCACCCAGGAGACCCCTGCTGCTGAGTAGCTAGTAGTAGCTATCTTTCATTTCTATTTCTTATCTTATTTATCGGGTTTGTCCCCGATTTCAATATTGAATTTCTGTACTTAAATATTTGAATCTGTTGTCACATTTATTTTCAGTTGCAATCTTAAGTTTCATTTCTCATTATTATCTTGCCTATGTTGTTGTGAATGAGCTAGTTAGTAATTATGGATTGACCTAGACAGCGTACTACCGTCGACTCTGCGGCGTAGGCTGGACGTACCCACGCACTCGTGCCCGAACTTCCGGGTACGGGTCGTGACACAGCCCAAACCAACCCGAGCCGGCCCAACCGGCCCAGCCCAACCGGCCCCCCTAGCCTTCGGGTCCGGTCGGGTCGGTCAGACCCGCGAGCCCGACCCACGACCCGTTTCCCTGAACCCTCTCCGCACGAATCGGTCGGCCCCCGCTTCCGCCGGTCGCGCCTCCCGCCGCATCCGCCGGCCGCCCGCTCCGCGTCAGCCCCCACGACCCTCGCCACGACCTTCCCTCCCCCGCCTCTCCCGCCGCCTAGCCCGGCCATCCCAGCCTCCTCCACACCTATATAAGGCCCCTCCCCTTCCTCCTCCGGCCACCAGATCGACCTCCGCCTCCGCCCACCGCTGCGCCGCTGCCGCCCTAGCTTCGCCGCGACCTCCGCCTGCCCTCCGCCCAGTCGACCACCGGCGCCACCCCCGCGAGGCCGCTACCGCAGCTTCCCCTTCCCTCCCCTTTCTTCTCCCAGCCGCCCGAGCCCCTCCGGCCGCCGTCATCCGCTCCGCCCAGCTTCGTCCGGAGCCGGCGACTCCCCCTCGACAGCCTCCTCCGCTGCCCGGCCTCCCTCCGGCCAGCTCTGCCGCCGCCGACCCATCAGAAACCCTAAACCTAGTTTGGACACGGCTGGACACAGGACACGTGTCGGACACGACACGGACACGAGAAATGCTGTTTTTTGAGCCCTGTTCAGGTACGCGTATCTTCCTGCTCGTTTACCCGTTTTCGATTTCGTTAGTTGCATTGTGTAGCCTGCATGACCCCCTCGGTGTCCGTGCAACCCGCTCGGTGCATCGCATCCTGTGGCGATTGCGAACCGCGATCCAAAAACAGGAAAAACAATGCCCTGACTCACCCCGGAACTGGGTACGCCCCGCCAAACGGGACGACTTGGTCGCACGCGGTCTTCACAGATACGTGCGCGTCGTTGATACCGACGTGTGAGATTTTGCAGAGGTCGATTCGGATCGTGCACACCGGAATCAACGAGTATCCGCGGACAACGCCCCGTATTCGCCTTTTCTGAATCATGCCCTAACTTTGTGTACACACGTCGGATTGAAACGAAACTTGTGCCATCGGACTCATAGTGATACGCTGGTCCTGTGACCCAAGTTTGGTTCGATTCTGAGAACGTTGACGAAATCGCGTGTCGTGGGCCCCACAGGCTCCACTCGACGGGCGATTTTGTGATCGACTCATCGGAATCCAATTCTGGAAGTTCCGTTGGGTTCGTATCATCGTTCCTGGCCTGTTGACACTAAGTTTGGTAAATTTGGAGACCTTTGACTCTGACACGTTTTTCGGTACAAAGCGGGCCCACATGTGGACCCCGTTTTGACCCAAAATTGCCGTTTTGCCCTTGTCTCCAAATTGGACTCAAGGACAGGCATTTCTAGCTATTTGATATCTTTTGAGCATGATGGTAATGTTTATTTCAGCATCCGGAGATATTTTTGGAAATTTCCCGAGAACAGAACCGTAGTTGGGAATCCAAACATCAGGCAAGTACCTGCACTTCAAGTTTATTCTTTATATTATGATAATTAGATCCTTGCTCTACTAGCACCATTGGATGATTACACTTAGTGTTAGGATTTGGATTTCATGTCTTGCTTTTCGTGTCGGGAGGGAGAATACTAGGAGGCATGTAGTTTACCCTTCCCCCTGTCCTGACTGCTAGCTGTTGGTACGCGACTGTACCATCAGCCTTATACTCGATTATTCCTGACTGCTAGCCGTCTATGACGGCCTTATTAGCCTTATAATCCCCTACATGCCAACTATGTATTCTAAATACACAATTTCACACACACATAGTTCCTGTTGTCTTATTGCAGTTCCATTTTCTTGTCTCATTATAATCCTGTTTTACTTATATTCCTGATTTTTAGTGCTTAACCTTAGTTAATTTTACTACTTATTATGCATATTTTTATCGTGATGCTTAGTCAGTTTTCACTACTTGTCATAAATATTTAGTTTAAGCTTTGTTGTGTATTGGTACTTTGCTCCTTTTCTGACTGGATCCGTTGATATTAGGCGATGATGAGGACTATGCCCCCACCTTTATGGCCCATATGACATAGCAGATGATACTTTTGAGGAGCCGGTTCCTACTCAGGAGACTACTTTTGAGGAGTAGTTAGCCAGTTAGCTAGTATTTTCTTTCAGCATAGTAATCGGGTTTGTCCCCGATTTATCTTCTGGTTCTGTAATAAACTGTGGATTTGTTTGTCACAATTTGCCTTATAAAATCTTAGCACTCCTACTTTCTGTTATTATCCTTGTCTATTTATTTACCTGTGAATATGATCTAGACAGCGTACTACCGCCGACGCTGCGGCGTAGGCTGGACGTACTCGCGAACCGGTGCCCGAATTATCTGGGTGCGGGTCGTGACACATTTTTATGGTGGCCCATGCAGGTCAACGACTAAATTGTTCAGTTTCAACTTAGGGACCGAACAGGCCTGCAATAAGAATAGGATAAGTTTTAGGATCTCATCCACTTGCTTGAATCGTTCTTGACATTTATCTCGGATTCGAATTAATTCCTTGACTTGCATCCTGCCTTGATTCCTGTGTGCCTCTTATTGTTTATTTTGGTTGCAGAGTTATGGATTCACGAGCGAACGACGAGATTCCTGCAAGATCACCACGAGATGCTGTGGTAACCAACGAAGATGAAGTAACACTAGTGGATGGAGGACAATCAACTCAACAACATGCCTCGAGAGCCCTCACGATGACCGTGGAGAACGCGCAGACTCTTGGAGTAGCTAATGCGCGTAAGTGATTTATAGCTGTCGTTTCTAGTCTTGTTTTAGCTCATGCCTATTGGTTCGTGACCTCAGCCCCAACCTAGTAATTTTGAACTTGCTAATAACCTGGTATGCTTTTATATTTGATAACTGTAGAGATTGTAGAGCCTTTGTTATTGTGCTTATTGTGTGTTGTTTTGTGAACATTGAATAATTTGTACCTCCTTTCATCATCATCTAGCGTACTTAATTTTGTTGTACTTGACTTATGCTGCTATTCTATAGCCTAGTTTTGCAAGCTTACTCTTTATCAGGCTTGTTCATGACATATGTGTTATTGGGGCCTGATCAACCACACTAATACAAGTGTCTATTCAGAATCAGTGTATTACGGTCTGATCAACCTTAGTGCATTTTGGTTCGCACGACTACTTTACGTGAATTGAGATATATATAGTCAACTAGTATACTTGCCCTCTAGATATGTCCGAGCATATCGTATCAGTTACATAACTGTACTAATACGAGCATGCGAACAAATGATTACCAGAATAGGATTTCACATAACTGTACTAATACGAGCATGCGAACAAATGATTACCAGAATAGGATTTCAATCCACAACTGCTTTGACAATTCCCAATTGAATTCTTTAAATGCCTTGATTCCGATATTTCTAATCTATTACCTCGCCCTTGAAACTCTTTATTATTGATCTCCGTCTTCCCTTATTTCGGAAAGACGAAATCTTGTGCTTGGTATAAGTTTGATACACGGAGAATACTAGATACACCCCTTAGGCCGATCACATATTTGAGGATTATTCTTCCGTAATTAAGGACATATCATATGTAATATGATCGGCGTTGAAGTTTCGAGGATTGAAGGACATGAGTAAACAAATTAAGGAATATTTTCTTAAGGTATATAGCCTTATGTGATAGATGGGTAAATTCTAAGTTGGATAGCAGTGCATTGTCAACTCGAGAGGAATTTCTTTTGGATTGTAATCGAGTAAAGCTTAGATTGGGAGAGGTTCAAGCCATTTCAATTTTGAGAATTTTAGAAGAATGACTAAGATGATGAGGATTAATGAACTTCAAAATTCTTGATATTGAGGACCCAATATTTATACCTTAGGTACATGATTTAAATTTGGAATAATGAAGGTAAAATCATCAATTTGAATTTAGAGGATAAAAATATAGAATTTCAGACTTGAACATTGGTGGATTGCATTTAAATTATCTTCCATTTTATGAGTGGAATTAAGAATTTAAAATTTGATGGTTGGACTACCTATTTGAAACGTTGAGGATGTGAATGGAGTTTTAAAAGTCGAAGCATACAAAAATTTATAAGTGAAAATGGGAATAATATTGGACTCGGATTACTTCTAGAGGAGATTATGATAGTTAGAGATCGGAAGGTGAAATTTACATGCTTATTTAAATTTTGAAGATGTTATAAGAATTTAATTTAAATTTGGATATGGATATGGATAATTTGAGAAAGTGAGAAGAGATAACCATAGGTGGAAATTTTGATTGGAACAGTGGTCATCTTAACCTTGAAGTGATTGCAATGGATATGATTAGAATTTTGATTATCGCAAGGAGATTGCGATTGACTTGCCTTATGTACATAAAGGATTAATAGATTATGCCATATTTTAATTTCGAGGACAAAATTTTTATAAGTTGGGTAGATTGTAAGCCCCCTGATTTTCAGGAATTATTAATTTGGACTTTTCATAATATTCTAGAATTTTCTGGGATTTTTCTGTAATTAAATTCAGGGTTTTAATTTTTAAATAATTTTTAAATGATGATAAATCATATTAAAATATTATGAAAATAATATTTTTGGGTGTAAAATGAAAAACTAGACTTAGGGTAATTTTTCTGAAATTTATTGGGCCCCGGACCTAATTTAAAACACCTAAAAACTATTTAATTAATTATTTATCTATTATTTTATTTAATTATTTATTAATTATCCAAACCCCGGCCCAAACCAACCCGAGCCGGCCCAACCGGCCCAGCCCAACCGGCCCCCCTAGCCTTCGGGTCGGGTCAGGTCGGTCAGACCCGCAAGCCCGACCCACGACACGTTTCCCTGAACCCTCTACGCACGAATCGGTCGGCCCCCGCTTCCGCCGGTCGCGCCTCCCGCCGCATCCGCCGGCCGCCCGCTCCGCGTCAGCCCCCACGACCCTCGCCACGACCTTCCCTCCCCCGCCTCTCCCGCCGCCTAGCCCGGCCATCCCAGCCTCCTCCACACCTATATAAGCCTCCTCCCCTTCCTCCTCCGGCCACCAGATCGACCTCCGCCTCCGCCCACCGCTGCGCCGCTGCCGCCCTAGCTTCGCCGCGACCTCCGCCTGCCCTCCGCCCAGTCGACCACCGGCGCCACCCCCGCGAGGCCGCCGCCGCAGCTTCCCCTTCCCTCCCCTCTCTTCTCCCAGCCGCCCGAGCCCCTCCGGCCGCCGTCATCCGCTCCGCCCAGCTTCGCCCGGCGCCGGCGACTCCCCCTCGACAGCCTCCTCCGCTGCCCGGCCTCCCTCCGGCCAGCTCCGCCGCCGCCGACCCATCAGAAACCCTAAACCTAGTTTGGACACGGCTGGACACAGGACACGTGTCGGACACGACACGGACACGAGAAACGCTATTTTTCGAGCCCTGTTCAGGTACGCGTATCTCCCTGCTCGTTTATCCATTTTTGATTCCGTCAGTTGCGTTGCGTAGCCTGTATGACCCCCTTGGTGCCCGTGCAACCCGCTCGGTGCATCGCATCCTGTGGCGATCGCGAACCGCGATCCAAAAACAGGAAAAACAACGCCCTGACTCACCCCGGAACTGGGTATGCTCCGCCAAACGGGATGACTTGGTCGCGCGCGGTCTTCACAGATACGTGCGCGTCATTGATACGGACGTGTGGGATTTCGCAGAGGTCGATTCGGATATGCGTGCACACCGGAATCAACGCGTATCCGCGGACAACGTCCCGTATCCGCCTTTTCTGAATCATGCCCTAACTTTGTGTACACACGTCGGATTGAAACAAAACTTGCGCCATCGGACTCGTAGTGATACGCTGGTCCTGTGACCCAAGTTTGGTTCGATTCTGAGAACGTTGACGAAATCGCGTGTCGTGGGCCCCACAGGCTCCGCTCGACGGGCGATTTTGTGATCGGCTCATCGGAATCCAATTCTGGAAGTTCCGTTGGGTTCGTATCATCGTTCCTGACCTGTTGACACTAAGTTTGGTGAATTTGGAGACCTTTGACCCTGATACATTTTTCGGTGCAAAGCGGGCCCACATGTGGATCCCGTTTTGACCCGAAATTGCCATTTTGCCCTTGTCTCCAAATTGGACTCAAGGACAGACATTTCTAGCTATTTGATATCTTCTGAGCATGATGGTAATGTTTATTTCAGCATCCGAAGATATTTCTGGAAATTTCCCGAGAACAAAACCGTAGTTGGGAATCCAAACATCAGGCAAGTACCTGCACTTCAAGTTTTCTTTATATTATGATAATTAGATCCTTGCTCTACTAGCACCATTGGATGATTACACTTAGTGTTAGGATTTGGATTTCATGTCTTGCTTTTCGTGTCGGGAGGGAGAATACTAGGAGGCATGTAGTTTACCCTTCCCCTGTCCTGACTGCTAGCTGTTGGTACACGACTGTACCATCAGCCTTATACTCGATTATTCCTTACTGCTAGCCGTCTATGACGGCCTTATTAGCCTTATAACCCCCTAGATGCCAACTATGTATTCTAAATACACAATTTTACACACACATAGTTCCTGTTGTCTTGTTGCAGTTCCATTTTCTTGTCTCATTATAATCCTGTTTTACTTATATTCCTGATTTTTAGTGCTTAACCTTAGTTAATTTTACTACTTATTATGCATATTCTTATCGTGATGCTTAGTCAGTTTTCACTATTTGTCATAAATATTTAGTTTAAGCTTTGTTGTGTATTGGTACTTTGCTCCTTTCCTGACTGGATCCGTTGATATTAGGCGATGATGAGGACTATGCCCCCACCTTTATGGCCCATATGATGTAGCAGATGATACTTTTGAGGAGCCGGTTCCTACTCAGGAGACTACTTTTGAGGAGCCGGTTCCTACTCAGGAGACTACTTTTGAGGAGTAGTTAGCCAGTTAGCTAGTATTTTCTTTCAGCATAGTAATCGGGTTTGTCCCCGATTTATCTTCTGGTTCTGTAATAAACTGTGGATTTGTTTGTCATAATTTGCCTTATGAAATCTTAGCACTCCTACTTCCTGTTATTATCCTTGTCTATTTATTTACCGGTGAATATGATCTAGACAGCGTACTACCGTCGACGCTGCGGCGTAGGCTGGACGTACTCGCGAACCGGTGCCCGAATTATCTGGGTGCGGGTCGTGACAGACGTCAACTGTGTTGTTCGTGTCCGAGGGCGGCCGTGTCCGTGCTAGGGCAGCGGACGGTCGATGAGGCGAGCGGGGCGACGCTCGCGGGCGTTGGCGGCGGAGATGGGTTCAGCCGCGGGTGGACTCTAGCGTCGGGACGATCGGGCTGGGTGGACGACGGGTGGAGAGGGGCTGGGTCGGCTCGGCGGCGGAGTCGAGCAAAGGGGAACGGCGGCGGAGTCGAGCAAAGGTGGACGGCGGCGGAGTCGAGCAGAGGTGGACGGCGGCCGCGCGGGTCGGGGGCTGGACTCGGCGGCGGGGAGTCGAGCGGAGTGCTCGGGTCTACAGCGGCTTGGTGTCGGCGCTGGGCACGGCAGGGGGGGTGTCCAGAAGACGGCGGCGAGGTTTTCTAGAGTTGCGGCTTGGCACGCACGCCAAGGAATGGGGGTTTTATATTGCTACAGTAACTCAGGCGGGTTGGGTTTTTCCAATGGGTTTCGGGTCCGGGTCGGGTTTGGCTCGGATCCGACCCGACCCGACCCAATAAGCTGGTTGGCTTGGTTCAATCAGCGGTTTGGTTTGGTTTGGGTTTGGGGTTTGGGGTTTGGTTCAGGTTTATATATCCAATAGTTTTTAGGGCTTTAAACGCGTTTCCGGAGTCCAATAAATTCATAGAAAAATATCCCATGTCCGGTTTTCCATTTTACATCATAAAATATTATTTTTATAATATTTTAACATCAATAAACTGCATGTAAAAATCCTTTGATCACAACTACCTTGGTTCTTCATCTAGAAAAATACCAAAAAATTGGGGGGAAATTTATATTAAAATTATTCTGAAAATCAGGGTGTTTACACTAATACTAGCCGTTTTAACCATAATCCCAAACAATTTTATAACCCTAATACCATTACTTATACTAACTATTTTAACCATAACCCTAACTTTAGCAGAAATCTTAACCATAATCTTAATATTTTTCGAATCTAAATCATAGCTAACATTTTACAGATGAATACCCAAAACGATGGACGTATTCCGGGAGGGCCTACCACTGATATGATTATCCAGCAGCGTTAATCGCACATTTCTACTTTAGTATTTTCTGGGCAGGTATATTAAAATTTAATTATTTTAGTCAATATAATTTATATTTTTTTACTTGTCTAATAATAATATCGTTTATATATCTCATATATAGCAATACGATTGTCCTGAAACTATACGAGCACGAGAGCATGTCGCATGGTGTTATGAGGAGAAGGTTGGGTACTGGATGTTGACTGAAGAACAATATGCATTGGTGAACGCATTTGGTTTTTATTATATTGATCAGATACATTTTTTACGTCACGACAGAGACTTGATCTTCAATTTAGTTGAGCGGTGGTGGCCCAGAAGAAATACCTTTCAGTTACCATTTGGAGAAATGACCATTTTGCTAGTAGATGTGACAAATATCTTAGGATTACCTATTACGAGTGAACCTATAATATTTGTGATGACGAGTCATTTTGTGGCGAAACTGTGATTAGAAAGTACTTAGGCGTAGAGCCGCCTAACATCTTTAGTAAAAGTTTTGTGACGCTTTCGTGGCTCCGTCACAACTTTATGCACCTAGATCGTATTGGTGAGAAAGAAATCATAGTGGATGCGAATCAGGTAAGTATAACATTTAATGTTATTATTTATGTAATATATATTTTTATTTAGTTTAATTGATATCATTTTCAAATTTTATGTTCAGATTCATGCTTCCACCACGGCCTACTTATTCGGTCTAATCAACGGCATTTTGTTTCCAAACTCATGAGCTAGGACAAATTTACGTTTTTTTATCCTTTTTGCAAAATCTGGCATAACATACATGTCATGCATGGGGAGCATCTGTGTTGGCATATATGTACAAATCCATGTCAACTTTTGTAGAATTTACCTCAGTAGATAAAAGAAAGAAAATTTTGAGTGGATTACATTAATACAGGTATAAATACGATGGTGGTGTCTTCCCATCTGCTTTATGCTGGATGACGGCTACAGCAGATCCAGCTCGATATGCTCACAAGGATATTACTGTATATCAGTGCCAATTCGATTTACTTAGGTTGTAGGAGGTAATTTTTTTATTTATTTTATATAGTCAACATGTTTATAATTTTTTTACATGAAATCTTATAATTTTTTTCACATAAAATAGGCTATTTTTTTACCATACCAACTTGGGCTGAATCCTCCTGAGATAGTCACAACAGCCTATGGTTGGGTCTACATAGATTTTTTTATAATATTCCACGATCATATCATGTATCATCAAGCTGATCGTATTATGCGACAGTTCTGGATGATACAACACATTCCTGATGAGCCACCATATTTCAATCGTGGTAGAGGCAATGCAACTGTTAAAGCACGAAGATTGATTCCTGGGTGGAATTCAAGATTTGAGACACATAAGGTGGCACATTTGTATCAAATAATGTCCTCTATTCAAGATGGTAAGTTATTTCAAAAGTTTAACAAATTTTACTTCAAAAATTATAAAAAATTATATGCTCATAATTTGTAATGGTACAGCCTATGGTGATAATGCATATAGATCTTGGTGGGGAGCTCCTCTTATCAGCAATAGAGCCTACCGGTATGAGGAGTTTCGATTCCAACATCGAGTCATAGATGATCATAGTCTCCGTAGCAATTATGATTATGTAGAAGGGCTGGTACATTTTTTTATATGAAAATGTTTGTCTCTGTAGTACTTATTTATATGTTCTCTATTAAATTCTACTTAATATTTTAGCTTCCAAATTTAAATATGTCATACCAAAATCATGAAGTGAGTGACCCGATATGTACGACGGTTGGCAAATTTTTGGATGTTATACAAATAGGTCTGATTCCTCCCAACCCTCCATTACGTATTCCAGCAGATTATCCTCAGGGTCTTGTTGGACAACGACAAACACATCCCCCTAGGAAGTATAACTTTGTTAGGTATCAGGCTGATAGTCTGCTACTACAAGGTGACACTCATTAGACGCTGGCCGGTACGGGCACTTCTCGGACGACTGCTGGTGCGGACACTACTCAGTGGGCTGACTGGGGCACTACTCAGGCAACGGCTGGTGCAGGCACTACTCAGTAGGCCGGTGAGGGCACTTCTCAGGTGGCTAGTGAAGGCACTTCTTATTGGGCTGACTGGGGCACTTCTCAAGCGTCGGCCGGTGCGGGCACTACTCAATGGGCCCACGAGGGAGAATCTCAGTGGGATAGCCTATTCGCCCCCTGAGTTACCAGCTATATGCATATCTTGACAACTACATCAGCACCGATGCCATCTCAACTAGGTGACAGTGAAGGAGTTGGTGATGATGCTCCCCCCCCCCCCCCGAAGAATACACGAGAAAAGATGGACCAACTCAATCTAAGAAAGATTGATCGTCCGAACTATCGACAATTTAACAAGAGAGGTCGATGAAATTGTTATATCAATTTAAATCTTATTTGAATGTAACTATATTTTATTTCAATAAAATTATATATTGTTCTCGTAAATAAAATTACATATAAACTTTATTCTCTTGGTTGGTTACATCTCCTTCTATTGTGTCCTAAACCATTACAGTTACTACATCGAAGATCTCTTGAAGCTTGACTATTCGCTATGATCCGGTTCTTCTTTGGTCTTCCCGTCTTGCGTCGAACATTTGGTACTCCAATGTGACCTCTAATCAATGTACTTTGAAGGTTGTAAGGGACTGAAATTGGCTCCAGGTGCGGCTCATATACGCTTCTTAATGCTTCCTTAGAAAAAGTACATGGATAAAAACTATCAATGCTAATATTTTTAGATTTACATGCATAACATGTATATACACATTGAAGCAAAGTATGACACCACTTTAAACATGAACAAAAATTTCATCTAAGTCTACAACATATGTTCTATTTGTTTTACAATCTAATATTTTAAACAAATATATAACTATATTCAACGTTTGCAGCCGGTGATTTTCTTTTATGATAAGAGTCATAGTTTGCAACATCTTCGGATAATAATCAGTTTAAATTTTTTTAGCTTTTTGTCAGTTCTTGTCCTGAAGTGTTATAATTTTGGCTCGAATTCCATCAAATAATGTTGTTATTGGTTTATCACGTAAATTTTTAACCCAGTTATTGAAGCATTCAGTAACGTTCGACATGTTAATACCTAATCTGGGACAAGGAGAATAAGTTGTTATCCAGTGTGAAAAAAATACGAGTTTCATCATTTACTCCAACGAGCCAATTGTAAATATCTATGTTTTCAGCTTTATTTTTTTCCAAACAATAGTTCGCATCTGTTTCATTATAACATCTAGCAAGATAGTCTAAACTACGTTGAAAATGGAGAAACCTGAAGACTTTTTCAAATTTTGTTTAAAATGTTGAATACAAAAAAATGAGGCAATTCTAGAAAGATATCACGCATAGCCCTTATCAATCCTTTCTGTTTATCTGATATAAAAGAAATTATATTTCATGCATCAAAATATTTTTCAAAAGATGTTCTCAAACTGTTTAAAAACTAACTCCATTAATCAGTATTTTCACTCTCAACAACATCATAAGCAATTGGATATAATTGATAATTTGGATCATGAGCACAAGTAATGAATAAAATACATTGATATTTAGAGGAAATAAAAGTAGCATCAGTACTAATCACAGGTAAACATCTCCTTAAAAATCTATCAATGCATGCCTTAAACAAATAAAAATTCTTTAAAATCTATTGTCTTCTATAGTTTGTATAAAACATTGGCTACCTGAATTTATCTCAATAATTCTAAAACCATACTCTTCAAAACTATTATATGCATCAATATAACTACCATTTATCTAAGATAAAGCAAGTTTTCTAGCTTTCCAAGCTTTACAATATTTAATAAATATTTTGTGTTCTCTATATATATCATTTACAACATGCAATGGACTTTGCGACTGATTATCTCAAATTTTATCAATAATCTTAGTTTTAACCCATATAGTAGTAGTTAATGGATGAGAACCTGTTGTAAGTCCACCTAAACAACAATGTATATTTTCTAGCATAGCAATAGCAAAACATTCACCTTCACTAATGGCTTTAGCGTATACTCTTCAATTACAACTTGAATCGTTACATTTATATACAATCTCACTAGCATTGTTTAAAGTAGCATAACAAATAAAATTATGTGCAATTACTATATTAGTAATAAAACATCTAAATTCAGAACGATTATCAAATTTTCTTCCAACGCATAATCCAGAAATGCTAACACTATCAACATTGCCATCAAATTCATCATCTAAATTTTTAATTAAATCATCACTATTTTCATTGGTTATTACCACCATCTACTATATGTTCTTGTTCAGTAAATAAAATAACTTGATGAGAAAAACTAGGAGCATTATTAACTTGATTAGAAGTGTACATACTACTTACAATATTAATTATAGGTGGTTGTGAAAATAGGTGGTTGTGAAGTTACATAAATATTAAAGTACGTTGCTTGTACATTAACTTCGAGAATAAATTTTTTTGCCTGTTCACTAACTAACTTTATATAATTAGTTACAAAAATATGTACCAATATAAATTCATAATCAATAGAACATTGCTCAACAATTTGATTACGTAAACTATCAAACAAAATATTTAGATCAATTAGAAAAATTTCTGTTAAACCTCCTTCATAAACTAATCCATTTAGCACACCTCCAATCGAACATAGTATTGTTAGACTTTAATCCATGATAAGAGAGTGAGCTTCTATATACAGTGAGTGAGCTGAACTAGCTTCTGTTGAGTAAGAAATCAACTTATGTTGAATGAGAAAAAAATAGAAGAATTTTTTTTTTTAAGTATGTGTAGGTGGAGTAAGAAATGAATAGAATGAAAAAATTTATAGACATGAAAAAGAAAGAGCCGTTGTAAAAATATAAACATTAGAATATGAAGGTTACAATATGAACGTTACAAAAAAGAAACAAACTTTGATAAGTGACCCAGGAAAAAAAATCAAAAAAAAAAAAAAACCAAACCCAACTATCCAAAAACCAACAACAAAACCAAAACAAACCATAAATATATATATAAAAAAAAACCTAAACATAAAACCAAAAACAAACTGAAAATAAACCATAAACATAAAACCAAAAATCAAATCAAAACCTAAAAAACCGATCAGCCAAAATTTTGCCATCACAAATGGCAAAAATTTAAAAATAATATAAAATAATCCCTTTCTCATATTGCAATGTAAAAAAAATATAAAATAATATTTTTTTCATATTTTTGCCATCACAGATGGCGAAACCTTTCGTAACTTCCAAATTATCCAAAGTTCTTTCGTTTCAGCTAATTATTTTAAAAATATTATCGGTACAGTAAATGTTCTGATTAAAGAAACACAAATTGCTGATTTCCGGACTAATAAAAGGCACAAATCTTTCTACTTGAAGCATTCACTTCCCTATATGGGTGACCATTCGATTAATCCGGTTCAAACAGAACCGAATAACAAAACTCGAATTGGACCGAAAATCGAACCGAAATGGTCCATAACTGAACCAAAACCGAACCGAATTAAATTAAATCGGTTCGATTTTTTGTTTATTCAATTTTTCGGTCTATTTGTATTTTTTTGCATATATATATATATATATATATATATATATAAACTAAAATTTTTTATTTGGTTTTCGGTTTTGGACCGAAACTCAAAATCGAAACTAAATAAGAAAATTAAGTATTTTCAAAATTTAAATCGAACCGAATTTTTTTATACCGAACCGAATCTCTTATTCGGTTCGGTTCGATTCGGTTTTCGGTCCAAAACCGAATAATGCTCACCCCTACTTTCCTATCAAGTTGTGGAATTGGACCGGAACGAGCCCAGAGTTGACCGAGTTTGACTAGTTGTTGGTCTAGCCGGGTCAGCCCGAAGAAGAAGACGGATCAGGCCAGGTCGAAAAAACCTAAAACCAAACCCAGTCCGACCCAGAACCCGGGATTTAGCGGACCAGGCTTAACCGGGCTGGGCCCGGACCAGTTCCGGACCGAATTCGGGTTGGCCAGAGGTAAATTATATTAAAAAAACCTAAATAAATTGTCTTTGGCCTTAAAAAATAGAATTTGAAAAATGGACTACAATATAAAAGATATATTTTACACCAATATTTTAAAATGACGTCAATATTTTAATATATATTATTCTTGTAGTTTCAATATATAATATAAATTTTTAATATACCACAAAGAAAGTTTGTACAAAACTAGAAAGCAGAAACTTAAAAATGAGTCTAATTAAAAAATATACAACTTATATTTAAGTTTTTATTTCCTCTCTCTCTCTCTTCAAATTTGAGTCGCCTAATATATTTTCTCTCTAGCCAGCACGAAAACAAATCATCTTTTCAACATCCTAAAACCAGAGGGTGTTTAGTTGCCCAAAAGTGGGTTGAAATTGGAAAGAAATATGCAACTGTGTTGAACTCCAAAGAGTTACAGTTGTTTTGTTGCAAGTTTGAAAGTGAAGGTTTTTTGGCTTGATTTTGAAGGCTTGCAGTTCCTATCCACCCTCTGTTTCTTCACTTTCACCTCTCCTTTTTTGAGAGTAAACTCATGAAAAAAAAAGTAAAGAGGAAAGAGAGGACTTTCGTCGGAAGTGTTTGATTTTTCTCTTATTACTGTCACACCCAACAACCGATTCTCCCTCAAGGTGGAGGATTCAAAGGTCGAGCTCAACGACGATGGCGGAGTCGACATCGCGGTCAGAAGAGCCGAGACAGAGGAGGAGGCCGTCGGGATGAAGACGACGCTGGGCTAAGAGAGGAAGGCAAGAGAGGGGAGAAGAACAGCGACGACGGTCTCGATGCGGTTCGAGGAAACGCGGGAGAAGGACACGTGCTCAACGGAGGGGTCTTCTAGGCAGTTGAGCGCGACCACCACCAGTTCTGTTGGCGGCGGTCGCGGCCATCGGTAGTCCGATCTCGAGATCAATATGAGAGAGAGAGAGGGGATGGGGGGTAGAAGAGTCAAAAAAATATTGTAGGAATACTTTATTATAATTAGATATTTGAGAAATTAATTGAAATAATATTTTAGGACAAATGAATATTTAGTTTAATATCGAAAATAAAATATGTTATCATTGAAACAAAAAATATATATATATATCTACCGTACGAATATTACGTCTGTCGTCGATCAGACTTCGAACGGCCATAACTATTTGTTTTCAAATCGTTTTTCGTCACACAATAGGTCGATTTGTATGTTTTCGACAAGAGTAACACAATTCGTGTAAAGAGAATTTTCATCCGAAGTAAGACGTACATATTACAGGCAAAAATATAAAATATAAAATTTTAAAGTATCATAACTTTTGACTGGGAGATCGAAACAAGGTCCAGTTTGTGCCAAAATCACCGTATGAAAAAGTACTTCGGGATAAAAGTTTCACAGTTTGACGGACTTTCCAAATTTTTAGAATCGCAAAAAAATGATGTTTCGACCTCCAAATTTTACTTTTGGTATATTTTTTTTTAACAAAATATTTAATGAACCAATAATAAATTTACAATTTTAAATAACATAATATACTTTAACAAATTTTAAGGATAGAAATTTGGAATATTTTGAAATTTTGATACATATTGACAACTGAGTTAATTTATTTTTATTTTTTGTTAATTTTGAAATTTTGATACAGTAAATTTACTGTTAATTTATTTTAATTTTATTTCTTTAAAATATATTTTCTTAAATAAAACATAAAATTAACAAAATAAATTGACCCCCACCAATTAACAAAATAAATTAACAGAAAATAAATTTTAGGACTGTCAAAATTTTGACAGTCCTACCAATTGGAAGGACTGTCAAAATTTTGACAGTCCTAAAAATATATTTTTAGGACTGTCAAAATTTTGACAGTCCTTCCAATTTGTAGGACTGTCAAAAGTTTGACAGTCCTAAAAATATATGTTAAATTTTTAGGACTGTCAAAATTTTGACAGTAGTTCCAATTGGTAGGACTGTCAAAATTTTGACAGTCCTAAAAATCAACATATATGTCAAATTTTGACAGTTCTTCTATTTTTTTCTTTTTCTTTTTTGGTTTCCTGTGTGCTGTTATCTTTCTTTGTCATTGTGTTATTATTCATGTCTTCTGGCGGCGGAGTGGAGGACCTGGTGGTAGCGACGGAGGAAGGAGGGGAGGGAGGAGCGGCGGACGCCGAGGGTGCCGAGGTAGTCGAGCACTGAAAGGGGATACGAGACGGAGGAACGGGAGAGGAAGGAGGCGGCGGGAGGCGGGGGGGGAGGCAGAGGCGGCGACGGCGACGGGAGGCGGCGACAGGAGGCGGCGGTGGAGGCGGAGGAGGAGGGCTCCGACAAGAAAGGGAGGAGGGAGGAGAACTCCGGTGGAGATTAGGGGGGTTTGGGCTAGTATGAGTAAACTAATGGGCTAGTGTGAGTAAACTTTGTTCATTAATGGACTAGTCCCAATCCTTGACTAGTCCTAAGTAAAATTTGTAGTGCCCTTATAAATTTCTAAAATATACAACTTATATTTGAGTTTTTATTTTCTGTCTCTATTCAAATTTGAGTCGCCTAATATATTCTCTCTAGCCAGCACGAAAACAAATCATTTTTTCAACATCCTAAAACAAGAGGGTGTTTAGTTGCCCAAAAGTGGGTTGAAATTGGAAAGAAATATGCAACTGTGTTGAACTCTAAAGAGTTCAGTTGTTTTGTTGCAATTTTGGAAGTGAAGTTTTTTGGCTTGATTTTGAAGGCTTGCAGTTCCTATCCACCCTCTGTTTCTTCACTCTCACCTCTCCTTTTTTTTGGCTTAATTGAAACAATATTGTAGGAATACTTTAGGATAATTAGATATTTGAGAAATTAATTGAAATAATATTTTAGGATAATTGAATATTTGAGAAATTAATCAGATAAAATTTACACTAATTACAAGATATTTGTCTTCAATATCTTTTTTTTAGTTTATGAAAATTTTAGGTTATGTTTTAGAAAGTGTATATTTACTAATTATATGTCAATTACTTGTGTGAAATAAAAATTTATATTGCAAAATTTACGTTAAATTGAGAATTTTTTGTATCAAAAAATTTAGGATAAGCATATCCATATTTATTATATCTACTTTCAACAATTATCCAAACAATCGGAAAAAAAAAATTTCCACTTTCAACAGCCATCCAAACAATAATTTTTTTTTTTTTTTTTTTTTACTTTCACCAACCAAATAATGTTTTAAAAGTTAAACTTATAAGCACTAATCACGTACGCTAATTTTTTTTTTTTTTTTTTTTTTTTTTTTTTTTTACACTTTGGTGCAACCACCAAATAGGTCCCTAGAGAAAAAGAAAAAGAAAAAGAAAGACAGCCCACCGTATCTTGGTGGGCCCCCACACAATTCCGTTAGGCCAGCGAACCTTCTACCCTTTTCCACCCCCAATTGGACGTGGGCCCACAAGTGTGGGCTAAAAGGATTGGATATTTTATTGTAGCAACGTGTTGTTGAATGGACGGTGATAGAAATGACGTAGACGTATACATCATGGAATGAAAGAGCTAGGATGAATGATGACGTGGTACGATTCGGAATATCCGCCTCTTTCACATACACACCCAAACAAGCACCTTCTATGCTTAGTTCTCGGTTCATAGTGGAATATCCTCTCTCTCTCTCTCTCTCTCTCCTTTTTTTTTTCCTTCCTTTTTTTTTATACATAAGAATTTGTAAGTAAGAAATTCTTGTGAGAGAGAGAGAGAGAGAGAAAAGAAGAGAATTCTTGTATACCTATAATCTTCGATTTTTTTTAAATAAAGTAATATATTTATATATAATTGCAAGAAAGAGAGAAGTTTGATAAAATTATAGGGAAGCGCAGAACTCGCCAACTGAGTTGGCGAGTTATTGGGGCCCGCCAACTCAGTTGGCGGTGGGAGTTGAATATATATATATATATATATATATATATATATATATATATATATATATATATATATATATATATATATATTATTTATTTCTAAATCAATTAAATTTTGTAAATGGATAATAACAAATTATATATTATAATATTACAAAAAATTTACATTGATAATACCAAAACAAAAATATTTATTAAAAATTTTAAATCTAAAAATTTAAATAATGCCAAAAAATATCAAATAAATAGTATTATGGGATATTTTAGCAAATGCCCCTACAAAAAATGTCAAAAGTAGTATATACCCTAGTAAAAAAAAAACAAATCCTCCAAAAATAAAAAAAAATCGGTTAAAAGAGTGCAGACATAACTTAAAATTTTATCTATATATATTTGTATAGATACAATTTCACTTTTATAGATTTATATAGATATATATACAATTATCTATATATATTTAGAATTTCACTAATTATGTAGATATATATAGATAGATAATTGTATATAGATATTTGTATATATTTAGAATCTATATTATCTGTATACAATTATCTAATATTATCTGTTAAACAAAAAAGTGAAATTATCTGTTATCTAATATACATTATCTATATATATATTAGATAATTGTATATTAGTGAAAATTATCTAATATATATTATCTGTTAAAAAAAATATCTAACAATTATCTAACATATTTTTTGTTAGATAATTATGTAGATATATACAAATATCTAACAAAAACATATGTTAACAAATATATATATATATATATATATATATATATATATATATATATATATATATATACGATTTTTTAAATAAAGTAATATATTTATATATAATTGCAAGAAAGGGGAGGAGTTTGATAAAATTATAGGGAAGGAGAGAACTCGCCAACTGAGTTGGCGAGTTGTTGGGGCCTGCCAACTCATTTGGCGGGTGGCGGTGGGAGTTGAATATATATATATATATATATATATATATATATATATATATATATATATATATATATATATATATAAGTGAAATTCTTTAGAAAGAAATAATATATACTACTTTTTGGAGGATCTCCTAGTTTTTTTTTTTTTACTAGGGTATATACTACTTTTGACATTTTTTGTAGGGGCATTTGCTAAAATATCCCATAATATTATTTATTTGATATTTTTTGGTATTATTTAAATTTTTAGATTTAAAATTTTTAATAAATATTTTTGTTTTGGTATTATCAATGTAATTTTTTTGTAATATTATAATAGATAATTTGTTATTATCCATTTACAAAATTTAATTGATTTAGAAAGAAATTATATATATATATATATATATATATATATATATATATATATATATATATATAACTCCCACCGCCAACTAAGTTGGCGGTCCCAACTCACATCCGCCAACTGAGTTGGCGGGCCCCAACAACTCGCCAACTCAGTTGGCGAGTTCTCCCCTTCCCTATAATTTCACCAAACTCCTCCCATTTCTTGAAATTATATATAAATATATTACTTTATTTAAAAAAAAAACGTATAATCTGCCGATGAGTTTAATGTGCCTTTATATACACTAATAAATTCACATGTATTACACGTAAAATATTTATTTTTCTAAAATTAATATAAATTTGTTTAAATATTTAAATTAAAATTTATTATATATATTTTTATATTATAATTAGAATTTGTTATATATTTGATATATTTTAATTATAATTAGTTATGGATATATTTCTACTTTTCATAAAAAAGTCTTGAAACAGATAGCGACATAATATTATCTAATTATAAACAAATATCTCTTGTAACTCATGTGATTAAGGTGGAAGATATTCTCTCAGGTTGGCTGAGTTCAAAATCTTGCAATGTTATTTATAACAAATTTAATTTTTTTAACAATTTTTTTACGTAGTATTAATTTTTTTTAAATAATTAATTGATGATGATATACATATAGCTCACTTTTGAGTCGTTTTGAAGTCTCATTATATTATGGATGAAATGTTCGATGGTTGTTACAATATTACATGATCTTAAGAGATCATTAGAGGTAAGTATTTCAGATATTATAGTTAACTAAGTTAATTTCAAACTAATTGTAACACGTCTTTTTGAGTGTGAACAATTCAATAAACGATTTGTATCAGTTATCAAGAATAATCAATATTAGTCTTTATAGATGGTTATCATCAATCTCCAGAAAATATATTGACGCGAGTTTATGGAAGTATACAAATGTAGATGGACTTTACAAAAATTTGATTGAAAATTCAATAGAAAAATTGTAGTGAAAGAAAAGTGTTGATATCAATGACTTCAGGACGTGAAAATATATAGATGTATGTTCATTCCGATGTTGGTGTCTCGTTAAAACTTTCTTACAATGGCAAAAAAAAAATAGTGAATAAATGTCCAAAGTTAAGAAAAAAGAGTACATTAACGTCAAATGAATATACTTTTGGACACTTTCCATTATTTCGATATTTATCCCAAAACTATGAACGTTATAATTCAGAGAATTTTGATAATCTGATACCACAGATGATCTTTTGGAAAGTGGACTTTGGTAAAAATTTTGCGAACAACTCAGCCAAGTTATCCTAGGATCGGATCTACTTGACTAAAATCTTTTGATGATGTTGTTGCCGATGAGAGAATAAGAACTTTGATGTAATATGCTTGGTGTTGTCTCATTTGATGTATTATTTCTTATCTGATCAATACATGTGACGTTGTATCCCAAATGGCAAAGACATAACCACTTTAGGAACTCGCCTTTTATGGGTTAAATAAATAACCGGTGTCGGTATAGCCAACAAGACGAGCATTATTTTGAGGATTAAGAGGGTTTGATCCATTCCAAGATACGTATGATAGAATAAGCTTGTGTACGTAGTACCCTTAATGTAATAAAAGATGTCTTTAATACCATTTTAGTGGTAGCATGTTGGTGCAATGATAAATATAGCCAAGAGGTTCACAACAAAAGAGATATCTGGTCTAAAATAGCCCTGAGTAATGTTCATAAACGGATAAATAATGGGAGTTCGTAATTTACTATATTATTCCCAAATGACTATAAACTACTATTAGGGGGATAAAATGATAAAATATCCCTCAAAAATATTTTATTTATTATGGTGGCGGGACACGAGGAGGGGTATAGAACTAGGGGTGAACATTATTCAGTTTTGGACTGAAAATCGAACCGAATAAGGGTCAGCTTGGATAGGCTTTTTAAAATTTTGTTCTAAAAACAGTTTTATGAAAGTAAGTTATAAAGTTGTTTTATGAGTATAGAGATTCTGAGTATATGTTTGGTTATTTTCATCTGAAAAATAGTTTTCTGAATTTGTTTTTAATTTTTGTTTGATAAAAAATTTTGGAAAATTTTTTTTTAGCTAATTTTTTGTCTTATGCCAGCGACTTCTCATCTCCGTATCATGTGTCACCACCCACCAAGCAACACCACCACCAGTCCTCCCCCCCCTGCCCCACTTCGTGTCCGAGCTCCACGACCACTCAAGGGGACGTCGTTGTCCTCGTCGAGGGATCGTCGACGTGGTCACCGCTGCCTAGGGCCAACAAATCTATTCTGGACACGAACGAGGTCGGCTTCTCCAATCTTCCCCGGAGCCCCGGTCTCCTTCTCCGGCTTCCCAACCCCGACTTGAAGACTCCCATTGCCACGCCCCTTCCCAAACATCGAGATCGGGGTTTACAGCTCCGGTCTCCTTCTCCGGTGAGATCGGGGTTCCCAAACACCGAGGTTGTCACCCTGGCATGCTCGATTCGACCGGCATTCTCTCCTACGAGAGCGGGATGACGACCTGCCAGGACTGCGACAACCAGGGCCAGAACACATGGGTCCCCGCCGCATGCCGCCGCGAGAGGCAAGTCTCCGGAGGACGCCAATTCCTTCAAATCGACCTCGGCTTCGAGAGCACTAAAAAAATGGAGAAGGAGAGAGCTGAGAGAGAGAGAGAGAGAGAGAGATATGCCTGAGAGCGCGCGTAAGAATCGAGATAGTTGGTGGGGTTGGGTCCCGCCAAAACATGGGAGGATATGCACTTAGAAAATACATATTTTTAACTTCTGAAAGCAGGTTTTAAACTTAGCTTTGAGAGAAAAAATTTTGAAATTTTTTTCCGAACCACGCCATCCAAACACACT
Source organism: Iris macrosiphon (assembly GCA_036927795.1). Taxonomy (NCBI): domain Eukaryota; kingdom Viridiplantae; phylum Streptophyta; class Magnoliopsida; order Asparagales; family Iridaceae; genus Iris; species Iris macrosiphon. The sequence continues at coordinate 121,076,827 of JAYESA010000001.1, forward strand.
TTATTGTTTATTGTGACTTTGATGGATTCGGTTTCGGTTTTGAAAATACTAATTTTTTTATTCGATTTCGGTTTCGATTCAAAACCGAAAATCGAATAAAAAAATTTAGTTTATATATATATATATATATATATATATATATATATATATATTTCAAGCAAATACGATTATTATATCACCACAGAGGGAAAAAAGACACCACAAAAACACAAAACACCGCCTTTAAGCAGAGCCAAAACCCGAAAGACAACAAAGCAAGGCACCGGGAGAATCCCGAGTAAGAGAACACCTGGCAAGGGCCTTCTTGATCTGTTTCGACACTTCTTGAAGGATCTGAGCAGAAGAAAAGAAGTGACCTTCGTAACGAGATTTGTTCCTATTATTTCCAAAAACCCAAATGATGGATGCATGGACAAGATCCATGAGATGGTGATTACGGTCATCCCACCAACTGCACAACTGCTCCCTAAAATAGCCGATGAATCTGGAAATATCACAAAGGTGATGGAAGTGAGCCCAACCTCCTCCGCAAGAATGCCTTCTGAAAGGATGTGATCAATGGTTTCTTTCGAAGGAGATGAACAACAATGACAACGCGACGCAAGAGAAAAACTGTTCCGTCGTCTGAGCACGTCATCAGAATTGACCTTTCCTTTGATGATGCGCCACAAAAGAATCGACCATTTAGATGGGAAGCAATTGCTCCACAACCGACTTATACCAAGCTGGTTGGGAAGGGATGCGAGTCGATCACTAACGAGAACAATGGAAGAAAGGACATGTTTGAAAAGGGTGAGCTTCCCTCCAATCGAAAGGAAATTTCTGTTCCAACCTTCGATCCTCTTCTTAACTTTCAGAGTGAGAGTTTCGTACATAGCTGCGTTACGATGACCAAAAACCAAAAGGCAGCCAAGGTAAATGATAGGGGGAGATTTAACTTGGAATCCGATGATGGAGGCGAGTTCCTCCTAACGAGGCACCGGCATGGACTCGTGAACATATATAAACAGCTTTTTTGTTTGTTGACCTTTTGTCCAGACATCCCCTCATATTTGGATAACACCTAGCCAATGTAACGCAGAGATCGCTTGTCCCCTGCCGCGAATATGATGACATCATCTGTCGTGTCCCGATTCCATGGAATCGATAGTCGTCCTCTGGGGGTAACGCCGTGCGGGCCTAGATTGCGCATCGCACAAGGCTAAGGTATTTTCGCATAGCGAGCACATATTCAGAGTACGCAGATAAATTGAAACACAAAGTTCTCTTTATTGATAATGAACATATAATTACAAACTCTTGAACGAGTCAGAAGGTTGTCGCACGGGCTTACAAAAGTTGACACAAAATAAGATAGCTGTCATGTACATTACATCATTTACTAAAACTCAAAATAAGGGACCTCCAGACGGGACAATGGCTTTTCCTCTGAGCTGCATTTGAGTTTAGGTTGCTAGCTCATGTCTTCAAAATGCTCCAAGTAAGGCACGATCAGGACGCACCGACAGCTGGACTGGATTGGGCAGTGGCTTCAGCTCCTCGCATGATCTTCTTGGTGCGGGAAACGTGTTTCAACGAGGGTCAGTACATCAAAATATACTAGTGAAGGCGAGCTAACCCAACTATACCAATCAACACGTTGTTTAGATAAAGCATGCATATTAATTATGGTATTTCTATCTTGCCTTAGTTCATTTTACAAGCAAGCAGTATATAGAAATTTCTGAAATAAACCTGACACCGTTCGGTGACTTTTACCTGCCCGTCTGAACCACCTGCACAATACTTACCTTGTCCTTCCCTGCCACGAAGACACAAGTTAGCTTGCACGGGTTTAAATATACGTGGTGATCACTGGTTTAATGCCATAATGGACGATATAGTCTTTGGCGGAAATGGTATGCAATGAAAGTACAAGAGGCGCTGCAAGCCATCCCGTCAAGTACAAGAGACTAAATAATAGGTTCCGTCCGGACCGGATCGGTGCCAGTGCCCCAGCGACCGTCCGCAAGAACCATGACCTTGTGCACAAGTTATTCGTGATTGAACGGGGTCTAGGCTAAGTTATCATTTATGCAGTTGAGGCAACAAGAGTATAAGACAAGCAGCATTGCCTGATTTATTTTGTATAGTCTTCCTGAACAATTTATTGCATAACAAGTTATGTTCCATACATAGCACAACTTATGGAAGAAGTATGGACTTTAAATTGAATTGAAACATATAGAGAACTTGTTAAATGAACTAGCATGCAATAAGGTAACCGTTCACAAGTTGAATGACAAGCAATAATAATCCAAGTCTATTCTTTTTTATCTTGACATATTTTTGTTATTACTTGGTATCGTTTGATCGGGGCAAGCAAGAATACAAGATTTTTAGGTGTGAAGGCTTGGAAGAAGGGTCAACTGAATCGAATATAAGCCACTCACAAGTTGGTTTGGAAGGAAAGGAAAGAGGTGCTTTAGGACTCCGCTCGCACGTCGTCTACTGCTCGTTCACCTACATTGCCACGAACAGCTGATCAATACCTCTTCCACTCTTTCCAATCTCGGAATTGAAGTGCAGCTCAATGAACAAAAATAATGTAATCCATCAAAACCGTACAAGAAAAGGCAACAAATTTGAAAACTAACTCAAAGCACGAAAGCAACAGAGCGACAACTAAAACTAGGCAAGAAAACTTGCAGCGGAGAGGTCCCTCTTGACTCTGCAGCTAAGTCGATCCTGGGGGCACGGTCCACTGAATATGGGAATCGATTCTAAAGAAGCTAATCCATAACAAGGATAAGAACTTTTTTCAATCTATCCCGATCAAACGATACCGTCTTGTATTTCTTAGCCGCGCTCCCCGAATAGGGAGAACGGGGCACCACATCCTAACCAACTAATTAGAAGTTTCGTCCACGAAACTTAGGAATATAACCTACCACTAGAAAACAATGAAGGAAACATTTCCCTCATCTCAGATTCAAGCTCCCAAGTGGATTCTTTAACCAAATGATTTTGTCAAAGCACGCGCACGAGAGGAACCGAACGACTTCGAAGCAGCTTCTCCTTACGATCCAAGATTTGCACAGGTTGTTCAACATAAGTCAAGTCTGCCTTAAGATCCAGTTGATCAAGATCCACCACATGTCTCAGGTCGTGCACGTACTTCCTAAGCTGTGAAACATGGAAGATATCATGCACTTCGGATAGTGATGGTGGTAGGGCAATCTGATATGCAACTGAGACGACTCGCTTTAGTATCTCGAACGGACCGACGAATCTCGGACTTAGCTTTCCTTTTGCTCCGAATCTGGTAACTCCTCGTATGGGCGAGACTTTGAGAAACATCTGATCACCTTCTAAGAACTCAAGAGGACGTTGATGCGTGTCTGAGTAGCTTTTCTGGCGACTCTGAGCTACCTTCAGCCGTTTTCGAATCAAGCGAATCTTCTGGACGGTTTGCTCCACGAGCTCCAGGCCAAGAATTTATCGTTCTCCAACTTTATCCCAACAGATCAGGGATCTGCACTTTCGCCCATACAACGCCTTATACGGCACCACCTGTATGCTGGATTGATAGCTATTGTTGTATGCAAATTCAGCTAACGGTAGATGCATATCCCAACTCGTCTTCAAGTCCAAGGTGCAGAGTCGTAGCATGTCTTCGAGGATTTGGTTGACACGTTCTATTTGACCGTCTGTCTGTGGATGGTAGGCGGAGTTGAACTTCAACTTCGTCCCCATTGCTGACTGCAGGCTTTCCTAGAAACGCGATATGAATCGACCATCTCTATCGAAGACAATGGATACCGGCACGCCGTAGAGCCGAACAATTTTGTTGAGGTAGATCTGAGCCAGGCGGTCAGCACTCCAAGTACTTTTGATAGGCAAAAAGTGAGCTGACTTGGTGAGTCGATCGACGATAACCCAGACGACATCATTCGCCCGTTGTGTCTTTGGCAAATCAACAATGAAATCCATTGTTATATGTTTCCATTTCCACTCCGGTATAGCGAGGTTCTGCATCTCTCCGCCCGGCTTCTGGTGCTCGGCCTTTACTCTCTGACAAGCCATGCATTGCGACACGAACAACGCCATATCTCGTTTTATGCCGTGCCACCAAAAACGTCGTACGGAGATCTTGATACATCTTTGTGCTACCCGGATGTGAAGTATAACTAGCATAATGGCTTCCGTGAGTATCTCCTTTCTTAGGGCTGCATCGTTTGGAACGCACAATCTTTCCTTCACTCGGATCATCCCGTCCGTGCCTACCGCAAAGTCGGTTGCCTTTCCTGTTGAGATAAGACCTTGCATCTTTTGCAGGAACAGGTTATCCTTCTGAGCGGACTTGACTTTTTCTAATAAGTTAGGTTCGAGGCGCAGTTGAGCCACTTGCGCCCCCTTTTTGTATTCGATTATAAGTGTAATGCCCAAAGCTTCTATATCCCGACGCAGCTTGTTATCAATAGACAGGCTTCCAACGAATACTCGACTCAGTGCATCAGCTACAACATTGCCCTTGTCAGGGGTGTATCTGATCATCAAGTCAAAATCGATAAGGAGTTCAAGCCAGCGCCGTTGACGAAGATTCAAATCCTTTTGTGTATATAGATATTTTAGGCTCTTATGGTCTGTATAGATCTCGCATGGCACACCATAAAGGTAGTGGTGCCACAACTTCAGCGCAAAAACTACTACCGCGAGTTCCAAATCATGGGTTGGATAATTCTTCTCGTGAGGCTTCAACTGCCTCGATGCGAAGGCTGTCACCTTGTCCCGTTGCATAAGTACACATCCCAATCCCTTACCTGAGGCATCACTATATATTTTGAAATCATCGGGTCCGTCTGGAAGGGTAAGAATTGGTGCTGAGACGAGGCACTGCTTTAACTCCATAAACGAAGCTTCAAAGTCGTCCGTCCACGTGAACGTTACTCCCTTCCGAGTGAGCTGAGTCAGAGGCGAGACAATTCTAGCAAAATCTTTAATAAATCTTCTGTAGTAGCCCGCTAAACCAAGGAAACTTTGAATGTCGCTAGCTGATTCAGGCCGTTTCCAGTTCACGATGGCTTCTATTTTCTTAGGGTCAACTGAGATGCCCGTTGCAGAAATAATATGCCCGAGAAAGGCTATATAGTCCAACCAGAACTCGTATTTACTTAGCTTGGCATACAACTTATTATCTGGAAGGGTTTGAAGCACCATCCGCAAGTATCCTGCGTGTTCATCCCTATTCTTCGAGTACACTAAGATGTCGTCTATAAAAATGACCACGAATTTATCGAGAAACGGTCTGAACACACGGTTCATCAAATCCATAAAAGCAGCAGGGGCGTTCATCAGACCAAACGGCATGACGAAAAACTCGTAGTGTCCATAGCGGGTTCGGAATGCAGACTTGGGCATGTCCTCTGGCTTAATCTTCAGCTGGTGGTAGCCCGAGCGAAGATCAATTTTCGAGAACACCATTGCCCCTTGCAGATGATCGAAGAGGTCATCTATCCTGGGCAGAGGATACTTATTTCTGATGGTGACCTTATTCAGCTCTCGATAATCGACGCAGAGTCGCAACGTTCCGTCTTTCTTGTTTAGGAAGAGCACAAACGCGCCCCAAGGAGACACGCTCGGACGAATGAACCCGTGATCCAGCAATTCTTGAAGTTGGCACTTTAACTCCTTCAGTTCAACATGAGCTATTCTATACGGAGCCTTGGAAATCAGCTGAGTATTCGGGAATGTGTCAATGGTGAACTCGATCTCTCGGTCAGGTGGCATGCCGGGTAGTTTGCTCGAAAACACATCAGGAAACTCTGCCACAACGGAAGAAGACTCAACGTTTGCGTAATCCAGCTGCGTGTCCCGAACCGACGCTAGGTATCCATCGCAGCCAGTATGTAGCATCCGCCGAGCAGATATCGCAAAAATTACCATGCAGGCCCTAGACGCATCAGTTGCTGGACTACTCGTATAGCAGAATTCGGCTTCTCCAGGTAGGCGGAAGATGACTCATTTTTTGCATATTCGATAGTTGTCGAGCAGGTGCCGAGCCAATCCATCCCCAAAATGATATCATAATCCCGAACATCTAGGACTAAGACATCTAACGATAGCTTCCTTCCTCCAATACAGACGTAACCACCTTGGCATACTGAACGGACATGTATTTCGTGCCCGACGGGGTACTAACACTAAGGTCTAGATACAACGGTGTTATTTCTATATTGTTTTCTACAGCAAAATTTGTGGATATAAAACTATGCGTTGCACCAGAATCAAATAGCACACGTGCAGGTATATTATTAAAAAGCAATATACCTAACACAACAGTGTTCGAGGCCAGGGCTTTTTCTCGTATCATAGTGTAGACCTGACCTTGAGCTTGGCGACGCTCTGGCTGAGACGCAGCTCAATTGGCCTGGGGTCTAGGGGCAGGATTTGGATATTGAGGGCGTTGATCAGAGTGGCACAACGAACAGGTACTCACTTCATGGTTTGGTTCACTATATGCTAGGTATAACCCAAGTTTCAGACGACATTTATTGGCCGCGTGCCCCGGCTTCTTGCAGAAGGTACATGGTTACCCTGGATTTCCTCTTTGTTGACCGCCGTGATTTTGATGCTTTGCAGCGTTGTTTCCTCTCTCGTTGCTATGGCGTTTATGATTGGAGGTATGCACAGTGTCGGCAGCAACTGGAGGATACTACAGTTCAAGAGATAAGAAATGATTTAGGACTCCCCACATAGTCTCATACTGGGGAACGACCATGTGCGCATGGATGGCAGGGCACAGACCACCTTTAAATCTTCTAGCTCGACTTGCTGCATCAGGTAAATAGGAGCTTACAAACTTGGCGAGCCGATTAAATTCGGCAGAATACTGCTTAACTGTTATGTTGCCTTGTCGTAGTTGTACGAACTCATTCTCTTTCTAATGACTTACGGGAGGGGGTATGAACTCCTCTTCAAATGTGCCACAAAAGGTAGCCCATGCAATCGTCTCATCTTCATCGTCAACTGGAAGAGACCTTCGATGCACGTCCCACCAATCGTGCGCGTTCAAGCGAAGCTGCGGCTGGGCACACGCGACACGCTTCTGCTCGGGTACCTCTAGTAGTTTGAAGTGATCCTCAAGCTCGGCCAGCCAATCTAGAGCCACTATTAGATCCTCAGTCCCTTTAAATGGCATGTTGCAGACCTTCTTGAAGTCGGCAAAGTCGAAGGCAGTCATATCCTTCTTCTTTGGAGTTTGCGGTGTTTCGACTTCAAGCGCGGGCTGCTCCAACGGTGTCATTACTATTGCTGCAGAATGGTTGGAGGCCAAGGTCTGCACAATTTATTGCAGGGTATCTACCTGCTTTTGTTGGACTGAGAATCGGGCTTCTATATTGTCTTAGAACTTGCTCTGTCTCTCTTCCGCTCGCTTCTCAGCCCGTTCATAACAAGCCTCCTCCCTTTGTTGGTTAGCCTCTAACATCCGCATCATCTGCCGAATGGGATCAACACGAGACATAGCTCGTTGGCTTCGAGAACTTTCCGAAGTGCCGGAACTGCTTTCTTGGGCTTGTGTCTCGCCGGCGCTAGCGCTGATGATTGCGCTTGTGCCATTCCTTCAAAAGAAGGTAAATTACATTAGAATCATAATGTATTATGGACTCATTGTATGAACGTATCTCATTTTAGCCTAACGAGTTCAAGAGTTTGCATAGGGATTTGATCGTTAAAGAAAATTTTCCAATACGAGGGTCAAAGGAACTTGAAGTTGAGCTCTGATACCAATATGTCACTGTCACGCCCCAGTCCCAAAAATACGTAGGACTATGACACGTAAGCATGCCAGCCGCATGGATATGGCAACTCCAATATATGGAAACCATAACCCATACGTACGCTGTAATATGAATATCAAATCCACAAGTGGTATAAAATGTATCACAAGTCACAGGGTATAATCTAAATCTCATCCACGAAAATCAAATATAAATAAATAACCAATATCTATGAAACTAGATCTCAATATAGGTATCTAAGGATGATAGTTGGATGGAAATAAATTCACTACCAACTCGAATATAAGAGCAAATACAATATGAGTACAACACAATAAACACAATATAAGAATACCAGCTATCAACCACGGCTCGAAGAGAAGACATCCTCGAAACTTCATAACCATCCGAATATGCGCTCCTGCAAATACTCAAGAACAGGTACACCTGGCAGGGGACCAGGTCCTCAGAGGGACATAACAAGATACTTAAATACATGCCAATAAAGTACTGAAATAAATAACCAAAGGGGTCACCTAATCGTCTAAGTGAATGCAGTTAAGAATAACTTTCCCCACAAGTGAGCTATCTGGCTGAAAACCTGGGATTTGGCATGGTTCTCTATTGGAGATCCAGGGGCCTAAAAAGGTACGGCGTCTTTCGAACACCGGAGGCCCGCCTGATAATAATATAATATATAGTGGTCATCACCACCCGTATCTCCAGCGGAGAATCCGGGCGCACAATAGAAAAAGTGTAAAGGAGCTCAAATGCGGTACTTGTTGTTCTCCCTACCCCATGCTCTAAGCGTGTCACATCCATGACACGATAACACCTCTAATAACTGCCAAGTCTACTAGCATGCAAAGTTTCTAACAGCAGTTATTCCTAACGCACAGCCCATACGTACAGGAGGCCAGACCTGTCACGCAGTCCGTGAATCTACATGAGACTCACACTCGTATAACAACTGTGTCACGGCCAATGAACCTAATGCTGCTACATGATAATGGGGTAGTCTCATGAACAAGGTCAATACAATACATAAATAAAAATATATCGCGATGACACCGTCGCACACATTTTATATAACAATTAAAATATATGGACTAAAGACAGAAAATAAAGATGCATGCAACATATGGAATATGAATAACAGTACAATGGCAAGGTATACTTGCCTGGCAAGAAAGCTGCGATGTACCAATAACCTGCTCCAAAAGTCGTGCAGAATAAATCCAACATCTATGATAAATATAATAATATAAAATATACACAAAATATCTATTTTGGGTGAGGGAGTTTACACTCTACCCAACTTAAAACAATTTCATCCTCAAAATTAAAATAAGGCATAATTTGTTAAATCCTTCACATTCGTACATAAGGTACGTCAATCGCAATCTCTTCCAAAAATTTAAATAACAAAATCTATTCAAATCTATCGCGATCACTTCAAAATTAAGATAACCACTGTTTAAATTAAAATTCAACCTGTCGTAATCTCTTCTCGATTTTTAAATAATCAACATCCAAATCTAACTCAAGTCTATATGACATCCCACATCAAAATTTATATCATAATTTCCAACTCTCATAATCTCCTCTAGACTTTGAACAATGAACAATTCTAATCAAATCTTATTCCTATTCTCAACTTAAGAATTTTGTACTCTTCAAATATTTAAACTCAATTTACATCCTCAATATTTCAAATAGGTGACCCAACAATCAAAATTGAACTTTTAATTCAAATCATCAAATTAAAAAATTTAAATCTAATTCACCATTTGTTCAAGTCTAAAATTCTATATTTATCCTCAAAATTTAAATCGATGATTCATCATTCAATATTCAAAATTTAAATCATGTGCTCAAAGTATAAATATTTGGTCCGCAATATCAAGATTTTAAAATTCGTTAAATCCTCATTATCTTAATCCTTCTTTTAAAATTTCTCAAAATTAAAATGACTTGAATCTCCCAATCTAATCTTACTTGATCACAATCTAAAAGAAATTCTTCTCAAGTTGACAATGCACTGCTACCCAACTTAGAATTTACCCACTATCACAGAAGGCTATATACTTTAAGAAAAATATTCCTTAATTTATTTACTCATGTCATTCAATCCTCAAAACTTCAACGCCGATTATATCATATATGATATGTCCTTAATTACAAAAGAATAATCCTCAAGTATGTGATCGGCCTACGGGGTATATCTAGTACTCTCTGTGTATTAAACTTATACCAAGCACGAGATTTCGTCTTTCCGAAATAAGGGAAGACGGAGACCAATAATAAAGAGTTCAAGGGTGAGGTAATAGAATAGAAGTATCGGGATCAAGGAGTTTAAGGAATTCAAATGGGAATTGTCAAAGCAGTTGTGGATTGAAATCCTATTTTGGTAATTCTTTGTTCGCATGCTCGTATTAGTACAGTTATGTAACCGATACGATCCGCTCAGACATATCTAGGGGCAAGTACAGGTGTTTACTAGTCAACTATATATCTTAATCCACGTAAGGTAGTATTGCGAAGGGCGAATCAAGCGCACTATGGTTGATCAGACCGTAGTACTCTGATTCTGAAATGTATTAGTGTGCGCGCCCAATAATACATATGTAGTGAACAAGCTTGATAAAGAATAAGCTTGCAAAAACTAGACTATAATAGCAGCATGAGTCAAGATAGTACAACAAATATAACTACGCTGGATTATGATGAAAGAATGTGCAAATTAATTCAAGTTCACAAAACAAAACAACATAAGCAACAATAATAAAAAGACTCTACAATCTCTACAGTTATCATACAACCTTCTTGTCTAAGTCGCTAGTCGACCAAATAGGGGCATGGACCTCTAAATTCTGTTGCTTGAATAAACACTGTCGTCTTATGTTATCATACAATTAATGTCATTCAGTTACACTACCTCGATGGGTCAGGTGGACTATGTGATACTAGGTTGTGAGGCATTCTACCCAACTTAAAAGAATTAAACTAATACTGTGACAGTCTTAAGAGGATCCTACAAAATAATCTTGCACATGTAAATAAAACAGAAACTCTTATTAAGGTATATGAGAAAAGATCTTGGTACTTATTAGGGTCTCCTATTGCGTTATATAGGTAAGGGTCACCTTAAGTCTTAATTATAGTACTCATAGAACATGTGTCAATAGCGAGAATAGAAGAGTTACTAGCCGTTAAGGGAAAAGGGATCTAACCTGTATCGAGGTGGGGTATATGTTACGCAATTTAAAACTAAGGGATAACCATAAAATTATAATCTAGATGAATACTCCACTATCAAGTTCTAACTACAAGGTACGTAATTCAAAATTCAAGATCGCAACTATCACTTTAGCAAACCATTTGTCCTATCATAGAATACAATCACTTGGTCTATAATCAGAAGCGTCAGATTGGCATGAATTGAAAGATGAAGAAATAAAGGGGATAATTTATTCGTCGCACCATTAGCGAACGTTAAGGTTGCAGAGGAATAACATATAAAATTAAAATAGGGAGCTCTAGATAGCATCATGGTTTTCTAAAGGGGAGTGGGGTGCTAGTTGCTATGTTCGAGGCATGATTAAGAAAAGGGTTAATTACATTCCTCTAGGCTTTCTAGGATGCTGTCTACTAATAATAAGGCAATGATCTAAGTTTGTAGTTCTCCAATACTTATCTAACTGTGTAGGTTAGGTTCAGTCCTAATGTTCAATATTGGTTCTCCATTGGTTCCTCAATACTAGGGTCAAACATTATGGTAAAACTTCTAACTATCTCTAGTAGTGTATATACTACTCTCAAGTCTTCTTAATACATCAAAGGGTAATGGTATACCAATCTAAAGATAAGGAATTCTAGGTTCACTAGATATTCTAAACTTAGTAGTGTGTCTATATTCTAGTTGTATTCTTAATAGGTGTGCTACCCTAATTATCATCCTAATAACAGGGGTTCCTATATTCTAGCAGAAGGCTATACTCAAAGAACTATTAGGGAAGTACAGGAACCAAGCAGGATACAATTGTTCAAATAGAACAGATAGGAGGAAGATGAATCATAGTCAATTGTGGATGAGATCCTATACTCTAGTCCTAGATGCAGGCTTGTTCGGTACAGTGACGTAACCGAGACAATATGCTCTCGACCTGCATGGGCCACCACAAAAATATGTCACGCCCCAGTCCCAAAAATACGTAGGACTAGGACACGTAAGCATGCCAGCCGCATGGATATGGCAACTCCAATATATGGAAACCATAACCCATACGCACGCTGTAATATGAATATCAAATCCACAAGTGGTATAAAATGTATCACAAGTCACAGGGTATAATCTAAATCTCATCCACGAAAATCAAATATAAATAAATAACCAATATCTATGAAACTAGATCTCAATATAGGTATCTAAGGATGATAGTTGGATGGAAATAAATCCACTACCAACTCGAATATAAGAGCAAATACAATATGAGTACAATACAATAAACACAATATAAGAATACCAGCTATCAATCACGGCTCGAAGAGAAGACATCCTCGAAACTTCATAACCATCCGAATATGCGCTCCTGCAAATACTCAAGAACAGGTACACCTGGCAGGGGACCAGGTCCTCAGAGGGACATAACAAGATACTTAAACACATGCCAATAAAGTACTGAAATAAATATCCAAAGGGGTCGCCTAACCGTCTAAGTGAATGCAGTTAAGAACAACTTTCCCCACAAGTGAGCTATCTGGCTGAAAACCTGGGATTTGGCATGGTTCTCTATTGGAGATCCAGGGGCCTAAAAAGGTACGGCGTCTTTCGAACACCGGAGGCCCGCCTGATAATAATATAATATATAGTGGTCATCACCACCCGTATCTCCAGCGGAGAATCCGGGCGCACAATAGAAAAAGTGTAAAGGAGCTCAAATGCGGTACTTGTTGTTCTCCCTACCCCATGCTCTAAGCGTGTCACATCCATGACACGATAACACCTCTAATAACTGCCAAGTCTACTAGCATGCAAAGTTTCTAACAGCAGTTATTCCTAACGCACAGCCCATACGTACAGGAGGCCAGACCTGTCACGCAGTCCGTGAATCTACATGAGACTCACACTCGTATAACAACTGTGTCACGGCCAATGAACCTAATGATGCTACATGATAATGGGGTAGTCTCATGAACAAGGTCAATACAATACATAAATAAAAATATATCGCGATGACACCGTCGCGCATATTTTATATAACAATTAAAATATATGAACTAAAGACAGAAAATAAAGATGCATGCAACATATGGAATATGAATAACAGTACAATGGCAAGGTATACTTGTCTGGCAAGAAAGCTGCGATGTACCAATAACCTGCTCTAAAAGTCACGCAGAATAAATCCAACATCTATGATAAATATAATAATATAAAATATACACAAAATATCTATTTTGGGTGAGGGAGTTTACAGTCACGCCCCGATTTCGTGGAATCGATTGTCATCTCCTGGGCGTGACACCGTGCGGGCCTAGGTTGTGCATCGCACAAGGCTAAGGTATTTTTGCATAGCGAGTACATATTCAGAGTACGCAGATAAATTAAAATACAAAGTTGAAAGATGGAAAATTTCTCTTTATTGATAATAAACATATAATTACAAACTCTTGAACGAGTAAGAAGGTTGCCGCATGGGCTTACAAAAGCTGACACAAAATGATATAGCTGTCCTGTACATTACATCATTTACTAAAACTCAAAATAAGGGACCTCCAGGCGGGACAATGGCTTTTCCTTTGAGCTGCATTTGAGTTTAGGTTGCTAACTCATGTCTTCAAAATGCTCCAAGTAAGGCACGATCAGGACACGCCGACAGCTGGACTAGATTGGGAAGTGGCTTCAACTCCTTGCAGGATCTTTTTGGTACGAGGAACCTGTTTCAACGAGGGTCCGTACATCAAAATATACTGGTGAAGGCGAGCTAACCCAACTATACTAATCAACACGTTGTTTAGATGAAGTATGCATATTAATTATGGTCTTTCTATCTTGCCTTAGTTTATTTTACAAGCAAGCAGTATATAGAAATTTCTGAAATAAATTTGCCACCGTTCGGTGACTTTTACCTGCCCGTATGAACTACCTACACAATACTTACCTTGTCCTTCCCTACCACGAAGACACAAGTTAGCTTGCACAGGTTTAAATATACGTGGTGATCACTGGCTTGATGCCATAATGGACGATATAGTCTTTGGCAGGAATGGTATGCAACAAAAGTATAAGAGGCGCTGCAAGCCATATCTCGTCAAGTACAAGAGACTAAACAATATGTTCCGCCCAGACCGGATCAGTGCTAGTGACCCAGCGACCGTCCGCAAGAACCATGACCTTGTGCACAAGTTGTCTGTGATCGAACGGGGTCTAGGCTAAGTTATCATTTATGCAGTTGAGGCAACAAGAGTACATGACAAGCAGCATTGCCTGATTTATTTTGCATAGTCTCCCTGAACAATTTATTGCATAACAAGGTATGTTCCATACACTTATAGAAGAAGTATGGATTCTAACTTTAATTAAAACATATAGAGAACTTGTTAAACGAACTAGCGTGCAATAAGGTAACCGTTCACAAGTTGAATGACAAGCAATAATAATCCAAGTCTATTCCTTTTTATCTTGACATATTTTTGTTATTACTTGGTATCGTTTGATCGGGACAAGCAAGAATACAAGATTTTTAGGTGTGAAGTCTTGGAAGAAGAGTCAACTGAATCGAATATAAGCCACTCACAAGTTGGTTTGGAAGGAAAGGAAAGAGGTGCTTTAGGACTCCGCTCGCACATCGCCTACTGCTCTTTCACCTGCATTGCCACGAACAGCTGATCAATACCTCTTCCACTCTTTCCAATCTCGGAATTGAAGTGCAGTTCAACGAACAAAAATAATAAAATCTATCAAAACCGTTCAAGAAAAGGCAACAAATCCAAAAACCAACTCAAAGCACGAAAGCAACAAAGCGACAGCGAAAACTAGGCAAGAAAACTTGCAGCGAAGAGATCCCTCTTGACTCTGCCACTAATTCGATCCTGGGGGCACGGTCCACTGAATATGGAAATCGATTCCGAAGAAGCAAATCTATAACAAAGATCTTGTTTCAATCTATCCCGATCGAACGATACCGTCTTGTATTTCTTAGCCGCGCTCCCTGAATAGGGGGAATGGGACACCACATCATCCTCGTAGGACAGGTGGGTAATCAATGGACAACCATTGGTGATGCGGTACCTCTTAAAGATGGGCCTATGTCCCATGGCAATAAGATTTTGGCTAAGCAACTCAGCAGAAATGATGAAGAGCGCAGGCGATATGGGATTACCCTTCCGTACCCCGTATTACGATTTGAAGAATCCTGAAGCTACGCTATTAATAATTGGAGAGAACTAAGAGTTGGTGATCGAACGCCACAGGACATCAATCCAGGCTTCGGAGAAGCCAAACCATCTCAAGATCCATATTAGAGCTTGCCAATCTATGCAGTCGTAGGCTTTCTTTATGTCCACCTTGATCGCCACATTGCTACCCTGATTGTTTGCCCCCATGCTGCTAATCATCTCCTGAGAAAGCAATATGTTGTCAATGATTTCTCGCCCGCGAACAAAACCACTTTGCTCTTTAGATATAATCTTTGGAAGAAGAGCTGATATCCTGTTAGCAATCACTTTGGAAAAAATCTTGTTAACAAAAGTGGAAAGGCTAATCGGTCTAAAATTTGAGAAGGATGGAGAGTTTGGGGATAAGCACCAGGAATGTGCTAGAAATTGCTTTCGGATAACTGAGGCCCTCCAAGAAAGCAGACATAGCCTCCACCAAGTCGTGCTTGAGGAAGTCCCGGCATAAATGGAAGAATTCCCCCGTAAACCAACAAGACCAGGGGAACTCTCTTTATCCAACGCCCATGTAGAAGCATAGAAAATCTAGATCTATGCGTCCACCAAACATGCGTCCCAAGATCGACTTAGAAAAAATCAGGTCGCAGAATGAATATACGGCTTAGAAGAGCAGCTACTATGCGCCGACCACTTCATAACTAGTGATCCCGTGTGCCATCAGTGCCACGTGCCACTAAGTAACTAGTGTTCCCATGCGCCAGCAGTGCCATGCACCACTAAGTAACTAGTGTCCGCATACACCAGCAGTGCCATGCGCCATTAGTCCCTCAAGCATCCCTGTGCCCCAATACTGTCCACATAAAGGCCTGAACAAAGATTATGTCTGACACAGAATCCTGAAAGAAATAACTTTTTGAATGCCTCGAAAGACGTGAGCACGCTAAAAGACAGAACCTCACGTCAGCATGAACTTTACTCCTGACAAACGTGCAGCGCCACGTGTACGAGGCCACATGCTGTAACGCCCCGTTCCGCTCAAGCGGACTGCCGTTTGAAACGGCAATAGTGCAACTGTCCCGACCCGCTTTGCCTCAAACGAAAAGTAAAGGATATCCAAACTTGTCCCTACAGGAATCCGGCTTAGGCTTTCAGAGGCTCGCTTGACGTATCGCTCTACCGAGGCGAATCATCGCTAAGGTGGGTGGCTACGGTGAACTTGTCTTTGCTTAGCCAGCACACATAAAATCTGGAATATTTATGCTAGTCGCTAGGTGATTCACCCCTTGCATGCTAATAAATCCAACACACCTAGCTAAGGGAATAATCCCAACTTGTATTGCTTATGCTAGAACATGGAAATGAAACACTGCTTTTATGTACATATGTTCAAACCCTCGCATGCTGCCCTAGAACGTGTTACTCGGGAGAGTCCCTAACGATCTCGCTTCTCGGCTTACCTTCGGTCCCGAGCCAATATGAATATTGTATTTATACAACGCATACTTGTCTGCTTGAATGTTGCCTTGTATTCATCCAAACCCTAGGAAGACTACTAAGTAGTCGTTCCGTGCCTGATTGATCTTGGCAAGTTATTCACTGTACAGAAAATAAGATCCAAGTATCTCGTGTACTCGTGTACTCGTGTTCCAGTGCACTCGTGTTCTCGTGTTCCTGTGCACTCGTGTTCTCGTGTTCTCGTGTATCTCGTGATAATTGATTGACCCAAAAGAAAGTGCATATCGCGGACAACTCGGAAATGAGGTATAGTTCCACGGACGGTCACCGGGGTACTGGGGCCGATCCGATCCGGATGGAACTTCACGTGTGGTCCCTCGTGTTCGGGCGAGTGGTTTGCAGCACCTCGTGTACTTTCGTTGCATTCCACTTTCCCGGGACCACATCACGTGTGTAGTCCATCGTGTGCGGGCAAGATGGTTTGTAGCGCATCGTGTACTCATGTTGCATTCTATCTTGGCCTTGGACTACTTCATGTACAAATCCATCGTGTACGGGCGAGATGGTTTGTAGCACATCGTGTGCTCTCGTTGTGTTCCACTCTCGTCTGGGATTAGTCCTTTATGGCTTTGCCAGCGACTCATGTTTATATAGATAAGTCATCCTCGCTTAGCGGCTATCCGGGTGCTAGTCATTGCATCGCACCAAAGAACAACTGAGCACACCGAATACTGTCCCGTTCAACGACCCTCGTGTTTGCATATGTTATGCATCCTGAATGCTTATACATGCTCCTGCTTAAATTAACAATGTTTGCCTTGGACAGGGAAGGAGAAATGGTAAGTTGGTAAGTCTCGTCGTGTTTCCTCAAACATTGCCGCGCACTGCCCGACACGATAGCTATTCAATGTTTGCATGAAACTGATCCTAAGGCAACTAGAAAGACAACTTAATAGTTGTGCACGGAACCTGTATTACGTGTTTGGATTTGTCGAGCGGGCGAGTAGCTTCCCCACCAGTGCATTCAATGTACTGATAATCCACCAGTTTGTATGCAGGGTACGGGAGAACCTCGTTCGGTACGGATGTCTCCTTCGTGCGTGCTAAGGCCAGGAGTTCCCTCTGAAGCCTTGCAACGGTGCATCCGGAACAGAAGCACATATACAAGACATAATGTTGTGAACATAGCCCAAACTCGCCTGAACATCGCCTGTACAATCATTTCACAGTTGTAGCCACTTGGCACGCTTTTACTGTTTCAGATAGAGAGGCTTGAGCGACTTGTAATCTCGGCTATATGTCGCCTGTAACACTTGTTCATTATCAATAAAAGAGCTTGCTTTACTTCAACTTGTGTTTCAATAATTCTGCTATATTTGTCGACTCAGTGAACCTGTTATCGATCGCCTATGCGTTCATGACTCTGCTGCACTCGGATAATCTGTGCGACTCTGTGGCTTAGAAATCTTGCCGCCAGCCAATGAACCATGGCGTTGCACGGGCGTGGATCACGCCCGTGCGGCATCACGCCCGGATGGGTCAAGCGATTGTTCCGCGGGAGCGCTGGCGAGGGTGATTCCCGCCTAGCGGGAATGGCCGATTGCCTGCGGGAGATCGGGACGTGACATATTGGTATCAGAGCCTGGCTTCTACGCCTTTGGACTTCGATTCGATATCTCTGTTTCGAAAGCTCGTTCGTGGGTTATGTGAATGCTCTCTCTCAATGCCTCGATGGGATGTTCCAACAATAAGTCTAAATACTTTCAAAATGCGTTTTGAAGGATATGATATGCTTGCTTGTGTATGCTGTGCTGCGAGTGGCCTTTGTGCCAACCTGTGCGAACCCTTGAGAGTATCGCTAGTAGCTTGTCCGATTTTCACTAACCCTAAGTTTGGTTGAATGCATCTATTCGAGGGACGCCTTGAACTAGTGCACCATCCAAGACTTAAGAAAAGGTGAACTCGAGTGCTGAGACTTCGCTATCACTAAGCTGGTTGACGTGTTCACGCTAGAAGTGCACTTCGAAAGTGCGCACGATCCAGTCTAAGCGATATGCTGATTTCGACGCTTGTGCAAGTGAATATCCAAATGAACAAGTACAACGACTTGTCTAGGATTGCCTCAACCCTATATTACTGCTTGTCCTCAGTAAGTCTCGAGGACGAGACTTTTTCTGAGTTGGATAGGATGTAATGCCCCGTTCCGCTCAAGCGGACTGCCGTTTGAAACGACAATAGTGCAACTGTCCCGACCCGCTTTGCCTCAAACGAAAAGCAAAGGATATCCAGACTTGTCCTACAGGAATCCGGCTTAGGCTTTCAGAGGCTCGCTTGACGTATCGCTCTACCGAGGCGAATCATCGCTAAGGTGGGTGGCTACGGTGAACTTGTCTTTGCTTAGCTAGCACACATAAAATCTGGAATATTTATGCTAGTCGCCAGGTGATTCACCCCCTGCATGCTAATAAATCCAACGCACCTAGCTAAGGGAATAATCCCAACTTGTATTGCTTATGCTAGAACATGGAAATGAAACACTGCTTTTATGTACATATGTTCAGACCCTCGCATGCTGCCCTAGAACGTGTTACTCGGGAGAGTCCCTAACGATCTCGCTTCTCGGCTTACCTTCGGGCCCGAGCCAACGTGAATATTGTATTTATACAACGTATACTTGTCTGCTTGAATGTTGCCTTGTATTCATCCAAACCCCCGGAAGACTACTAAGTAGTCGTTCTGTGCCTGATTGATCTTGGCAAGTTATTCACTGTACAGAAAACAAGATCCAAGTATCTCGTGTTCTCGTGTTCCTGTGCACTCGTGTTCTCGTGTTCTCGTGTATCTCATGATAATTGATTGACCCAAAAGAAAGTGCATGTCGCGGACAACTCGAAAACGAGGTATAGTTCCACGGACGGTCACCGGGGCACTGGGGCCGATCCGATCCGGATGGAACTTCACGTGTGGTCCCTCGTGTTCGGGCGAGTGGTTTGCAGCACCTCGTGTACTTTCGTTGCATTCCACTTTCCCGGGACCACATCACGTGTGTAGTCCATCGTGTGCGGGCAAGATGGTTTGTAGCGCATCGTGTACTCATGTTGCATTCCATCTTGGCCTTGGACTACTTCATGTACAAATCTATCGTGTACGGGCGAGATGGTTCGTAGCGCATCGTGTGCTCTCGTTGCGTTCCACTCTCGTCTGGGATTAGTCCTTTATGGCTTTGCCAGCGACTCATGTTCATATAGATAAGTCATCCTCGCTTAGTGGCTATCCGCGTGCGAGTCATTGCATCGCACCAAAGAACAACTGAGCACACCGAATACTGTCCCGTTCAACGACCCTCGTGTTTGCATATGTTATGCCTCCTGAATGCTTATACATGCTCCTGCTTAAATTAACAATGTTTGCCTTGGACAGGGAAGGAGAAATGGTAAGTTGGTAAGTCTCGCCGTGTTTCCTCAAACATCGCACGGCGCACTGCCCGACATGATAGCTATTCAATGTTTGCATGAAACTGATCCTAAGGCAACTAGAAAGACAACTTAATAGTTGTGCACGGAACCTGTATTACGTGTTTGGATTTGTCGAGCGGGCGAGTAGCTTCCCCACCAGTGCATTCAATGTACTGATAATCCACCAGTTTGTATGCAGGGTGCGGGAGAACCTCGTTCGGTGCGGATGTCTCCTTCGTGCGTGCTAAGGCCAGGAGTTCCCTCTGAAGCCTTGCAACGGTGCGTCCGGAACAGAAGCACATATACAAGACATAATGTTGTGAACATAGCCCGAACTCGCCTGAACATCGCCTGTACAATCATTCCACAGTTGTAGCCACTTGGCACGCTTTTACTGTTTCAGAGAGAGAGGCTTGAGCGACTTGTAATCTCGGCTATATGCCGCCTGTAACACTTGTTCATTATCAATAAAAGAGCTTGCTTTACTTCAACTTGTGTTTCAATGCTTCTGCTATATTTGTCGACTCAGTGAACCTGTTACCGATCGCCTATGCGTTCATGACTCCGCTGCACTCGGACAATCTGTGCGACTCTATGGCTTAGAAATCTTGCCGCCAGCCAATGAACCATGGCCTTGCACGGGCGTGGATCACGCCCGTGCGGCATCACGCCCGGATGGGTCAAGCGATCGTTCCGCGGGAGCTGGCGAGGGTGATTCCCGCCTAGCGGGAACGACCGATTGCCTGCGGGAGATCGGGGCGTGACACATGCGTCCCAAATCCCATGTGTTCCATCCGTCCTATGCGTCCCAGACCCCATGCGTTCTATGCGTCTCTGGCCCCATACATTCCAGACTCCATGCGTTCCATGCTTCTCTGGCACCATGCGTTCCAAACTCCAGGCATTTCATACGTCTCTGGCCCCATGCGTTCCAGACTCCATGTGTTCCATGCGTCTTATGCGTCACAGACTCCATGAGTCCAATATGGCAGGGTTCCCTGAGACAATTTTTTTTTTGTTGCGACTGAAGTGATTCTCTCTAACTAAATGCGGGTCACGTGTCAAGCTGACCAAGTCACGCAAACAAAAGATGAGAACCGCCCAGATCTTCAGCGACGACAAATCACAACAAACGTCTACATGGCAGCTCGGCCTGGACACAACTACATCATGTTAAGGATGTACACGTGGCAGCATGTCCATAGTATGCGTCTACAGTTACAACCATAATCTGTTGAAGGATCCTCCTGCTGCCACCAAACAGAAGCATATGCGGCACCTATAGCCCATCAGTATGATGGCTATAAATAGGAGCAACTTGGACGTTTCAATAGCTAGTTTTTCTGCTTCAGAGACCATACCCCTTTAGGCGAGCTACGTATGTGCACACAAGCTCAGGAGAGAGAAAAAAGAAGCGAGCATCCTCATTCCCTCGTCGGACCGTCAACGGAGTAAAAGAGTCGCTGCAGTACTCGATCTCCATAGTCACATCACCCAGATCAAAAATATTGTACTTAGATTTTCTATCTAGGATTTCTTTGTACTCTTTTTGTTTGTTATTAAACGAAGATTTTCCAAACTCACTTCAATGACAAACAGCCCAGATAGCCGAACAAACTTCTAGCTTCGTGACCAGCTGGATGAGCCGCTCGTTTTTCTCGTCATAGATAAGAGGAGGGAGATTCTCAAGAAAATGATCATGAATTGTAACAGAGTCCTTGGACAGAAGAGATTAGAAAAATCGAGCGGCTTTACACTGAATGTCTTCTTGCCGATGGAGGATATTGCCACCGTTATCTCTGATTTGATGAATGAAAAGGTGGCTCCGACGCTGACAAACGCCGCCATGGAAGAACTTCGTGTTCTTATCACCCTCCAAGTCCCATCTGTGCTGCGCTTTTTGTCTCCAATAATCTGCTTCAATGGAAAGTCGTTGCTTCAGCCTTGCCCTAGCCAAGTTTAATTCTGAACGGTCCTCAGGTATGCCTGACAAGTCAAAGTCCGCTTCAACTGGACTTAGGCCCGAGAAGAAACGGGTGGAGCCTGCCCGGATCGCAAGTCTGATAGGTCGTCCGGGCCGATTTAGGGTAGGGTCCAGGTTGGTTGAAAAAGAAAGAAATTTTTATAGGAAAGAATTGAGATAATTTTTTTGGAAAGTGGACTTGGGTAGAAATTTTGCGAACAACTCAGTCAAGTTGTCCTAGGATGTTGTTGCCGATGAGAGAATAAGAACTTTGATGTAATATGCTTGGTGTTGTCTCATTTGATGTATTATTTCTTTATTTGGTCAATACATGCGACGTTGTATCACAAATGGTAAAGACATAACAATTTTAGGAACTCACCTTTTACGGGTTAAATAAATAACCGGTGTGAGTATAGCCAACAAGACGAGCATTATTCTGAGGATTAAGAGGGATTGATCAATTCCAAGTTACTTATGACAGAATAAGCTTATGTACGTAGTACCCTTAATGTAATAAAATATGTCTTTAATACCATTTTAGTGGCAATATGTTGGCGTAACGATAAATATAGCCAAGAGGTTCACAACAAATGAGATATCCGGTCTAAAATAACCCTGATTAGTGTTCAAAAATGGATAAATAATGGGACTTAGTATTTTACTAAATTATCCCCAAATGACTATAAACTACTATTGGGGGGATAAAATGGTAAAATATCCCTCAAATTATTTTATTTATTATGGTGGCGGGACACGGGGAGGGGTGTAGAACTAGGGTTGAGCATTATTCGGTTTTGGATCAAAAATCGAACCGAATAAGATATTCTGTTCGGTTTAAAAAAAAATCGGTTATGTTTCGGTTTTGAAAATACTAAATTTTCTTATTCGGTTTCAGTTTCGGTCCAAAATCGAAAATCGAATAAAAAAATTTAGTATATATATATATATATATATATAAACAAAAAAATGCAAATAAATCAAAAATTGAACCAATTTAATTCGGTTCGGTTCGGTTCGGTTATGGGCAATTTCTTTTCGATTTTAATTTTTCTTATTCAATTTTTGGTCCAATTCGATTTTCGATTGGAACCGAATTAACCGAATGCTCACCCATATGTAGAACTCAATGTGTGAGTCGGCCTGGACCCATTGTTGACCGGGCCTTGGCCGGCCTGACTTAGACCCAAGAAGAAACGGGTCGAGCCTGCCCGGTTCGCAAGTCCGATAGGTCGTCCGAGCCGATGTAGGGTAGGACCCGGGTTGGTTTAAAAAGAAAGAATTTTTTAAGGAAATAATTGAGATAATTTTTCTTAATTAAAAATTGACAAATTTGCAAAAAAAAAAAAACCTAAAAAAAAATTAACAATATACAAATTTTACGCCAATATTTTAAAGTAACACAATATTTTATTAATTTTTTAATATATATTATTTTGTACATAAGTCATACAACTTATGTTTGTGTTTCAACTTTTTAACCTCTCTTCAAAATTTTTTTTTATCCTGAGGTTGAGGTGCAGTTTGAGGTTGATTATCTTGTGGTTGCTGTGGTGGTTGATCATTTTTCATGACAACAAGTAGTCTCTTCACCGAATATCACTAGATTGCTTTTAAGTATTGCTAGAGAGAGAAGAAAATTGTTGCAGTAAATTTGAAATAATTATGCTCTACTAATAGTAGTTTTTCGGTGCCAAATTACATCCAATACCCTTAAATATATTGTTGTTATGAGGATATTTTGGTCATGTTAAGCAAAATGATCAAAATATCCTTAAAACAGTTAAAAACAACATTAATATTAGCTGTATTTTGGTAAAAATATCACATCTAAGACAAATATGGTTGTTAGAGGAATAATTTATCAAAATACCCCTCTAAAGTTATAAATAACGGTTATATAGGAGAGTCATTCTGGTAAATTATATATATATATATACCGTGGGGCCCGTGGGAATGGGGGATTGGGTTTCAATCAGGTCTGGATCGGGCCCTAATTGGGTCACTGACTAGGCTGGGCCGATAGAATTTTCTAGGTCAGCCCGGTTCGAATTTGGGAGCAGGTCGGATCTGACCAAGCTATCGGACCACGAATGCAGTCCCAGCCTGAACCTGGATTCTATATAGACCGGACCAGATCGGCCCGTTGATCGAGCCCGGGGCCGACCAAGACCGGGTTTGATCGAGCCGTGTCCGGGTCGAATTACGAGCCATCCGGTCCAATTAACACCTTGATGTAGAACTGAGTTTACCTGGATTGGGTTGGTCTGATCCTGAGGGAAGATAATCCAGTCCGATCCATTGGAAGAGTGGGTCAGACCGATCTCGATCTTTGGCCTGGGTCTGTCCCGTTCGAATTCGACCGGACTGATCCTGATCCTGATCCTGGACTAATTTTCAGACCGCCCAAAAGTGAAGTCCAATTCACACAGTTCAATCAATTGTCCAAGTCAAAAACTCGCTAGTGACAATTAATAATTTTAGGTTTATCATAACATCTTTCTCGTTGGTTTAAAGGAGTTTGAAGTTGTTGATCCTCTTCAATATCCTCCAGTTTTCTCCTTCCATAAAATAGATTTCCCTAAAAAAAAAAAAAGAGTTTTATTTATATAATAAAGAAAAAGTCATGTGGGTGGGAGGAGACAAAATAGAAGCCGGGTTTGTTGGTCACTAACCCAACATGGACCGGAATAATCGGCGGCCCCACGCCGTCCCGACCGCCAAAATAAGCGGCAGCGGTCTGACCTGACCAAAGTAACGGCCTCGCACGTGGGACGCACCTGGTCTCTCACATGCCACATAATTAAATTAGTTCACTATGTTACCAATTGTTTAAGGCTTTTGATATTGACACACCATTTTAAGTAATCATAAAATTAAAAACAAGAAATCACTTGAATCTTTAAAACCATGCTAACAATTCAAAAATCTTTTACATAATATTCTTTTCATTCTCAAATTTATTTTGTTCGAACTGAAATTCAAATTCGTGTACATTTTTTTTCCCCTCTATTACCGGTGCTACCACTAAACCATCTTTTTATTGGGTTATATATATGGATTATTTGGTTGGCTATAAAAGAAATATTGTTGTTCTAATTGTTGTTGCAATACTTATACCAATTTCAGCATTTGGTTGATCGTAAAATTATATTTACAACACTAAAAGTTACAATAAATATTTCAATTTTTGCAACTTATGTTGCAAACAAAAGTGACACCAAATTACAATAGCAAAAGCTGCAAAAGATTTCTATTTACATGCAACCAAACAATCTCATAATGTTGTTCTATGTTGTAACCACATTTATTTATAATTTTTTTTTTTATTAAAATTGCATTTTGAAAAATAATTTTAGATTATAATATGAGATAATTTGTAAATTTATCTTCTTAATTCTACAATTGTTTATTTTTTAGTTTTTATTCGACAAACTAAAATAACATTTATATAAGAATAAGAGAAAATACAATTTGCACATTTAATAAATGAAAAAAATTATTAAGGGCACCACCAAAAGTGAATAGTCATCAATCTTAAGTCGTAAAATTGGTTAGAGGCAACACACAATTTGTTAGGGGACAACACACCATTTCAAACAACCAAATTCATTTTTATCTCACACAACTTAAATCTTCCTCTTTTTCTTGTAATAACTTTTTCTTCCGAACTTCATTATTGGTGGTTTCGAACGATGTTACAGGGTTTTGAAGCTTTAGAAATCGTAATAGTCGGATTGAGGATGACGAAGGAAGCCAGAATTCTGACAATCCTAAGTTAGAAAACTCTCTCTTAGGACTGTCATAATTCTAACAGTCCCAACTGTCATAGGATTGCTAGAATTTCTGCAGTCCTAACAACAGTTATGATTGCCATAATCCTGTCAGTCCTTCATCGTCCTCGATTCGAATGTCACGATTTCAAAATATTTTAATCCCTATAATGAGATTCGAAACCACCAATAATGATGTTCGAAAGATGAAGATATTGTAAGAGGAAGGAGAAGTTGTGTGAGAGGAGGAGGGAATACGAGTTTGAAATTGTGTGTTATTCCCTAACATTTTCTTGAAGACTAATTTGGGTTAAAAAATGATCATATTTTTTAAAAAGATGTGATAGCTCCTGTGACTTTGTGTGTTTCCTATAGTAATTTTCTAAACAAAAAGTGCACTCTCTTAACATGCTACCGGTAAGTCTAATTCTTTGGAAATATATTCTCCTTTTAGAACCAAAAAAACTCTTCTAATACTTAAACATTCATATTATTCACTTGAATTAATTATTAACTTTTTTATTGGTTTGAAAAGAAGAAGAAGAAGAAGAAGAAGAAGATGAGTTTAACTGACAAGATTGTTGACAAACTTTTGTAGGACTTAATTGTACATTAAGTATGAAATTGTTGGACTTAATTGTACATTAGGACGTTTGGTACATGTTAATATTTTTTATTTTTGGACAAATTTAGAGTGAAAATTTTATTCGAAAAATGATATGTTGTCCGCAGGCGGACTGACCCGTCCGCCTGCATGGTTGACTCTCACTGCCCCCTTGCATTCACGGGTCCCATCCAGTTGACCTGCCAATGGGAGTATTTACCTAAACAACTATGTTTTATTGCCTGCCAAGGAAAGTATTGGCCTGCCAATGAAAGTATTTACCTTAAAAGCTGTGTTACAAAAATATATTTCTGAAAATTAAGAATATTCGAATAAAAAATTTACCTAAAAAATATGAGAATTATCTCTTAAGAATATGTGGATATATATTTTTGTCAGAAATTTTGTTACTGTTGTTGTTTTTTCTACACTTTTTTTCCATTTGTTTTTAATCTTTTTTGTTTTTAAGCTTTTTTTTTTTCATTTTTTTGTTCTTTTTCATTTTTTAGGAATTCTTTTTCGTTTTTTGGGGTTTTGGGTTTTTCGTTTTTTATTTTTTAATATTTTTTAGTTTTTAAGAGTTTTTCTTTTTTTAGTTTTCATTTTTAAGAATTTTTTTGTTGTTTTTTGGATTTTCTTATTTGTAACTCTTTTCTATTTTTATTTTCTGTGTTTTCTTATTTTTATTTTTTTCGAAAATATTTATATAGTCACCAAACATGAAAATATAATTTTTCAGAAAAATTAATCACTTGAAATTTAATTTCTGAAAATATAAATTTTTGGCTATATAGTATTCTGCACAACAAACACACCCTAAGTATAACACTCCATAAGTATAGAGCTGCAATTCCTAAGATTAACTCCAAAGTTTGTATATTTAGTCCCTACAAAACTAAGAATTACATCTTACTTTTCTATATAAGAAAAATTGAATTTTGATTCACTGATAATGAAAAAGTACTTTTGTTGAATATTTGACAATTCCAAAGATATATCTTTTATTTTCTTTAATTTACAATTTTTCATATGTTATTTATACCAGCAAACTGTAAAGGGTAGACGTAAGACAAACATAAATAAATTAAGAGTTATTTATACTAACTACTCCTAACTTTTGAATTTATTACACGGGGTACCCCTATTTTTAAACTAATTACACTGACCGTCCCTATGTTTTATGTTTATTACACGGGATACCCTTACTTTAAGATAAAAATAAAAAATTATAACACTAACTACTTCTATTTTTAATTTTTTTTTTAAAGAGATGGATTGTCAGGATAATTAGTTTAAAAATAGGAGTATTCCGTGTAAAAAGTCCAAAATTTAGGGGTAGTTAGTATAAATAATCCATAAATTAAAGATTTATGTAAAACCCTATAGTTAACTTACCCTAATCAAACCTACTCCACACCAAACTTGTACCATAAAGAGAACTAAAAATAATAAAATTTAGAATCCTAAAGATTTGATCTTGGATTTGCACCAACATATAAAAAGAAAGTAACAACACGTTTTAAGAATCCTAAGATTTGATGTTAGAATAATATCATATACCTAAAACATTAATCCCAATATTGGTTAGTTAATTCATAGCTTAGCTAAGGTTCCCTTTATTCTTCCCCCCAAAGAATGGGAGTTAACCAAATAAAGCAAAGATTCTGAACAACTCAGAGTGAGAATACCACCATCCCCACTAGCCCACCAATCAAATCGTGCCACATCATGAACCGGAGATGCTAAATTTGCCCTTAATTATAATAGTCACTATGAGCCTTCATAAAATATTCTCATGCCTTCTCCTCTGGTTATATATAAATACAGAGAGAGAGAGCATTTAGTTCAGGAAACATTGCTAAATTTGTTTGATGGTGATGATGAATGTTTATGAGGTTGTAGACATGGATGATGATGAGTATGCCAAGCTTATTAGGAGGATGAATCCACCTAGGTATAATTCTTCTTCTTCTTCTTCTTCTTCTTTGTTAGTTTGGTTTTTATGGGTATTTTTCTGGAATTACTTTGATGCTATTTTTGTGCTTTAACTGTATTGTTAACATGGGTTTGTGTGCTTTTCTTGTTTTGTTTTATGTGTATTTTTTTTGTTATATTTTTTTGTCTTAATTTTGTGCTATAATTTGCCCCTTTTATAGCATCTGGACACATACCTTCTAACATCTCTTCTACTGAGAATATACTGTTAATATGGTGTTTATGTGGTTATTATTCTCTAGAGACCCATATCTTCTACATAGGTAATGATTTTTGGGTTGTACCACTTGTTTGGTTGTTGTTGTTGTTGTTTTTTTTTTTTTTTTTTTTTTTTCTGGGATATTTTTTTAAATTTTATTTCGTTTTCATATATTGACAACTTTGGGTTTGTGGGTTTTCTAAGAAGCTATCTTCATATATGCCTGTATCTATTATCCTTTGCTGTTGTTTTGTTATTTTTTTCCTCCCTTTTTGTGTTTGGATTAATTTTTTTCTTCTTATTTTTGTTATGTTTATGAAATTCTAGTTTAATAGTGTTATGATGTTCTTTCTGTTTCTAGATACTTTCTTCCAAAGTATTCTCTTGTTTTGATTCTGAATTATTTTAAGATGATTTTTTTTATGGTTGCTATTTTACTAGATAAAATTAACAAAGAAACTAAATAAACTACTCATGTTTATGTACCAAAAATAAAAAATAACACTAATATTATTTAAAAATTAGATAAAAATTTAAAATATATTAAAATAATTTAAATATATTAATTAAATTTTGTTATAGATATGTTTGTTGAATTTTGGATATATGATTAGATAATACCATGTAGTTAGTTTAAATATAATTAAAATATTAAATATATTTTAATTAAAATTTGTTATATATATATATTTATAAAAAAATTGGCATATGTTAACGTAGTTATAACTTATATTCTTATCAGGATTTTAAGACTTTTTATATATGAATGATATACATAATTTTAGATTTTTTTTATTAACGAGTACCATATGATGCACGTACCAAAATAAAATATTATTAAAAAATTAAGTAAAAATTTAAATTATATTAAAATAATTTTAATATATTTTAATTAAAGTTTGTTATATATATATATATATATATATATATATATATATATATATATATATATATATATATATATATATAATATTTTTTTTCCTAATCTACCCACCCCCTCCCCTGTGCAAGAGCCGAACCCGCTGCCCCCAGGCCTCGAGCCTTGTCCGCTAGAGAGAGAGAGAGAGAGAGAGAGAGAGAGAGAGAGAGAGAGGAATGTGAACATATATTAAAATAATACTATGTATTTAGTTTTAAATGATTTTTTTTTTAATGTCGACGTAATGCTCGAAACTTTGTACAAGTTACGTTGCATGTCTTTTGGGTCCACTGTCTCCAAATTTCTATCATATTTATAAATGGAAGTAATAATACACCCAATTTAAATATGATTTGAGCAGCTCGTTTTGAACTATTTTCAAACCTCTAGCAAAGATATAAGAAATAGTTATACCTAAGTTATAGTGTGTTTTGTTGTTTCTATGGTGTGTTTTGTTGTTTCTATGGTGTGTTTTCTTAAGTATTTTTTCTTTAATTATTTGTGTGATATTATTATAGAAATTGTTCATTTAGTTCTTATTAGTTTGGATTTGTACTTGAGGGAGGTTGTGGGTCCTACCTATCCCTACACAGTATTTTTTTTTCTTTACCAACTGCTTGTCGGTAGGTAGAGGGTTGTGGGCTATTTGAGGGAGGTGGTGGATTCGATCTAGGTGGATAACCTCATCTTCAAGAACATATCCATCTTAATGATTCTTTTGGTTCCTAAATTTTTTTTGGGTATATTTGATCTTTACTCAACCTTTAATGCTTACCTATGTTTGCACAAAGAAGACAAGATACGATAACATTGATTTCCCATGTCCTACTGTATCTTGGAATGTCGCTATTTTGCATGTCCTACTGTATTTTGGAGTATCACGTGTCCGATACATTTCCGGACCGACACAACACCAATTTTTAGAGTGTTGTGGTTCCTAGATGCTTACATAGGTTTCTTTTCCTCCTTGGGAGCTAATTATCCGTTTATTTTGGGATGAAGGGTAGTGATCGACAACGATTCTTGCAAAAACGCTACGGTTATTCGGGTAATTGATGAAGAAGACTATAAGAGTTCATTTTAATTTAGACATCTTACATACAGTTTACTTATATCCATATATTTCCTCAGGTGGACAGTGTCAAGAAAGATGGGATTCTCTTGGAAGTCATCCAAGTTCTCACTGATCTTAACCTAATCATTACCAAAGCATACATATCTTCAGATGGGAGTTGGTTCATGGATGGTGAGCATACAAGACTAATAACAATAGAAGTTCTATTTTTAACTTCACATTATGTTACTAATCCTTGTATATTATCAGTGTTCAATGTGACAGATTGTGATGGAAATAAAGTTTGGGACAAAGAGATCATTTCATGCATACAGAATGTAAGCATCACCACCTTCAATGCTTCACTTTTCTCGTTGAGCATGGTAATTATTAACAATTTAGAAAATATATTTTACACATTAAGTATTTCTAGTATTGTTTCTTAGCAGTTTTAAAATTGAATGAGGTAATAGTCACCCTTGCCGATTGGTTTACAAGTGATAGATAAGTTTTCTTCTTTTACATGTTGTTATAACCTTATTATGCTTTTACACCTTTACTGATTGGTCTTTTTCGTTCGTTTTCTTTGCTGAATTGACCGAAAAAGATACCCCCAATTTCGGTATCGATCGGTATCGGATATTGGTCGATATTGGATCGAGACATGTGAAACCGTATCGGTAACGGCCGATACTGTAAACTATGCTATTTTGGTGTGTTCTAGTGTAGTAGTGTCCGTGGTGTGTATCTGATACGTACCCGATACAAGTCCGACACGACAGTGCTCAAATTTTTTGCTGAGTCCATGTTTCCTAGATATTCAAGGATCAACTTAGTATAGTAGTATCTGAACAATCTCTAAACAGTACATGTAAGTTGTTGTATCGGAAACTATTGTTGGGTACAGTTTTAGTGTTAAATTGATTGCATAGACAGACACATCTGCTGTATCTTCAGAATCTCAAATAGATTTTTTTTGCGGAAATATGGATTTCAAACTCTAATTTGGCTGTTACGAAGTTCATAAAATTCATTCAGACCTTAAAATGCTTCATTTCTCTCGTTGAGCATGATCAGGGATCCATACTTATTATTACGCGGACACGAACATGACACCTATTTTGATGCTCCGTGGTGTGTCTGATACACGTCCGACACAACATTGCTCAAATTTCTGCAGTCCATGATACTTAAAGGCAAGCTTAGTAACAATGTTTACAATTCATTCAGACCCTCCAGACAGATGCTTGCTACTCCCCCTCCCCCGGAAAGAGCTCGGTCGGAGTGATGCACTCCGAAGAGCATACGTCGATCGAGCTCACCGGAACCGACAGGCCTGGCTTGCTATCGGAGGTCTGCGCGGTGCTGACCGACCTCGGGTGCAGTGTCGTCAAGGCCGAAGTGTGGACCCACAACGCCCGTGCAGCTGCCGTGGTCCATGTGACGGACGGGGCCACGGGGCTAGCGATCGAAGACCCGAGGAGGCTGGCCACCATCAGGGAGCTCCTGTGCAACGTGCTGAGGGCGGATGGCGATTTCAGGAAGGCCAAGTCGGCAGTGTCGACGATGGGGGTCACACACACCCAGCGGCGGTTGCACCAGCTGATGTTTGATGATAGGGATTACGACAGGGTCGGCTCGAGGGCCGCGGGGAAGATGCCCCGGCGCCCTGAGGTCACGGTGATGGATTGCTCTGAGAAGGATTACACCGTGGTTATATTGAAGTCCAAGGATCGACCCAAGCTTCTTTTCGACACTATTTGCACTCTTACGGACATGCAGTACGTGGTATTTCATGGAACTGTCAGCACCGGAAGTGGAGAGGCTTACCAGGTACTAGCTCATTCAGAGACTTTGATGCTTTTTTCTGTAGACTAAATTATCCGCTATTCCGATTTTAGCACCATAACTTCATAAATTGTTAGGAGTACTACATTCGTCACGTCGATGGGTTCCCAGTGAGATCACAATCCGAACGGGAGCGGGTGATCCAATGCCTCGAGGCAGCGATAGAGCGAAGAGCCTCCGAGGGGCTAGAGTTGGAACTGAGGACAGAAGACAGAGTTGGACTCCTCTCGGACATCACGAGGATATTCCGGGAGCACGGCCTGTGCGTCCGCAGGGCAGAGATCTCGACCAACGGTGGAGAAGCTGTCGACTCCTTCTACGTGTCGGAGATGTCGGGGAATCCGGTGGAAGCCTCGACCATCGAATCCATTCGAAGACACATCGGGCAGACGGTGCTGAGGGTGAAGCAGAACCCCTCCTCGAGTCGGAAACCGGAGAACAACACCGCCGGGTTCCTGTTTGCCAACTTCCTCAAGGGCTGTTCTTTTCAGAGTTTTCGATTTATCAGATCATACTCTTGAGGCGTTTTTCTTCTGATAGAATTACATCCATACTGTAAATAGTAAATAGTCATGTTACACTGTAAAAAAAAAGAAAGTAGTTGCGTTTTGATTTTTATTTATAGGCTTGTGATAATATTACCACCTTACTTTTGTAAATGGTAACTGCTTGGCTGTACAGAATTGTATATATCAGTGATATAAATCAATCAATTTCAATTTGCTTGTATGGTTAATAATGCGTTTGCGAGGTTTTGACTATGTGAGGACTAGAATAGGCTTGCAAATCTTCTGGTTCTGGTAAGCTAAGCGAGCTGTAGCAGCTCTAAAGGTTACCAAAGCCTGATAGCCTCGCGGTCTACTTGTAAGTTAGAAGAATAAATCAAAGGATCAGAAAGTATTTGCAAATTGTGACAGGAATATAATAATATAAAATCTGCACAAAGTCAGAGCAAATACAGATTTATATTACCACAGGTATAACCAATAGCTAAGGTTAAATGGGCGAACAATCTAACTATCCTTAAAACTCTCCAATCTGTATCACTTCGTAGCAATTGTGTCAAATAAATTCTTGGATTCTTGACATTTGATTGATGCGCAAATAGATCAGACCTTCGAGTGAAAACCACACATCTCACATCTCACATCTCACATCTCATCTCTCTATTTATTTTTCTTTTGCTAACCTAAGAATATGCACTATGCTTCTCAATTTCTTAAACCTGCATGCCTTCTGAATTTGAGCCAAATGAAAACATATCCATCATAAATTATATAATAAATCAAGTCTTCAGGTAATGTAGCAAGTACAAGAGACTCAACTTGAAACATATCCATAATAAATTATATAACAAAGTCTTCAGGTAAATTACCAGCACAAGAGACTCAACTTGCCGACTGACAATTGATGTACTTAATAGTATCAATTACATGTTAGCATTAGGTAGGAATTTGGGAAGTCCACTGTCCCTCCATCTGGGGATTCCTGAATGAAATGCCTGCTGCAAGATGCGTACCCACTCTTCAAGTATCGATTCCTTAAGATGCTGTATTTGGGCATATTCCTTTTCCATGATAAGCTCCAGCTCCTGGAAATGCTTCATTTTGCTTCTTATCTTCTTAAGCTGTTTGTGAGACAATCAGGACATAAAAACATGAATCAGCTTCAGTCAAAGTTAATTTTTGGAGGCTTCATACTGGAAGGAAGGCTATATCCTACTGTCAGAAAAAGATAGAAAAGGAGTCTCAATTTTGAGCTTTTAAAGACTCTTAGTAAGAGTAAACATGAAAACAAGATCTGCACAGAGGAACAGTAAAATTTGTTCAATATAAAAAGACTGCTTAGAAACATACAGCAGAAAACTTGTATCTGATTTACCAAGGATATTGCTATAGAACAATTTCAATGTTAGTAGTGCTTTTACATTAAATTCGTGCCATCCTGCATATTACAACTTCGAGAAAATAGACTACTGAAGTGAGACACTAAGTAATGGCACCTTTAAGAGTGTTCCCTTGCATGACAACCCAGATCACAGGCATGTCAGCTCGGGTTTGTTTGGGGTATAAGAGAATGAAAAAAGTTCAGTAGTTCTTTCAGTAACACTTCCAAAATGGAGAAATTACTCAGGCAAGCTCCTAATGTAACATACAAACAAAAAATAAGTAGAAGCAATTGTTGAAGGGGGAAACACCAGCCAACCTAGTCGATCACAGAAATATAAACTTGGTTTTACTTGGGCTTAAGTTATGCCCTTCTTTAGCTATTCTATTTGATGATTAGAATGAAAGCAAGCAAAAAGAAGTCTTTGTACCCGAGACTGCAAGATGAAAGGACACACCTGCATTTCAATTATGGATGCCATTAGAAGCTCCATTTCCCTCTCTTCCTGGTCTGCCAATAGTTTGGCACGAGCAGCTGCTGCCCCAATAGATGTAGCAACCGAAGCTCTGATCCGAAAGGTTGTGGCACCAAATTTTTTCTCTGGATAAAGCTCTTTCATCCCTACTGGGACAAACAAAAAACAGCAGCAAAGAACATGATCATTCATCATACAATTGACTCAGTTCCTCCATAAATAATCGAAATTGAAATGATGTCAAATAAATATATCACAAGCCTGCAAAACTCTTGGTGATGATGAAGATTTAAGATGGAGAGACAATGTCTTGTATAGCATCATTCCATATTTTAGAAACAAAACCATGATGCATTAGCATTCAATTCAAGATCACCGCTATCTTGATAGCAATTTCATGCCCATCAACAAATCAAAAGTATAAAATCAATTTTATTAAACTTTGGAGAACTTTGTAGTATAAACAACATATCCATACATGATGTAAATGCCTAGAACACAGATGTTTCCCCATGCCAGATTTCTGAAAGACACGTGTGTTGACTTTTCAAGACATGCCACTGGACATCTCTGTAACACACCCTACATGGTCACAAGTAAACCCTTTATATGAGACATGCAGCCCCTACCTGGATGTGGAACCTCCCTATATCGCGATTTCATTCTAGGGAGTACTATGTAAGAATTGTTTGCATCTAACAATAAATTAGTGTATGAATCCATGTATCAAAGTTTTGACCAATTAATTGTTATGTTATTTTATCAGGTACATACACCTCTACATGACTACATGGTGCGAACTAGTACATAACAGGTTTCTTGAAAATTCATGAGCCAGGACTTATCAAACTTCAAAGCAATTACTCCCAATTATCTTCCATTAGGGCCAGAAGCATGTATGCCCACATGATCATGAACATCTCCAACACAGTTCTCTTCACAGATCAGGCATTTGAAAAGTTAATGTGTCAGAATTTGCAAAACATTTGCATTGGACATCTATTCAATACACTACTTACCGTCACAACCTTGATATAAGCACAAATCTCTTTACTGAAAATATATGCATAGATTATAAGGGGAAAAAAGAAGGAAAACAAGTCCCACATCATTTTATGGAACATTGTTATTATTATTTTTCCACACCATCTTCTCTATTTAGAGTCCTTCTAATCCCATCAATCCCTATCCTTGTGTAGCATCTCACTGCATTTCCCAGCGAAAGAGATTCCTTGCAACACTTTAGACTTTCATTGGCTTCTCAATGACTTTACCGCTCTATACTTAAAGTTACCAACTCTATATATCTTTTAATCTAGATAATAAACTTTCTTCATAGTAATTGATTTCCTAATTGAATTGATTTGTGTGCTAGTTGATCAGTTTTGAAATATATCATTGGCCATATTTTGTCTCTATGCAGTTGTAAACTTAGCTAGCCAAGGTTTAAAAAGTCAATTTGAACTCCGAGATTCTTTTGATTCGTGAGTTAGGTTTCAATATAAATTTTGGTGTTAGCATTTAATGACACTAGAATACAACAACAATTTTTGAAATAGATATACACTTAAAACATTTTTCTTTATTTTCACCTCTTCTTGCTGTCAAATATTATCCATCAGCCATGTGATTATGCACAGGAAGACTGATTCTATGACTTGGGTCATCTAATAAGTAATAACTAGGCCAAACTACACATTTACCTCCCAAAAAGCTCATAATTAACCACTCATTGAAGGTAACCATGTACATATATGTGTCTTATATAGTGTATATACCTTGGCCCTAAAACCCAAATTCGATAGACTATCTTAGTAAATTAAGCTAAATGGCAAACCTAACATTTGAACATTTTCTTCATTCTCACCTCTTCCATCCACTATAATATTATATGTCAGGTCATGTGACAATGCACAGGAAGCCTGAGCCTATGACTTCCTCATAACTATCTATATGCATGATAACTAGGCCAAAGTACAATAATATATGCGTCTTCTATAGTATATACCTTGGCCCTAAAACCCAAATTCGATAGACTATATGAGTAAATTAAGCTAAATGGCAAACACAACATTTGAACATTTTCTTCATTCTCACCTCTTCCACCCGCCATAACATTATATGTCAGGTCATGTGACAATGCACAGGAAGCCTGAGCCTATGACTTCCTCATAACTATCTATATGCATGATAACTAGGCAAAGTACAATAATATATGTGTCTTCTATAGTATATACCTTGGCCCTAAAACCTCATACGTAAATCACCCATTGTGTTGGGAATCCAGCCCGATCGAGAGTTGAGCAATCTGGAGCTGGTGAGGCTGGACGGAACACCGCCGGAAATCCAGCCGGATATAAGCCGGAATCCGACAATCATGCTGGTCGGATATCCGACCAGATATCTGGGTCTAAGTGGGTCTCGGAGTGCTTTTTTTTTCCAAGAACTCTGAGACCAGAAATCCAGCGGATTCGAGTCTACGAGATAGTGATTCGGGATCCGGTTTTTATTGTGATTAGATGATCCAGTTTTGTTTTAGGGCTGAGTTAGGGTTAAAGTCAAGGCTCCTAATTGATGCTTAGGGTTTCTTAGCCCCTATAAACCCCTATAAAGAGGAGGCTAAGGGGACTTGCTTGGTATTTTCTTCTAGGGTTCAATGAGAAATCCAAGATAGAAGAATGTTTCCTTGGTATGCTCCTCGAACCCTATGATATCCACCGTCAACTCAGTCAGGAAGATCGTCACTGGTGTCTAATCAATGGGCAGCCTTGTTAGTGTGAGTTTTAGCTAGGGTTGATTTTTTTGCGATCTCATTGTAAATATATTTCATCCTTCTCGAGAAGTTGTAGGCAAAGAAGTTGAGGTTACTTGTACTCAATCTTTTCAATATATAAAAGGTTGGGATTTATCCGGGCGGCCATA
This sequence comes from Iris macrosiphon, assembly GCA_036927795.1. Taxonomy (NCBI): domain Eukaryota; kingdom Viridiplantae; phylum Streptophyta; class Magnoliopsida; order Asparagales; family Iridaceae; genus Iris; species Iris macrosiphon. The sequence goes on from JAYESA010000001.1 coordinate 121,114,534, forward strand.
GTCACCACTACATTGTGAGTGTGATCTTTGTTTGGTCTCGCGTAGCAAGTACAACTCTTTGCTTTCTTTGGGGAATCAGTGGTCGACGCTTCTCCGCTATGCGTCTCAGATCCCAACACATTGAAGGAAACCATGCACATTTGTGTGCCTCCTATAGTATAAAGTATATACTTTAACCTAAAGCCGAAATTCAATAAACTATCTTAGTAAACTAAGCTAAATGGCAACCTAACATTCTAACATTTTTCTTCATTTTCACCTCTTCCTCTATCATAAATTATCTATCAGGTCACATCACAGGAAGCCTGAGCCTATGACTTCCTCAGGGCCATCTATATGCATGATAACTAAACCAAAGTACATATTAACTTCCCAAAACGCCATACTTAAACAACTCATTGAAGGTAACCATGTATATTTCTGTGTATAGTATATAACTTGGCCATAAATCTCAAATTCGATAAGCTATTCTAGTAAAGTAAGCTAAATGGAGAACCTAACATTTCGCAACCATGATCATACTACAAATTCATTAGCTTAAAACTCACTCACCAAAACTCAATCCTAGAAGTCATCTATAGTGTTGTATATTGGATCCAAAATCTGAATTTGATTATAGTCTACTAGTTACCTAAAAAATTGTTACTAGGGTGATAATCAAATTATTTCCAACTACTTGTTAGTGTAAATGGCAACAATACTTGATTTCTTGATCTAGTTAAAAATAACTAGCTTAGAACCCACTAACAAAACTCAAATTTTGTATCATAGCTTTATAGCTTAATAACAAGAACGTTGCGAGCTTATAGCTTTTAGTTTCGAGATGACCCAAGAATGAGATTAATTTCAGATTGTATCGGGACACCAAGATCCACATAACTGGTGCTAGTAAGCCCAAAATATAGTTCTACCCCCTCTAATTAATGTGCTTTAAAATCACCATATCCATTAACATTAAATTTCACCTTTGTTTCATTGCAATTCAAATCAAAATTGGCCTTCACAAAGATTACACCTACAAGTATATGAATCTTTTAATTCCTTCTCAGTACTTCGCTCTAGATGGGTTGTTCTGCCGAAATGCCTTTCGTCATTCTCTAAAAACATATTTTGATAAATTTTCTCTTGAAAATCTCTCAATATATTTAATTATAACAGGCCTTAATTCTTTATGCACAATTGTTTATACGATAAAAGGTTTATATGATAAAAGTAGTTCAATATACCTCTTTTCCTATGCTCTTTCAGATCCTGACCCTCAACCTTCAACTCACTGAAAAGTACACATACAATAAGTTGCTGCATGTTACCAACAAAATAACTTCAAGTCTTCATTTTCATGGAACCATGTATCACCTGAAACTCTATATGAACTAATACTAACCTCTCCAGCTCCTCCTCCATCGTATGAAATCCAAACTTAGCAACTTCATCTTCATCAATCTCGAAGGCCTTTAGTGCACAAGGGTTCTCATGACACAATGCTGCGACAGCAGATTCTGCTGCTGCAGCAGCTACTTGTGGTCCAGCTACTGTAGACAAGAGAGACACCTAAAAAAGACATCACTTGTAGGTTCTGCAGATGAAGCAACAAATTATGACCAAAGAACAATACATACCTGCTTCATTAGTGAATCTGTAGCATCGCTGAAAGATGTAAAACGTCTCCGTTTTAAAGCACGTGCAGGGGAAGATACATCAGCTGCTTTCTCCTGTTCATCAGTATCAATGTGCTGTTCACCAACAGCCTTGATGGACTCTTCAGATAGTTCCGTTAGTGAACTTTTGGCTGCTTTGAATTGTGTTACTTCACTGCTTGGTTGTCTGTTATCCAACTTACTACTAGTAGGGCCTAACATATGTTCACCAAATGGTAAATGTATAAGCTGCGCAATACACTCAAGTTTACTCTTGGATCGGACATGCTGAGCAATAAGATCCCAGTCATCTCCATGCTTGAGAACAGCTTCTAAAAGTAGTAGACTTTCTGCATCTGTCCATGTATTAGGCACATGGTCTTCATTGCCACCCCCATGATTGTTGACCTTTAAATCGTCAGTTGGTTTTTCTTCTGTTGTTGGTTTTTCTTTTGTATTATTCTTCTTTTCCGAGCATTTTGAGCATATTGCATAACCACCCTGTTATGATTTGTAAGTTAGATAGCAAGCACAAGACAGTCTGGCACCATGAAACTTATGAGTGAAGTAAAAAGATCTTAACAATCAAAGATCGGATTATATATGATTTAAAGTGTCAGACACCGATTTAGGATTATTTTCACCCATAAATATAGGACTTGAGAACACAACAGCTAATACCTCTAATGCAACCATGCGTAAAAAAACATGCATGTGTATACACAAACACACACATACTTAAATAGAAAAATGTAACATACATGCATGCACAACACAAATGCATAAATCAATGTTCACAAACAAAGTATCCTTATAGGTAAGAACCCTCTATAAATGTCGTATTGGTAGATTAAACAATTTTTGCAGTAACTGAGGGAGTATCAGGTTTGGGCAGAATAGGAAAAAAAATCAAGCTTAAATATTTTAAAAAAATATAAGAAATGGAAGGTTAAAGTTAAACATAATGGCATGTGCATGCATGTGTGGCTAATTCTCACAAAATAGTGACCAGTCTATCACTTTATTTATGATTTCAATTGTTGGTTTTCTTACTTTCAGGAAGTAGCAAATTTTGTCACCATTTTGAAGACATTTCTTATTAGAATGGGGCCAGTTGTTTCGTGAAGGAACTGACTATCAGAAAGCTTTGCAAACAAAAATTTACAATGAATTCTTGGTGCAAACTTCCAAGCGAAGACTACTCTGAGCATAAGTTCCCATAAAATCCCAAAAGCCAGAAATAGGTAAATGTATAGACCCAATCATGTAGTTTAAGCTCATGGCCATGTAGAGCCACCTCCCAAGTGATACAGACTGGGCAACAGTCTAGAGGATGAAGTAAGATGAAACTTTTGATTTGTAATAGGTAAGTATATTCATCTTCATTGACGCATAAGATGAGGAGCCAAAAGAAATCGCATTACCTCTGTAGCAAATTTGGCCTGATCCAAATGTATTGATGTTAGTTTGTTAATGAGTCTGACTATTCTTTCCAACAACCAAACACATAATATTGTATGGATGTATGTAACTATGTATATATGTATGTGAATGGAAAATCTATACTTATTTGTGCATGTTTGCAAGCGCACCACAATGCAACTTTTAAGAAGAAAAAACTAGCTTATTCATGTATTTGATTAGTAGTCTGTATTTATAATTTACAGCTTTCAGTTTTCAGCCATAAGTAATCAGATTAGCTGGTCAATGGGGTTGAAGGGCTCCATTGGGTTCACATGATATCAATCAGGATGCTTTGGGTGATATTCAAGGGTTGAATTCCACTCATATAGTTACCTATTAGTTTCAATTTAAATTATAATAACTAGGGAATATCTTGCAAAATACCATATTAAGTAAGGAATATGTGATTGAAATCAACTAGGAATTTACTTTGAGTACGTATTCTTATATTAGGAAAGGAACTAAGAGATAGGAAAAAGTACTGGACTGTTCACATGAACAGTATCCACAGTTAATTTACACATTATAGTTAATTGGCCCGTTAAAAGAATTTTCATTAGGGATCTAGTCTTGGAATTTCTTGGATTAATAAGTTGGGATATGAATAGACCCTAATAAATTTGTGCCAGTGCATGGTTGTTATAGGTTGATGGTTAATAAAATTCATGAGTGCCTTTTGAGGTGTCTCTTTGTTCTTCCTAATTTCTTACTTATATTCAATCTAATCCTAGATATTACCTGGAATGTGGAATGCACCGAAACACACAATGATAATGAGAAAGCTGTACATGAGGGTCCCGTTATGCAGTACATTGGAGGTAGACTTCTTTAGAACACAGTATGTTTATCTAGTATGTGGAACGTGTTTAAGGAACAAATATGTAATAATATAAAGTATATACTTAATTAATTTATTATTATCTTCTCTCTTTTATTGCTAAGTCTGAGCTCAAAATCCAATACCTCCCCATTAACCCTCACCAGCCCCAAATACTAGGACACCCCCCTCCCCCGGTATCGTATATACTTAATATTCAAAGTTAATCACGTAACATAATTTAACATCATCAAAAATTCAAAACTCAAAAGATTCATAAATTCCAAACAATCTTTACCAATAATGTTTTTTTCAAAAAAAAAAAAAACTGCCATGTTTTAGACTCAAACTTTTAACAAATTTAAAAAAAAAATTCTACATCTTCCCTTTAAAGGCTTGGCTGGAAACCCAAGTATAATGTTCGTTTGTGGGGATATAGATTTTTACGTTCCAATTAGTCGATGTTTCGCATTTGATGTTTCACGTTCCATAACATGTGCTGCTAGAGTGCGGAATCCGCATTCCAGAAATAACACATTCTCGGATTGCGCAGTGATACCTATATAGCAAATTCAGGTAATAATGCTATAAATTAAACCAGGTATGGTATGGGTTTGTTCTTCCAAGGCTTGAATTTTTTGCTTCCTTTCATGATTTAAGTCAGCTTTCCATGATTCTTATGTTATTTTTCTTGAACGAAGTAATAGCTTGGAGAAGCATTTGATGATCAAGCCAAAGTCACCATACAATGTTGTAATAGCCATCGTGTTACAAAGATGAGTCACGATGAGGGCAATTGCACAGTTGTCTCCATGTGTAGATTTGATGTTTTCTCTGACCTCTCACACCCAACCCAAGATGATATGAACACACAATATCATTGCCTCTCAAGTCATCATACTCGCTCCGCTATTAACACTTATTGCTTCTCCACACTCTACACCATTATTGTGCAGTCTCACGATGCACTTATTCTGCAAACATAATCAATGAACACCTCAAGGAGGCAAGCACTACCTCCTAACAACATCATCGTCGTTGTTGATAGTCCACCAATACCACATGAGACATTGTCATCTCTCTTCCAATCAACATGAAGATCCATCTGAATCCTTTTTCTCCAGACCATTGGAATCGCCAATAAAAAAAATTAATGTAGAATACAGATAAGGCAAGGATAGAATTATATACAGAAAAACAAATATAAAATATTTATTTATTTACATACTAATCATAACAGCATATACTTCCATATATGTTTTAGATGGAAAGTAAGATCAACAAAATTTTATATAGGGTCCATTGTAAAATAAAAATTACTTTTTCCTATCTTGATTATTGTTTGATGAGTGTGACCATGCCAAATTAATTTTTAACCATAATTTGGACCTCTTTGGGCCAACCATGTGGCATGACCTATAAGCATGTCATGTTGGATACCTGCAGTAGACAGACAGCCATATGGAGGCGTGACTTTGCAGCCTAGCTATACCTAACAGATTAGGATCCATAAAAAGGAAGTCGTTTGCAATTAATAAACCAGCTCCATTCTTTCTACAGTCTAAAATAAGTTTTGAGTTTAGACATCTGAAAAGTGATATCCTTATGCCCTTATTGCCAAATAGTCCATTCCACTTCATTATTCAGGTCACATGAATTAGAGCAGATAACAAGAAAGGAAATGGCACTATAATTTGCCAATTTAATGAGCTGCCTTGGTATTCAAAGGGCTCAATTTGAGGCAATAGGTGAAGGGCATAGATGGAGAAGATCAAAGTTCATAAAAGAGTTCACCAGAACGGGATGCATATTCCCTTCCAAACTAACTTAAGAAGATAATGATAGTTTATATATATATATATATATATATATATATATATATATATATATATAATATAAAGTATGCATAGCACAAATTTCTCCATGATCATCGTAAACCATTTGGAAGGCTAATCTGTAGTTGTTCTTTTTCTAACCTTAATGTTAACTTGTACATTCTATACTTAACTTTCTGAAGTATTTAGCTTATTTCATGTCTACCTTCCTTCCACTATGATAATCTATAAACTGGAAATCTGGGTCAGTCAGGCTATGTCGGCATGTCGCACAAATACAATATGAACATAGTTAAGTTTAGAGATAGAGAGGAGAAGGGGAAGTAGAGGAAGAGAGAATATGAGAAAGGAGATTGCAAGGGCATTAAACCCTAGGTTGCATCTCATGTCTATTTATATTGATATGCAATACACCCACAATTACTATTATACCCTCATATGATAAATAACAAAATAAAATAACTCTAACACCCTCCCTCAAGCAGGAGCATATAGATCAAACATGCCCAGCTTGCTACATAAATCAGAAAATGGACCGCGAGCAAGTGGTTTGGTGAGGATATCACCTAATTGATCCTCTGACCGAACATAAGGAGTGACAATCTGTTTATTCAGCAACAAATCACGAACAAAATGACAATCCACCTCGATATGCTTCGTGCGCTCATGAAACACCGGATTACTTGCGATAAACATTGTCAACTGATTATCACAATACATCTCCATCGGAATAGGAATCATAATTCCCATTTCATGAAGAAGAGACTGCACACACATCATCTCAGAAGCTGTATGAGCCATCGCACGGTACTCGGCCTCTGCACTAGAACGAGCCACAACATTCTGCTTCTTACTACGCCACGTGACAAGATTGCCACCCACAAACGTACAATAGCCAGAAGTAGACCTCCTATCACTGCGACTGCCTGCCCAATCAGCATCACTGAACCCAGTCACCGTAAGCAACTGGGAAGGTTTGTACAACAAACCCTTTCCAGGTGCACCCTTCAAGTATCGAAGAATGCGAGAGATAGCCTCCCAATGTGGTTGCCGAGGGGCATGCATAAACTGACTAACTACTCCAACTGCATATGTGATGTCTGGTCGAGTAACAGTAAGATATATAAGTTTGCCAACCAAACGTCTATAATATCCAACATCCTCAAATAACTCTCCCCTGTCAGCATCAAGCTTGTCATGATAATCCATAGGAGTCTCAACTGGCCGACACTCCAACATCCCAGTCTCGGAAAGCAAGTCTAGAACATACTTGCGTTGTGACAGATACGCCCCCTTCTTAGATCGAGCAACCTCGATTCCAAGAAAATATCGAAGAAGACCCAAATCCTTAGTATGAAACTGACGACTAAGGTAGGCCTTCAAGTCCGCAATTCCAGCATGATCACTCCCAGATATAATGATATCATCAACATAAACAATCAACACGATAATACCTGCTGAGGAAGAATGGCAAAACACTGAATGATCTGATGTGGTACGCTGAAAGCCATACTGAATGAGAACTGAACTGAACTTGTCAAACCAAGCACGAGGTGACTGTTTCAGTCCATATAATGCTTTCTTCAATCGACATACGAGTCTTTTATTTCCTGCTACAACATATCCCGGTGGTTGATCCATATAAACCTCCTCCTGTAAGTCACCATGCAAGAAAGCATTCTTTATGTCCAGCTGATATATAGGCCATTGGTGATTAACCGCCACAGAAATAAGAATCCGAACTGAATTCAGCCGAGCCACTGGAGAGAAAGTCTCCATATAATCCACGTCATATGTCTGAGTATACCCTTTGGCAACCAACCGTGCCTTGAGGCGCTCAACAGAACCATTAGGGTGATACTTAACAGTGTACACCCATCTACAACCCACTGTTTGTTTTCCAACAGGAAGTGATGTAAGCTCCCAAGTCTGATTTTGATGTAAAGCATACATCTCCTCATCCATTGCACTTTTCCAACCAGAAGATGACATAGCCTGCTTATAAGTTTTGGGAATAAAAGTAGAAGACAATGAAACAGCAAATGCATGAAAAGATGACGAAGCACGGTGTAATGAAACATAGTTAGAAATTGGATGCTTATTCTTTGTGGTACAAAGGCGTTGTCTTTTTCTGAGAGCAATAGGAAGATCATCTGGATCTGTGGTGATGGGAGCAGAAACCTCAGGCACGGAAGATGTTTGGTTGAAGGCTGAATTTTGCAGAACCACTGGCCTGTCCTTGGATCTCTGATAAACCTGTAAATGGGGAATGGAGACAGAAATTGATTCAGGAATGACCGGAAGTGGTATGGAAGATATCAAATCTGTTGTAAAAGGAATACAACGGTCTCCTGAAGGAAAGAAAGGGGTAGACTCAAAGAATGTAACATCCGCACTGACATAATATTTGCGTGACTGTGGACTGTAACAACGATAACCTTTTTGAGTACGGGGATAACCAAGAAAGACACACTTCAGAGATCTAGGAGCCAACTTATCTCGATTAGGTTCCAAGTTATGAATAAAAGCAACACAGCCAAACACTCGAGGAGATAAGGAAAATGGTGCGACATCTGTATGTAATATAGTAAATGGAACTTTGTTATTTAATACAGATGATGGCATGCGATTAATAAGATAACATGCAGTAAGAACGGCATCTGCCCAATACTGTTTGGGGACATGCATATTGAACATGAGAGTTCGAGCCACATCTAAAATGTGTCGATGTTTGCGTTCGGCTATACCATTTTGTTGAGAGGTGTGGACACAACTGGTTTGATGAATCATACCACAATCAATACAACGATCAATACAGAAACTGTTCACAGAAGATTGAGTATACTCCAAACAATTATCAGAACGCAGAATTTTGATACGTTTATTAAACTGAACATAGACTTCATTATAAAAGGCAGATAACACATTTGGAAACTCAGATCTTTCTTTCATTAAATAACACCAAGTCATTCTGGAATAATCATCAATAAAAATAACAAAATACTGAAATCCTTTCGGACTTTTGACTCTAGACGGACCCCAAATATCAGAATGAACAAGATCAAAAGACTCTAATTGACGACTCTCACTACGACGAGGAAAGGAACTACGGTGATGCTTGCCTAACTGACAAGCCTCACATTCAATACTAGAAACATGACTCAAACTAGCAACAACTTGACGCAACTTAGCCAAAGACGGATGTCCCAAACGATAATGCCACTGCAACGGAGAAGTAGAAACAGAAGTGAAGGCCTTTCCAGGTAGATCCAAGTAGTACAGTCCATCTTTTTCATGCCCCGAACCAATCGTCTTCTTCGTCCGGAGGTCCTGAAAAATACACGAATTGGGAGAAAATGTCACAGAACATTGAAGAGATTTGGTTAACTGGCTCACAGATAACAAATTAAATGGAAAATTAGGCACATATAATGAATCAAATAATGATAGTGATTGAGTAGGGTGAATGACACCTTTTCCAAGCACAAGACGAGTAGACCCATCAGCCAAGATAATATTATGTTTCATGGAACTACGATTATGAAAGATAGATGTTATACCAGACATGTGAGAGCTTGCTCCTGAGTCGATGACCCAAGAGGTGGATGGTGACTGGGTTGCCACAAAAGCAGAATTACCTATATGTGCCATAGTTGCAGTAGGTTGGGAGGTGGTACTAGCAAGCGCGTTCAACTTCTGGAGGATCTGTTGAAATGGAGATGAGGTATCAGAAGTTGAAGTCTGATTGAAACCCGAAGTATCATCTCTGGGAGCAAAAGTGGTGTCCTGGGACTGCATATTTTCATCATGCACTTGATGTGCATATTCTGGTTTGCCCCATTTGTCCCAACAATAGTCTTCTACATGACCGAGCATTCCACAATAGTTACACTTTCGTGGTTGACCACGGCCACCACCACCACCACCGCGGCAACCACCACCACCGCGACCACCACCACGACCATTGTCTCTACCACCACGGCCTCCTCCTCGACCAAAACTACGACCACCATCTCTACCGCTACGTCCAATACCACGTCCACCACCACGACCAACAGCACTATAAACTAGGGCAGAAGAGTCAGTACTCGGCACCACAGAACTCTGTCCCAGAAAGGAACGATTGAGACGGGAGAAAGTATCTGCCACCGTAGGTAACTGCTCTCCAGCAAGGATTTGAGCTTTATAAGGTTCGAGCGCAGGATCCAAGCCGGCTAGGATGAGTGAAACATGAAACTCTTCCTTCTGTCTCCGAGTTTCCTTCAAATCAGTAGTAACATGATGATATTGAAGCAGTTCCTCCCACAAAGCCTTCTTTGAAGCCAGATATTCATTCACAGGCTTCTCATTTTGCTTTGTATTGAACAATAACTCGTACAACTCATAGATACGGGCAACGTTTCGCTTCTGCGAATAAAATTCTTCCAGAGATGCCCAAATCTGTTTGCTTGATTCACACCACTGAACATTAGCAGCGATATGTGGTTCCATACTATGCCACAACCACGACATAACGTATGCATCTGCACTCATCCAATCTTCATACTCAGCGGACGTTTCAGGCAGGGGTTCTTCGGTCAAAAACTTCAACTTCTTCTTCGCCCTTAACACCACTTTGATAGACTTGGACCAGGCAAGATAGTTCACACCATTGAGTTTCACTGCTGTAATCGACTTTCCCAATTCATCATTATGAATAACAGTAAAAGGAGAAGCACCTCCGCTACCACCACCACTATTAACCT